>CM031378.1:73635658-74162728 GCA_018208015.1 Medicago ruthenica
AAGGCTTTAAATGGACATCGCTTCATCCTCGTTGCCATCGACTATTTCACCAAGTGGGTCGAAGCAGCTTCATATGCAAACGTAACTAAACAAGTGGTAGCCCGATTCATCAAGAGGGAAATCATTTGCCGTTACGACACTCCCCACAAAATCATCACGGATAATGGGGCAAACCTAAACAACAACACGATGAAGGAGTTGTGCAAAGACTTCAAGATCGAGCACCATAATTCCTCCCCATATCGGCCAAAGATGAACGGTGCGGTAGAAGCGGCCAATAAGAACATCAAGAAAATCATCCTCGAGAATGGGTCCAAACAAGGTTTGACCAACTAAACCTCATAGAGGAAAAACGTCTAACAGCATTATGTCATGGACAACTCTACCAAAGGAGACTTAAGAGGGCATTCGACAAAAAGGTCCGTCCTCGAGAATTCAAAGAAGGAGACCTAGTGCTCAAAAAGATATTACCTATCCACAAAGATCCCCGCGGGAAATGGACTCCCAGCTATGATGGACTATACGTGGTAAAGAAAACCTTCTCCGGCGGAGCCTTAATCATCACCACTATGGACGGAGAAGAGTTCCCACTCTCAATAAACTCCGATGCAGTCAGGAAGTACTATGCCTAAAAAAAAAACTCGCTAAATCGAAAACCCAAAAGGGCGGTTTAGGCAATAGAGAGCGTCCTGGTAGATCGAAAACCTGAAAAGGCGGTCTAGGCAAAAATTAAGGACATCAAAAAAGGAAATACACCCCGGTGGACTGAAAACTCGAAAGAGCGGTCCAGGTAAAATTTAGGGGTCTCAAAACAAATAAGAAAGGCAAAGGACTGCAACATTCAATATCCGGACAAGATTCAAGAGGGGAAGAATCGGTCTCGTCATCATCTTTCAAAGGATTTCGAGGTCATAAAGAGAAAAAGCATGTGTTGTACCAAAACAACCCTCAAATAAATTTCTTTTTGTTTTTGCTTTTTCTTGTCTTTCTCTATCTTTTCCTCAGAGGAGTAATCACTTCTTACTTCATGTATTGTTACCCATTCAAGGGATCAAATCTGCATTGAATAAAATTCATTTTTTACCTTTTTCATTATTTTGTGTTCTCATTAGCGCATAAAATGTTGTTTTATTCATGATAAAAAATGCATTGAAACATGGGAAATAATAACAAAAAACTTGCAAAAAAAAAAAACAAATGTGTTTTGCTTGAGAGTTGTAAATGTCGAAAGAATTTCGGTGGTCTCCAGTACTGCACCAAAAGATTCAAAGTCTGAGAATGTTGGTCAATCATTTTAGGCTCATGCTCTTTAACAGAAGCAAGTGCGTAATTCACGACACGTGAAACGCAAAGATCCCCAAGTAAAGCACACCCCATGCATCTCTTTCATCCAATAAGGCTGGATATTGATCATGCTCCAAAAATGATCCTTATATCCCAAGTGAGGTCACAATCAAAAAGCCCAATTTTCATTGGCATTCCCACATCCAATTCATAATCAAATCCCAACCATGCTTGGCACCTACTCACACCCAAAGCCCAATTTTCATTGGCATTCGCAAATACAATTTCAAACAAAGCCCAATCATCATTGGCACAACCACAACCAAAGCCCGACCTTGCTCGGCATCCAATCATAAACCCTAGCGTCCAACATGACGTCTGTCATCCCACATGTCAACATAATACATGCATCATATCAAACTCATTCATGCATGCATTATACCAAATCATTCATATACATGCATCTCATAGTCATATCATGCATCCTCAACCAGTATTCTCCAGTGAGTATTACGTATTCACCAACATCTATCAATCATCTCTAGTGTTCCCCAGTGAACCTCATTCAAGAGCTTCCCCAGTAAGTTCTTCTAGAAAAATCCCCAGAGGTTTTTTTCCCAAATTGTCTCATTCCCAAGTGGACCTGCTCACGGCCACTAAGATGCCCCAGCTGAGTTTCCCCAGCAGAAATTCCTAATTAAGTCTACCTCATATCATATCATATTGCATAACATACTGCATAAGACAACATGAAGCATATCATGCATCAACAATCATGTTCTCCTTTTCAACAATCTAGGCACTAGCCACGTGTAGAGACGATTACATTTATCCCCAGGTGTCCACCTCTAGCATCAACGGCTAGATAAGATTACCTTTATCCCCAACAGATCTACCTCTAGCATAAACGGCTGGATATGATCAACCTCTCCCCTGTGAAGGCTTACTTTTCAGTCTAAGCACCTATTCAGGCGACGACTTGTCAGATCTAATCACCTGTTCAGGTGACGATCTTTTACCTTTTCAGTCAAAGCACCTATTCAGGCGACGACTTGTCAGATCTAATCACCTGTTCAGGTGACGATCTTTTACCTTTTCAGTCTAAGCACCTATTCAGGCGACGACTTGTCAGATCAAATCACCTGTTCAGGTGACGATCTTTTACCTTTTCAGTCTAAGCACCTATTCAGGCGACGACTTGTCAGATCTAATCACCTGTTCAGGTGACGATCTTTTACCTTTTCAGTCTAAGCACCTATTCAGGCGACGACTTGTCAGATCTAATCACCTATTCAGGTGACGATCTTTTACCTTTTCAGTCTAAGCACCTATTCAGGCGACGACTTGTCAGATCTAATCACCTGTTCAGGTGACGATCTTTTACCTTTTCAGTCTAAGCACCTATTCAGGCGACGACTTGTCAGATCTAATCATCTATTTAGGTGACGATCTTTTACCTTTTCAGTCTAAGCACCTATTTAGGCGACGATTTGTCAGATCTAATCACCTGTTCAGGTGACGATCTTTTACCTTTTTAGTCTAAGCACCTATTCAGGTGACGACTTGTCAGATCTAATCACCTGTTCAGGTGACGATCTTTTACCTTTTCAGTCTAAGCACCTATTCAGGCGACGACTTGTCAGATCTAATCACCTGTTCAGGTGACGATCTTTTACCTTTTCAGTCTAAGCACCTATTCAGGCGACGACTTGTCAGATCTAATCACCTATTCAGGTGACGATCTTTTACCTTTTCAGTCTAAGCACCTATTCAGGCGACGACTTGTCAGATCTAATCACCTGTTCAGGTGACGATCTTTTACCTTTTCAGTCTAAGCACCTATTCAGGCGACGACTTGTCAGATCTAATCATCTATTCAGGTGACGATCTTTTACCTTTTCAGTCTAAGCACCTATTTAGGCGACGATTTGTCAGATCTCATCACCTGTTCAGGTGACGATCTTTTACCTTTTTAGTCTAAGCACCTATTCAGGCGACGACTTGTCAGATCTAATCACCTATTCAGGTGACGATCTTTTACCTTTTCAGTCTAAGCACCTATTCAGGCGACGACTTGTTAGATCTAATCACCTGTTCAGGTGACGATCTTTTACCTTTTCAGTCTTAGCACCTATTCAGGCGACGACTTGTCAGATCTAATCACCTATTCAGGTGACGATCTTTTACCTTTTCAGTCTAAGCACCTATTCAGGCTACGACTTGTCAGATCTAATCACCTGTTCAGGTGACGATCTTTTACCTTTTCAGTCTAAGCACCTATTCAGACAACGACTTGTCAGATCTAATCACCTATTCAGGTGACGATCTTTTACCTTTTCAGTCTAAGCACCTATTCAGGCGACGACTTGTCAGATCTAATCACCTATTCAGGTGACGATCTTTTACCTTTTCAGTCTAAGCACCTATTCAGGCGACGACTTGTCAGATCTAATCACCTATTCAGGTGACGATCTTTTACCCTTTCAGTCTAAGCACCTATTCAGGCGACGACTTGTCAGATCTAATCACCTTTTCAGGTGACGATCTTTTACCTTTTCAGTCTAAGCACCTATTCAGGCGACGACTTGTCAGATCTAATCACCTGTTCAGGTGACGATCTTTTACCTTTTCAGTCTAAGCACCTATTCAGGCGACGACTTGTCAGATCTAATCACCTATTCAGGTGACGATCTTTTTTTTAATTCCCCAAGCCAGTCTAAACACCTATTCATGTGACGATTTGTTCATTTTATTCTTAGTTTATGCATCAGTAGCCAAACCAGGTAACCCTGCATTTACTTTTATTCATTGCATTTGCATATCAATATTTCCATTATTTACTACAATCTTTTCTCACCTTGGAGGACAAAATTTGGATCCTTCTTTTACTTAATTGCTCTTCACGAAGAGTTTATGAGATGCCCTTGGCACTCACATTCTCTATGCAAAGACACAATTAAGTAGGGGCAGCTGTTGTACCCTAATTTTGTCCCAAGCTTTTTCAAAAAAAAAAAGAGAGTAAAAAAAAAAAGAAGAGAAAAGTCAAAGTCAACAAAAAGTCAACAAAAAGAAAGGAGGACTTCGCAGAGCAAAGTCCCCATCGCTCTGCGAACTCTGCGATTTTTGCAGATTTTTAATTTCTTTGATTTGTTTTCATTATAATTATTATTATTATCACCTATCATTATTATTATTGCTATTGTTATCAATTGTGGCTGTTTGGATTCAGCAAAGCAAGAAATTGAACATGTGCCATTAAAGCCAAGGTGAGAAGGTTTTTCTTCCAACCAAGCATGTGCCAAGCAAATTGGCTTGCCCTTGGGCAGCTCTCATCCCTCCCAATTGACCTGCTACTTGTAGTACCCTAATTTTGTCCTAAGCCTTTTCAAAAAAATCAAAAAAAATCATCAAAATCAAAAAAAAGAGAGAAAAGTCAAAAAGTCAACAAAAAGTCAACATTGCTGAAATGAGGACTTCGCAGTGCGAAGTCCCCTTCGCAGTGCGAAGTCTCCCAGAAATGAGGACTTCGCAAAGCGAAGTTTACTTCGCTTTGCGAAGTCTGCGAATTTTCTGCAGATTTTCAGATTTTTGATTTTTCTGTTTTCCTTTTCTTTTATTGCATTCCAGTCATTGTCTATAATTATTATCATGTATTATTATCATGGATAATGATGGATTTAACCAAGTGGAAGAATAGAAACATGTGACAATTGGAAAAGCAAAAAGGGAAAAGAAGAGGAAGCAAAGTTGATCAAGTAACCCAACCACTTGCTGACTTTGGGCAGTCCTTATCCTTCCCACTTGACCTGCAACTGACCCTGCTACTTGCCAGCAACCACCTTGCCATAGGCTTTATCAAAACCACTCAAGGATTAAGGCAAAGTGGCTGCCCCTGTTTTGCAAACAGCTTTGCTTTCATCATTTCCATCATTATTCTGTCAGAATTCAGCTGCTTTGGGAGCTGAATTCGTCCAAGGTCTTGACCCTTGCAGCAAGGCAAGGTCACCTCTTATCCTTAACATTAAATGCAAAGCAAATCAGTCATGATTATAGCCCAAAAGCAGCCCTGCTGCAGATTTTGTCATCATGACTTTTGATCTCATTTTGGCCTATAAAAGCAAGGCATTGCTGCTGAATCAAAGGGAGCTCTAGAGAGGGTTGAGGAAGGGATTGAGAGAGTGAAAACACAGAGGTTTGAGAGCAGAAAACCAGTGCAAATTCGAGTGAATTGCTGCACATTTTCCTCACAAAAACAGAGTTTGGTTTTGGGTAGGTTTAAAGGAAATCTCCAATCCTTTCTTACACAAATCATCCTAAAACCAACACAAAGCAACCAAGCCAGCAAAACAGCTTCTAAACCTCACACAAGGAGGGAGAAACAAAGGCAAATTATCGTTGATTAAGGGTTGTTCATCAAACTTGTCCAACCTTGCAAAACCATAAGCATTCAAGCCTCTTCCATTTCCTTGCAAACACAAGCCTTGGGCTAGGAGCAGGTAAGTCATTCTAACTTATTTACACTCCATTTGCATACTGTTTTCAGTTGTGTTTGATCTTAACTTGGTTCAAACCCAGTTTTGCATTTTTGAGTTTTTACTCATTTTGATTTAAAACCTTTTTGAAATAAAAGAAATCCCCAAGGTTTGCAAAACATTTAAGCTAAGTTGTTGCACTCTTGCTATTTTCAAAGCTTTTCACTCCTCCTAAGTTTCTGAGGCTAGTTCAGAAGTTGCTTCTGAACAGAAGTTCAGAAGCAGCTTCTGAACTCAAATTTTCGCATACTTCGCAGTGCGAAGGTCTGGTCGCAGTGCGACCATGACAGAATTTAGAACATGAATTCAAAAGCCAATTTTTGAGGTTCTAACCCAAAGCTCAGAACCTAGGAGGTTTGAAATTCATTTTATTCAAACCATAACAAGGATTTTGCATAATATTGACAAATTCACAAGTTCGTGCAACGCTTTTTGGAATAACTTGCAAAACAAGTTATGTCCACAAACTTTCAAAACAAACTTGAGCAATAAGCTAAGTTCACCATTTTCAAAACCAAACTTGAACAAAAACCTTGTTCATGATTTTCAATCAAATGTGAACTTAAGCCGAACTTGTTCACTTTTAAAAACCGTTTTCAAAATTAAGCCGAACTTGTGCATTATTCACAAACTTGTGCTTTTCCATAAACTAGAACAACCTTTGTTCATAGGTTGCAACAACCAAGTGTTTTGTTCACTTTGGGATTTCTAAAAGATTCAACCCAAAAACATGAATGAAAAAGGGATGGTGTGACGTATGTCTCTCCATCGCCCCGATTGTACGAATGCGTGACGTATGTCTCGTCGCTCGGACAATCGTCATTCCCTTTTAATATGTACAACCCTAACCAAACCAAATCTTGGCCCCTTGTGGTCAATCCAAGCCTTTTGGTCCCCCGTTGACCATTAGACTCAACCCCTCGACTCGTTAGAGTCCACTCGGTCAATGTTCGACCTCTAGAAGCAGTACCTAGAATAGATCATTGTACCCGTTCTTGATCTCAGTGGATCAATCGAACAATCGCCCGACTCTTTGGAGTCCACTCGGTCAATGTTCGACCTCTAGAAGCAGTACCTAGAGTAGATCATTGTACCCGTTCTTGATCTCAGTGGATCAATCGAACAATCGCCCGACTCTTCGGAGTCCACTCGGTCAATGTTCGACCTCTAGAAGCAGTACCTAGAGTAGATCATTGTACCCGTTCTTGATCTCAGTGGATCAATCGAACAATCGCCCGACTCTTCGGAGTCCACTCGGTCAATGTTTGACTTATATGAGTCCATTGTACCTCTCTCGGTCCCATAGCGACCAATTCAACCCTCTACCCTAACGGACGTACCTTTTAACAATTCTAATGTGATTCGCGAACGAACGCTTAATAAGTCTCCAAGTGCGAGCATACAAGCTACGTTTAATCGCAAGAATTCGGTTAAAACATCGTCCAATTAAAATCAACCAACACACATACGTTTTTCTACCAAAGAACTACGTATGCTTTGAATTCTCCGACTACCGGGAGATACGTAGGAGCAAGATCGACATCTTGTCAAGCACAATAATAATAAAAACTTTTTCTTCGTTTGTTTTTATCTCTTTCCCCCCTTTTATTATATTTTTAACATAAATGAACATGCACGCAAAGTATTAAAAAGCAATTCAAGCTTTAACCAAATAGAAGGTTCCCGTTGAGTACAACGGACGTGAGGGGTGCTAATACCTTCCCCTCGCGTAACCGACTCCCGAACCCGACAATGGTTGCGATGACCTAATCCTTATCCTCATCGTCAAAAGGGTTTTATTATCGTTTCCCTTTACAACAAAAAAAACTTAAGGGTTTATCAACGTTCCCTTTACACAAAAACTTTGGTGGCGGCTTCACAAAGGCACCCTCCGAGCGTTCGAGGACGACCTCGGAGGATCTGCGCGTCTTTTTCCCGAGAAAAAAAACGAGGTGCGCACACTACTGACCCTAAGCTTGCCAGCCAGCAGCTTGCCTGTTTTTCTTCCTTCTTTCTCCCCCAAAACCAGTCAAACACAGCTGGTTTTGCTTGCCCAAAAGCTGTTTGTGCTGCCCTGTTTCAACAGCTCTTCCTTCTTCCTCACACCAGCCCACATGTTCCCTTTTGTTTCCCCCAACCTTTGCACATTATAGTGCACGTTTTTCTTGCTTAACCCCTCAAGATTACAAGGACCAATCCCAAGGGACATCCCAATTGCAAACAGCCCTGCTTTTCACTTTTTCATCATCATTGCTATCTAAAATCAGCTTCATTAATGGCTAGATTTGGCAAAGTCTTGACCAAGATTGCAAGGCAATGTCCCCTCTTCACTTTTGCATTAAATGCAAAGCAAAGTAGCCTGGCCATAGCACACAAAGCAGCTGGATTCTAGGAGATTTTCATCATGACATTTGATTTGGTTTTGCCTATAAAAGGAATGCTATGCATAAGGATTTCACACAATTGAAAACACTTGAACACCATTGAATACACAGCAATTACAGAATTTTTCTAGAGCAAAAACATAGTCCTTCCAGCAAGAAAACACTAGTGTTATTATCATCCATTCATCAACATTTCAAACCTTGCAAAACCATCATCATTTCAAGCCTTTCCTATCTCTTGCAACAAAAGCTTTGGGCTAGGAGTTGGTAAGTCATCCTAACCTGTTTATATTGCCTTTACATACTATTTGCATTTGCTTTTGATTCCAACTTGTTTCAATCTTAGTTTTGCATTTTTAAGTTTTACTCATTTTTGGTTTAAAACATTTTTGAAACTCAAAAGGAATCCCAAAGTTTGCAAAACATTTAAACTGAGTTGTTGCACTCATTTTATTGCTAATTTCAAAAGCTTTTCACTCTTCCTAAAGTTCTGAGGCTTGTTCAGAAGTTGTTTCTGAACAGCAGTTCAGAAGCAGCTTCTGAACTCAAAATTTCGCAGAGTTCGCAGTGCGAAGCTCTGGTCGCTTTGCGACCATGACAGAACTCAGATTCTGAGTTCAGGCTTCTTAAAGCCAATTTTTGAGGTTCTAACTTGAATATTCAGAACTTTAGGGGATTAAAACTCATTTTGGTTCAAAACATAATAAGGGTTTTTGCATACACTTTGAAATTCATAAGTTTAAATAGCTTACTTGAATAACAAGAAACTTGTTCGCTTTTTTCAAACTTGAGCCGAACTTGTGCTTTTTTTAACAAGAAACTAGTTCACTTGTAAATCTTTTAAACTTGAACCAAATTTGTTCTTAGACCAAACTTGTTTCAACCAATTTGAACAATATTTGGTTCATGAATTCTTTTTTTTCAAACTCGAGCCAAACTTGTGCTTTTCCACAAACTTGTGCTTTTCCATAAACTTGTGCATTTTTCACACACATAAACAAAGCAAACTTGTTCATAGGTTGCAACAACTAATTTGAACATTAAAACTTTTATCAAGTTTCAACAATCAAGTGTTTTGATAACTTTGGGATTTCTTAAATTTCAAACAAAACTTGAATGAAAAAGGAATGGTTTGACGTATGTCTCTCCATTCCCCGATTGAACGAATGATTGACATATGTCTCGTTGTTCGGGCAATCGTCATTTCATTTTCAACGCATCCAACCACACCAAAACCAATTCTTGGCCCTTTGTGGTCAATTTGAACCCTTTGGTCCCCCGTGACATTTGATTCAATGTCCGACTCCTTTGAGTCCATTGAATCTTTTCTTGATCTCGTTGGATCAATCGAACCTTTTCTTGACTCGGTTGAGTCATGTTAGTCAATGTTCGACTCCTTTGAGTCCATCGAATCTTTTCTTGATCCCGTTGGATCAATCGGACCTTTTCTCGACTCGGTTGAGTCATTTTAATCTTTCTTGGCTTCTCACGGCCAATTCGAACCTCTTTTCCCCAACGGACATGTTTTATCTATTCTAGCGCGATTCGAAACAAACGCTTAAGCCTCCCATGCGCGAGCACACAAGCTATGTTTAATCGCAAGAATACGATCAAAAACATCGTTCTTTAAAAATAACCAACAAATACGTTTTTCTACCAAAGAACTACGTAGCTTTGAATTCTCCATCGCACCAGGAGATACGTAGGAGCAGGATCATCATCTTGTCAAGCACAATAATAAAAATTAAACTTTTTTCCCTTTCATCATATTTTCTTTTTCCCTTTTATATCTTCAAGCATGCAAGCAAATCGTTAAAAACATTCTAAGCCTTAGCTAACTAGGAGGTTCCCGTTGAATACAACGGACGTGAGGGGTGCTAATACCTTCCCCTTGCGTAATCGACTACCGAACCCGGTAATGGTTGCGATGACCATCCTTTCCTCATCGTCAAGGGTTTTATTATCGTTTCCCTTCAAAATAAAAAACTTAAGGGTTTATCAACGTTCCCTTTAAACAAAAACATTGGTGGCGACTTCACATAACCTTTCGAGCGTTCGTACACGTCTCGAGGTTTGCGTTTTTTTACGAGAGCGCACAACCAGTACAGAAAACACTTTTTAATTGGGTGAAAATGACTTTTTCAGTCGGTTCTATATCAGACTTATAGGTGGCCGACTTAATAACTATTTTGATTTTAAGTCTATCTTTTCATCCGATTTAAAATCTTTAATAAGTCGGGTCAACCGACATAAAAAGATGTTAATTAAGTCGGTTCACCCCACTTAAAAGAGGCTCAAGAAGTATAAGTCGGGTCAACCCACTTAAAGAGATATTAATTAAGTCGGTACACCCCACTTAAAAAAGCCTCAAGAAGTATTAAAAAAAACATTTCAGTTCAACTCATTTAAATTCAATTTTTTTTTTCTTCCATATTATACATGATTATAAAACATAATTTCATAAATTAATTTAAAATTTCATACACAACCACTAATATAAAATCTCATTGAACCAAATTTTGTATCAAACACTAAACAAATTCAAAGTTACAAAATCATTCATTAATACCATAAAAATAGACACAAACTAAAAATTAACTGTCATTGTTTCACAACCATAGACATTGCTTCATATAATCAAATTACATCAAAGTATTTCAAGAATGAAACTTGCACAACGTTCTCGAACATTTTTAACTTCACAACTGGTTTTTGTCTCCAAATATCTGAAAAATGAAGCAACATTATTAGAAAAACAAATTGGTTAAATTATCAGTAGCTGTTGGAAAACCGGCTACTAAAATCTCATTCTCAATATCAACCCTTTAAAATATGCTAGGATTTAGCAAAGCTCAAATTATCAACAACAAATTGGTCAAGGCAAGTTAAATTCAAACAAAGGAAAGTTCAAAACAGAAAACCTGCTACTACTGCATCTTTTTTACCATGCAGCACTTACAGAATTCAAGAAACATTGGTTCTGTTTCTAAAATGTCAGCCCTCAAACTAAAATGCTACCGATTTATCTGTCATTACTATTACACTACCTCCAACAAGATTAACCAAATGTCATGACTCATGAATACATATATTCAAGTAAAGTTGAATCTAATGATAAACTGTAAAACACAACCCAGCAGAAATGAATCGGAATGATCCAAAACAGCCTAAGTACTCCCAGAGTTAGCAATTCACACCACTTCTATCAAAGTGTACTTTTTACCTGATTAATAATGTTTAAGGGGGCAAGAGATTTTACATATATCTAGACATGACATGAGGCAACTACATTGACTAATCATTACAAGTGAGCTGAAGCACGTATCGAGCATTTTGCAGAAGAGCATTGGCTTCTTCATTTGAGGCATCACGTGCACGCAATTCTTTGATTTCTTCCTGCCATTTTTCGACATACTCCTTGTGAATCCTGCATATTTCAAAGTTCAAAGAATCACACAACGAAAATTCAAAAACTAACAATATTCAAAGTGAAGGATGATTTCAGCTTTGAAAATTCAGTGGTAACTTCATATCTCACATAATTAGTTTCTCTTCAAATTCATTGCACAACTCCTTAAGCATTGTTTTCCCTGATTCTAAGAGCTCAGATACCTACAAACAATCAACAATTAAACATATAAAAGAGTTAACATTCATCTAGAGTAGGATTTCAAGTTTCAAACAGTGTGTAAGTGTAACAACTACATATAGCTACCCTCAGAGTAAAATTCTCAATCTTCTCAAGAACAAGAGAAATATTGAGTTCCATTTCTACAGACCCAATTTGGACGTTAGTCTCAAATCCTTCCTCCTGTACAAGCACAGTCTGTGATTCTGCTTCATCTCAAGTCTTTTCATGAACCTGTTTATTGTGAAACAAAATACAAATGAAATATCAAAGGACTACAAAATTAGAAATGCAGTAAATTTATGACAGAAAAAAGGTTGAAAGAAAAAATTACCTCAGGTTTCATATGTTTCCTTGTATTTCCACAGTCCATGCTTCCCTTTAGAGCAGACATTGGTTAAGCCTACAGGCACTGTAATATCCCGCGCAGGCGCAACTTTATTTAGTAATAGAGGAATTATGAGTGAGTAGGGACAAAATGGTAATTTTGAGAGGAAGGGGTTTTTAAAGAGATAAGCTTGAATATTCTTCATTATTCACATTTCTTTCTCTCACTAAAAACCAGATTTTTCACTCCCTCTCCCTCTAAGTTTACGGTTTGCATCAGCAGAAGATGTGATCCACCTGTTGCCTACCCTGAGTTCTTTAACAGTAAGCAAGCAAGCAAGTTTTGGGAAAGTGGAAGTAAGTGGAAGCTTAAGGAAAAAGTAAGACCAAGCTAGGGTTTTGGTAAAGGAAGCATGTCAAGAACAACACAATACTAAGTGAGTTCCTTAGAGTAGCAATATCCCTTGTGGGCTGTTTTGTGCGAGTTTCATAACAAAATTGCTTAGCTTTAGGAAAAGGATAGTTTTCCCCTATTTTTGATACTATGCTAGATCCTGTTTAATCCTTGATTACAGCATGTTTTAAAGTTCAAAAATGAGTCCCTGACATGTTTTCAAAGATCACTGGACAGTTGGGTACCCAAGTTTTTAAGATTGAAACACGTTTTTCAGAAAATTCTATGTTCTGCTACAGTCGCAGAGCGACGCTCAGGGTCGCAAAGCGAAGTTGCAGAGTTTTGCTACTGTCTACCATCGCCTAGACTTGGCTCTGCGAAGCTTCAGATTCTGGCTTCAGAAGCAGACTTCAGACTCTGGCTTCAGAAGCTGACTTCAGAGTCTGAAGGTTCAAACGCAGGTGATCGCAGAGCGACGCCCAGGGTCGCAAAGCGAACTTGCCCAGAATGGCATTTTTTATTATAAACAATTGTACCATGCCAATGATCTTTGATATGCTTTGGGATAGAGATACTCATGAACCTTTAAGGATTAATCTAGGATAAGGATATGTATCATACAGAGAGATGGGTATTTAATCCACAAGTTATCAAGTAGTTAAGGGTTAGTTTTCAGGTTTCCCTTAACTAAGCAGATTAGTATGTACTCTTTAAGTGTACAAAATGCAAGGAATATTTCAACATTCAAGGCCTCAGATAGGCACAAGGGGGTTTAGATTCCCAATATGATTAAGTGGCATATGAGAACGATAAGCTAAGAACCTTATATTGTAGGTTAAGCATCACATTTTTAATAACGTGATGAATGCATTAGATATGCATAAGATTAGAATGATGTATCAAATATACATGAATAACTTATGATAAGTATCAGATCCAAAGGTTACACGTGTTCATCAGACTCCGGATTATTCCGGATGGGATTTCTCTGAAAGGGCTATCCACACGTAAGTTTATAAGACTAAGTTAACATGTCCAGCAGGCTCCGGATTATGCCGGATGGGACTTCTCCGAGAGGGTTGTCCACATGTAAGGTTTAGCATGTTCAGCAGACTCCGGATTATGCCGGATGGGACTTCTCCGAGAGGGTTGTCTACATGCAAGTTAAGTTATGTTTAGCAGACTCCGGATGGGACTTCTTCGAGAGAGTTGTCCATACAACGATAAGAGGAGTCCGTTGATTAGCCTCAGATAGGAATTTTCATCGGTTATCAGGGAATGTGCTTTGGGGTTACTCCACTCGGGGGCATTCCATAAAATGAACTCAGATAATAATGTTTGTTACACGCTAACATCTAACATAATATTATTAGTTTATACTTTATTATGTTATCAGGCAGTAAATACCTTTCAGGTAGGTATCAGGTGGTGACCTTAGGAGTCCCCTCGATCACTAAGTTATCAGGATATAGTCTAGTTTTCATGACTATACAGTTATCAGGTTCAGGCAGGTATAAACCCTTTATGGGTAGGATTAAAGCATGGCGATCATAGGATTCCCCGAGATTGCCAAAAGTAGGCATGGCGACCCTAGGTTCCCTGAGGTTGCCAACAGTGGGTTGGGTGGAACTCACTGAGACATTATGTCTCATCCCATTCCTTCTGATGCAGGTTCACAGGTTGCATGCAGCACGGGTAAGGAGAAAGCTTTGGATTGAGCGTGCTGGTTTTCTTGTTGTTCAGCTAATCTGTATTCAGATGTTGTATTTTGATGTATAATTATCAGAGATGATATGTATAAATAGTTGGATGTATTATTACTTTGTGATGTAATAATATGAGATTAATTTTCTGTATTGTAAATTAATGCATCCAATACGAAACTCTAATACTCGTATAAGATCCTAGGCAATCTTTATATGGGTGTTACAATTTGGTATCAGAGCAGGTCAATTCAGATCGTGCCTTGGGTCATTAAAATTACAATCCAAGTATGTGGACCTCTTGGATCCAGGACATTATTCTAAATGTTATATCCGGTTGAAACTGATCACTTTGACTTGAATATGACAGCTAGGATAAGATGTCTGGGAGGAGAAGAGGACCGGGAAGACCTAGATCAAGTTAGGCTAATGAGGAAGCAGGAGGAGACCCTAATATGAATTTTTGGGCTCAGATGATGCAACAGCAGCAGGCGTTGCAACAACAATATCAGGAGCAACAGGCTCAGACCGCATTACAGCATCAGCAGATGATGCTTATGATGCGACAGCAAGCCCAACAACAGGCCCAGTCTCAGCATCAATGGATGGAAATGATGCATCAGGGACAGGGAGTCTACCAGCAGACTCCACCACCTCCAGTGGTTGGTAATCCCGTGTTCCGGGAATTTAATAGAAATCACCCTCCTGAGTTCAATGGAGAAGGTGATCCCCAGGAAGCCAAGAGATGGCTGAAACAGATGGAAAAGATCTTCCGAATTGCTGAGTGTTTGGAAGCTGATAAGGTGGTGTATGCCACAAACCAATTCAGAGGCGCAGCGGAAGATTGGTGGGAATCTGCTCAGCACAGAATGTTGGCAAGTGATGTAGAAGTGAACTGGATAAACTTCAAGGAGGTGATGTTAGAAAAATATTTACCTTTATCTTACAAGGTGAAGAAGGAATAGGAATTTCTCGAATTGAAACATGGTAACATGTCTGTTACGGAGTTCACTAAAAAATTCGAGGAGTTGTCGTATTATTCTACTCACAATGAGTATGCAGGAAATGAAAATTGGAAAATGAATCAATATAAGCGAGGCTTAAGGGGTGAAATTGACACCGCAGTGAGTCTTCAGAGGAACACAGGTTATGATGAACTGGTTCATGATAGTTTGATTGCTGAAGCGGGTTTTGCTAGGACCGCCAGAAAAAGAGTTGTAGCTTTTGAGAAAAAAAAAGGTAAATTTCAAGATAAATACCATGATAAGTTGAAGCCAAAAGGTTCCCCTCAGAGAGGAAAGCAATCATACTCTCCACGGACAAATCCTAATTGTAAGACATGTGTGAAATCACATTCTGGTGAATGCATGAGGGGCGCAGGTGTGTGTTACGGGTGCTGGAAACCTGGGCATATTTTGGAAAATTGTCCAGAAAGGAAAAGTAGAAGTGGGGCTGAAGGTACTACCACAAGCAAAGGCAGGGTGTATTCCCTGGATAGTCGGAAAGCTCTGGCTAATGAAGATTTAATTGATGGTATGTGTTATCTTGGTCAGAATCCAGTTAAAGTTCTTTTTGATTGTGGTGCATCATGTTCTTTTATTTCATATAAGTGTGTAGAAACACTACAGTTACCTATGTCACCATTGATTCCTCATATGACGGTAACCACCGCTACAGAAGGCGGAGTCGTAGCAAATTATGTATGTGAAAATTGTCCTATCACGGTATCCAGTAAGACGTACCATATAGATTTGGTGTGTCTTCCCATTGTATAACTTGAAGTGATCCTAGGAATGGATTGGCTCTCCGCTAATCATGTATATATCAGATGTGCTGAAAAAGTATCTTTATGCCAACAAGTGATACAACTGAAGGTGTGACTTTATCCGAATTGATTAATCGTACCCACCAATTAATTCAGTTTATTTGTGCTCAGGATAGAGGTTTTTATGTGATGGTTACTGTGACATCAGAATCAGAGCTGAGTCCCAGTGACATACCAGTTGTTAATGATTATCTAGATGTTTTTCCGTCTGAGATAATCAGTTTACCCCCAGAACGTGAAGTTGAGTTCTCTATCGACCTCATTCTAGGATTGGAGACAGTATCTGTGGCACCGTATAGGATGTCACCATCAGAGCTTAAGGAATTGAAGTCCCAGTTAGAGGACTTGATTCAGAAACATTTCATCAGGCCTAGTGTGTCACCTTGAGGTGCACCAGTTTTGTTGGTTAAGAAGAAGGATGGTAGTATGAGATTGTGCATTGACTACCGCCAGTTGAACAAGGTAACTATTAAGAACAAGTATCCACTTCCAAGGATTGATGATCTTTTAGATCAGCTCAAGGGAGCAACAATATTTTCTAAGATTGACCTTAGATCAGGATATCACCATATTCGTATCAAATCGTCAGATGTATCCAAGACAGCATTCAGAACACGTTACGAACATTACGAATTCCTAGTTATGCCATTTGGAGTGACTAATGCCCCAGCAGTGTTTATGGACTACATGAACAGGATTTTTCAGCCTTATCTGGATCAGTTTGTGGTAATTTTCATTGATGATATTTTGATTTATTCAAGGGACCCTCAGGAACATGCACAACATCTGGAGATTGTTTTGAATATTCTCAGAGAGAAGCAGTTATATGCCAAATTTAGTAAGTGTGAATTTTGGTTGTCTGAAATTAAGTTTTTGGGTCATGTCATCTCTAAAGGGGGAGTATCTGTAGACTCGTCAAAAGTTGAAGCTGTCCTTAATTGGGCTAGACCAATGAATGTGGCTGATGTTAGGAGTTTCTTGGGTTTAACAGGTTACTACCGAAGATTTATCATGAGGTTTTCTCAAATTACTTTGCCTTTGACACTTCTCACTAGGAAGGAGGTGCCCTTCGTGTGGGTCGAGGAGTGTGAGAAATGCTTCAGAACCTTGAGAAAGAAATTATCTAAGGCTCCAGTGCTAGCAATATCGGATCCCGACAAGAGATACATTGTGTTTTGCGATGCGTCCTCTAAAGGACTGTGTTGTGTGCTCATGCAGGAAGGGAATGTAATAGCCTATGCTTCACGACAACTTAAATCTCATGAGGAGAATTACCCCACTCATGACCTTGAGCTGGCAGCTATAGTTTTTGCTTTGAAAGTGTGGAGGCATCATTTGTATGGTGCGCAGTTCGACTTGTTCAGTGACCATAAAAGCTTAAAGTATTTGTTTGATCAACGAGAATTGAACATGAGACAGAGGAGATGGATGGAATACTTGAAGGATTTTGATTTTGATTTAAAGTATCATCCAGGAAAGGCGAACGTAGTTGCTGACGCCTTGAGCAGGAAGTCCTTGGTTAGAGCAGAACTGTTGATGCATACTTGTGGTCTGTATGAAAAGTTCAGAGACCTTAATCTCAGTGTCACTGAGATGGACAATGGCATTTTGTTGCAAAAACTAGAGATCACTTGTGATTTGCGGTCCAGAATCGCGCAGGCTCAGGGATTGGATATGGACCTCTAGAGAAGGGTCGGTCAGATAAAGTTTTCAAGGGCATCAGATGGCACGCTGCTGTTTGATGGAAGGATCTATGTTCCAAATGATGCTGATTTGAAGAGGCTAATTTTGGAAGAGGCACACAAGAGTAGTTTCAGTATCCATTCAGGTACCACTAAGATGTATCAAGATCTGAAAAGAGATTATTGGTGGCCTGGTATGAAGACCGATATTGTGGAATTTGTATCACGATGTATTGTGTGTCAACAAGTAAAGATTGAACACCAGAGGCCTGCAGGGATGTTAGTACCATTGGAAATCCCTCAGTGGAAATGGGAAGAGATATCTCTGGATTTTGTAAGTGGATTACCTCGAACTCACCAAGGACATGATTCAATTTGGGTAGTTGTGGACCGGTTAACAAAGTCTGCTCACTTTTTACCGGTTAGGACTACATTCAAGGCTACTCAGTATGCAGAGTTGTTTATTGCAGAGATTGTGAAACTGCATGGTGTTCCAACCAGTATTGTTTTGGATAGAGATCCAATTTTTACCTCTCACTTTTGGAAAGCTTTTCAAAGGGCTTTAGGAACGAGGTTAAAAATGAGTACGTCACATCATCCTCAAACGGATGGTCAATCCAAGAGAACTATTCAGACATTAGAGGATATGTTACGTGCATGCATCTTAGAAGATGGAGGAAGTTGGAATAATCATCTGCCTTTGATTGAATTCTCTTACAATAACAGTTTCCATTCCAGTATTGGAATGGCACCTTATGAGGCATTATATGGCAGAAAGTGTAGGACACCACTTTGTTGAGCAGAGGTCAGAGATAAAAGTATTCTGTGACCCGAAATTATTCAGGAAATTACTTTGAAAATTAAATCTATTCAGGATAAAATCAGAACTGCTCAGAGTCGCCAGAAAAGTTATGCAGACAAGAGGCGAAGACCTTTAGAGTTCGAAGTGAGAGATCACGTTTTCCTGAAGGTTACACCTAAGTTGGGATTACGAGGTGTTTTCAGGACAAAGAAATTGTGTCCAAGATTTATTGGGCCATTTCAAATACTTAAACGCGTCGGTCCGGCAGCTTATCAGTTGGCTCTGCCACCGGCTATGTCAGGATTGCATGATGTTTTTCATGTCTCTCAGTTAAGGAAGTTCATTCCAGATCCTTTTCAACCAGTAGAGTTGGAAGCTATTGACTTGAGATCGGATTTAACGTTCCAGCCAGAACAAGAACAGATTGTTGATCGTGATGTCAAGTCCTTGAGGAATAAAGAAATTCCAATTGTCAAGGTTGTATGGAAAGGTTCTCCCGACGGTGAAGCCACTTGGGAGCTAGAAACGGAGATGCAAAGGAACTATCCGCATCTATTTTCAGGTAAATTCTAAATTTCGAGGACGAAATTTCTTTAAGGGGGGTAGAGTGTAATATCCCGCGTAGGCGCAAATTTTATCAGTAATAGAGGAATTATGAGTGAGTAGGGACAAAATGGTAATTTTGAGAGGAATGGTTTTTTAAAGAGATAAGCTTGAATATTCTTCATTATTCACATTTCTTTCTCTCACTAAAAACCAAATTTTTCACTCCCTCTCCCTCTAAGTTTACGGTATGCATCAGCAGAAGCTGTGATCCACCTGTTGCCTACCCTGATTGCTTTAACAGTAAGCAAGCAAGCAAGTTTTGGGAAAGTGGAAGTAAGTGGAAGCTTAAGGAAAAAGTAAGACCAAGCTAGGGTTTTGGTAAAGGAAGCCTGTCAAGAACAACACAATACTAAGTGAGTTCCTTAGAGTAGCAATATCCCTTCTGGGTTGTTTTGTGTGAGTTTCATAACAAAATTGCTAAGGTTTAGGAAAAGGATAGTTTTCCCTATTTTAATACTATGCTAGATCCTGTTTAATCCTTGATTACAGCATGTTTTAAAGTTCAAAAATGAGTCCCTGACATGTTTTCAAAGATCACTGGACAGTTGGGTACCCAAGTTTTTAAGATTGAAACACGTTTTTCAGAAAATTCTATGTTCTGCTACAGTCGCAGAGCGACCCTCAGGGTCCCAAAGCAAAGTAGCAGAGTTTTGCTACTGTCTACCATCGCCTAGACTTGGCTCTGCGAAGCTTCAGACTCTGGCTTCAGAAGCTGACTTCAGAATCTGAAGGTTCAGACGTAGGTGATCGCAGAGCGACGCCCAGGGTCGCAAAGCGAACTTGCCAAGAATGGCATTTTTTATTATAAACAATTGTACCATGCCAATGATCTTTGATATGCTTTGGGATAGAGATACTCATGAACCTTTAAGGATTAATCTAGGATAAGGATAGGTATCATACAGAGAGATGGGTATTTAATCCACAAGTTATCAAGTAGTTAAGGGTTAGTTTTCAGGTTTCCCTTAACTAAGCAGATTAGTATGTACTCTTAAAGTGTACAAAGTGCAAGGAATATTTCAATATTCAAGGCCTCAGATAGGCATAAGGGGGTTTAGATTCCCAATATGATTAAGTGGCTTATGAGAACGATAAGCTAAGAACCTTATATTATAGGTTAAGCATCACATTTTTAATAACGTGATGAATGCATTAGATATGCATAAGATTAGAATGATGTATCAGATATACATGAATAACTTATGATAAGTATCAGATCCAAAGGTTACACGTGTTCATCAGACTCCGGATAATGCCAGATGGGATTTCTCCGAAAGGGCTATCCACACGTAAGTTTATAAGACTAAGTTAACATGTCCAGCAAGCTCCGAATTATGCTGGATGGGACTTCTCCGAGAGGGTTGTCCACATGTAAGGTTTAGCATGTTCAGCAGACTCCGGATTATGCCGGATGGGACTTCTCCGAGAGGGTTGTCTACATGTTAGTTAAGTTGTGTTCAGCAGACTTCGGATTATGCCAAATGGGACTTCTTCGAGAGAGTTGTCCACACAATGATAAGAGGAGTCCGGTGATTAGCCTCAGATAGGAATTTTCACCGGTTATCAGGGGAATGTGCTTCGGGGTTACTCCACTAGGGGGCATTCCATGAAATGAACTCAGATAATAATGTTTGTGTAACATCCCGCTCAAGACTCGAATATTTATCAGAATTGAGACGAGGTATCAGAGATATTTTAAGGAAGGGCATTTAAGTAATTTTGAGGACTTAGGCTATAAAAGCCATTTACCTTCAAATTTCCTCATTTCTCATACTAATTTCTCTCTCTAATAACAAATTCTCTCCCTTCTCTCTTCTCCTTCTCACGCCACCTTCTCCTCTCCTCCATTAATCATCAAACTCCATCTCAATCTCTCCAATCCTTATGCAAGCAATCACCAAGTTTGGGAATGTTGGAGTAATTTGGGAGCTAAAGGAAAACAAGAAAGGAAGAAAGGAATCAAGCTAGGGTTTGAAGAGGAAAGCTTGGCAAGATCAGAAGCAATTGCTAGGTGAGTTCCTTAGAGTAGCAATTTACCCTTTGGGTTAGTTTGTGTGAGATCACAACTTAATTGCTAAGATTTAAGTAAAAGGATAGTTTTTCCCCTTTTTGATACTTATGCTTAATTCCAGTTAATCCTTGGATAAAGTACGTTTTTATAGTTCAAAATGAGTCCCTGACATATTTTCATATATCATTGGATAACTGGGTACCAAGGTTTTTAAGATTAAATATGTTTTTCAGAAAATTCTGTGTTCTGCTACAGTCGCAGAGCGACGCTCAGGGTCGCAAAGCGAAGTAGCAGAACTTGGCTACTGCCTAGCCCTCGCCTAGACTTCGCCCTGCAAAGTTATCAGAAGCTAAGTTCGCAAAGCAAAGTTTTCAGACGCTCTGCGAAGCTTCAGACTCAGGATCACCAGGTTCTGAAGGTTCAGACTCTGAAGTTCAGAGTCTGAAGGTTCAGACGCAGCATTTCGCAGAGCGAAGCCAAGGGGGTCGCAGAGCGAAGTTGCCCAGAAAGGCATTTTATTTTCAAATAACTGTAGCATGCCAATGATCTTCGATATGCTTTAGGACAAAGTTACTCATGATCTTTCAAGGATTAATCTAGGAAATGCATAGGTATCATAAGAGTGATGGGTAAAATTATTTCTAAGTTATCAAGTAAGATGAGGGGCTTAGTTCCCAACAAAGAGATAAGCAGTCCATGAGATAGCAAGTATGAACCTTATATTATAGGTTAAGTATTACAAGAATAATTACTTGAAGAATGCATCAGACATGCATAAGTTTATAAGTTATATGTATGTATATATATAAAGAATAATAAGAACAAGTTAATAAAAGGACTAGATGTGTCTCTTGTATTCTCGTTAGTTAGAATACAGGGGGTTCGAGATTAAGCTGGAATGGTGAAGTTACCGTCCGTGAGGGAAGCTACACATCATAGTCAAGAAAAAGTTAATGTGTCTCCTGTATTCTCGCTAGTTAGAATACAAGGGGTTCCAGTGAAGTTACCGTCCGAAAGGACAGCTGGAATGGTGAAGTTACCGTCCGCGAGGACAGCCACACAAAAGGAAAGAGGAGTCCGGTGTTAGCCTGATATGATAGGAATTTCACCGGTATGATGGGAGATGTAATTTGGGGTTACTCCACCCGGATGCACTCCGTAAAATGAACCAAGATAATGTATTGTTTGTTCAACGTTAACTTCTAACTTAATGATAAAGAAAGATGATTATGTATATGTATTACATACTAAGAGATAAGACAATGTAGTCACCAGTGAATAGAAAGTGATCGTAGGATGTCCCCAGATCTCTAAGTATGAGATTAGACATAAGTTCAACATAAGATAAATATATACAGCGATCCTAGCGTTCCCTTGATCGCGAAATATGTAGAGAATGACGGCGATCGTAGGTTTCCCTGAGATTGCCAAAAGTAGGCACGACGACCCTAGGTTCCCCGTGGTTGCCAACAGTAGGTTGGGCTGGAGCTCACTGAGACATTATGTCTCATCCCAATCCTTCTGGTTCAGGTTTACAGGTAAGCAAGAGGTTTTCAGATGAAGTTCTTCAGGGAGACGCTGGATGGAGTGCAGTTGCTCGTCATGGACAAGTTCAGAAGTTTATCAGTATATGTTTAAGTATTTGTAAATGACATTTGGATAATTGTATAAACGAGCCAATTTGTACTCATTCAGTTGTATTGTATTATTATTATTGAAAATTTTAATGTATCCAGTATCAAAATAATGCGCATGCTAATATTCTAGATAAATTAGTATGGGTGTTACAATTGGTATCAGAGCAGGTTGATTCAGACCGTGCCTTGGGTCATTAAAAATTCAATAAAGTAGTGGGACCATTGGGTTCCGGATATTTTTCTAAAGGTCACATCTAGTTGAGCCTGATCAACTCAATTTAGTATATGATAATTAGGATAAATGTCCGAGAGCTGAATGTGACCAAGGAGGAATGAAGTTTACGAAGAGCGAAGATTAAGGTGATAGAATTTTAAGACGGAGTTGGCGAAGAAGTATTCAATGCCAAATGGTGGCCATCAAACCGTAAAGTAACGAAGCCTGTTAGTGGCAAGGTTTCAGAAACATAAGAGATATTTAAAAGTAAGGTGAAACACCTCAACCTAGTGGCACGCGTCGTTGGACGATGCCTCGTCTACGGAAGACATAAGGATTAAGGAATCATGGGATACTCTAAGGGATGACTTGGAACCTTGACGGGAACCGTAGTTTGAGAAGTTAAAGTGAGGTGTGGACTAAGTAACAATTCTGAGTACATGGTTAAGGAATTGCAGTACCAAACCTAGAGACTTGAAACGAGGAATTATCGATCGGTTTTGAAACCTCTAAACTCCCAGCAAGGATAGAGTGATGAAGAATTGAACTCGAATCGGATGAGATTTTAATGTCCAAACAGTTAAGAGAATTAATTATGGATTAAGCGACTAATTTGGACAGATGAAGCTAACCACTCAAATGTGGTCAGTGAGCGTAAATCGCAAGTAAGTTTAACCCCATCAAATCAGATGCATCTCCCGAACCATAAATGCCAGATTTGGGAATTAAGAAGAGAAGATGGCATACAACCTAAGAACTAAGATGGATGAATAAGTGGCAATAATAAGACCTGTTGCATATCGAAGCGTGAATCAGATATTCAGGTGTGTCCTAATAGTAAGAAAATTGGAAATAAGCTAAGCTTAACTGGAATTTAGTGAACTGATGGACGAATAAAGTCGAATTCCTTGATTGGATGAAGAAGGCAAGTTCAATATAACACAAGATTAAAGTAGACCAGTTTTGAAGGATAATCGGAATCTTAACCGAGAAATTATGTGAGACTTTATTATACGGAGGATCGTCTTAAACACAAAAAGTTAATATTGTGGTTAATGTTAAGGAGTTTTATGTTTTCAACCGACGGGTTTTTCCTTCCACCATTATTCTAGAATTGAAAGAGATCGCCTTGTGTTGATAAGCTTCCGAAGGCGGTAATAAGGTACAAATTTGGGGTTGTTCAAACTATATGAAGATTCATTCAGCTAATAAGATCAAGATTTGAATTGTAAATAAGATAACAAGTTACTGGAGGAATCCAATGGATGATGATAAGTGCTGAAATCAAGATCAATTAATCGGGTGCTCGAAGAGACGTAATCTATATTTGGGCGTACAGGAGAGCCGGTAAGAGTTTGAATCTATTTCAAAACGGATTGTTTCCGGAGAAACTCGAGGGGTAACTTGAGAGATATGGTAAAGTTATGGGGACCTAAGTGGTCTCGGAAAAGAGTATAAGTATGAAATCCTTACGGATAATTATAGAACGAGACTCGATTCATTAGTGGATTCAGTATATAAAAGATGTGAATTTCCAAAAGTCATAGAATGTTTTAGAAGTTGCCACAAGTGATTGTGTGTGAACTTACGTTGCCTCAGGTATGCTTTCAGTCGGGTTTCTGCAATGTTTTAATGATTATACATGATGAGCTGACCAAGAGATGGTTACAGAATTCAGGATATGGAGAGTAAAGTTAGAACTAGAGTATAAGCTGTTTGACAGGAGCATTGTTGGGCTCGTAACAGTTGCTGAAAACCGTTTACAGGTTTTGGCGTATTATCGTGAAAGTAATTATATGGTCTATGTCCGAAAGGAAACACAAAGTCAAGTGATGACCAATCCGTAAGTTAAGCAGATGGTTTAAGCCACAAGAGAAACGATAACGTCAGATGGTTTTGTTTCGGTAATTACAAAGTGATAAAGTAAAAGGATTGGTCAAGGAAATTTTATTTGGCAATAGTGGAGTATTGCTCCAAATCTAACTCGAGTTTTAAGAATCAGAGTTGCGCAGCGGAGTAGTAATCCAATAATGAATTAATGAACAATGCTAAGCTGAAGCTTAGGGAACGAGAAGGTGTTAAGTGATTAATTCTTATAATACGAAATAGCAGTAAGTAGAGATGACTTGAACATATCACAAGTTCTAATGGAAAATTTTGGAAGTTAAGTTGAGGAATACTTCAAACCTCGAAATCCATGAGGAATGGAATATTGGAATAGTTTAAGAATATATGGAAGGGAATGAGAAGGATGTGCTTCTAGCCCATTAAGTCAAAATTAATGGAAGTTACCGCTAAAATGGTAGTTTAGCTATTTTAGCTCAGTAACATCAAGTATGCTTGAAGAGTAAGTTAGTCTAAAGAGAATTAAGCATGAGCCAACAACGTTACAAGTTGCGCTTGCAAGATGATATATTTGAATTTGAAGCATTGATCAGAAACAACAATACAGTGGCATGTAAGTTTATTCCACATTGTACCCACGCTATGTTAACATGTCGCATGTACCAAGTTATGTTTAATAATGTATACTTATCAGGCAAAGTTTATGCTACTCAGATAGTAAGGTAGCCCATTCTTTTTCAGTTATGTGACATGTATAAGTAACTAAGGTACGCAGCTAGTAATGTTTAAAGTGAGAAGATGTCAATCAGAACAGGTTTGTAAATACCGAACGTGTTTTAGTTAAGAATATTCAAGGATTTTGAACTCGACGTCCAGAATGAGAAATAAGTTTGTGATGCTGATAGAATGTAACCATACTTTATGTTATGGGTTGTTGTATACTCAAGAAATAAACATGAGTAACATTGGCGGGGCAAACCTGGGCAAGCCAGTTGAAAGGCAAATCCCGGATGTTACAGAATGAGTAAAGAGTAAGAAAAGATTCCCAATTGATGTGGTAGTGTCTCAAATATGTTAAGATCAAGAATGATGTCCCGTTAGTTGGACAAGAATGATACGACGTGCAGTGTACCCATTAGTAGTGTACACGTACTCGATCATGTATGTGAACTAAGTGCTATGAATTGTACTATATGATAATATGTGAGACGGTTTATACCACTCATCACTGGACTAAACTCCTATAAACTTTGGATATATCAGTATAGAAAATATTTATTCTACGACAAGAATTCAAGGATAAGTTGTGACAGGAATGATAGAAGATCAGCAAGCTCCAAGTAATGAAGAATGATTTCTAAGTTATTAAGATAAGTGACGTCGTAGACCAATTGGAGCGGAATAGGAGTAATCTGTAAAATTCCGTGAGCTCTTGAGAATTCCGTAGTGGAAGTAATGATCAGGATTGTGATAAGTAGCACATCGTAATGTTAGAAAGAAAGGAGAAGGTGCTAGAGGTGAAACCTCCTGCTTATACTTGGAATATTAAACAAAGTTGGAATAATCCTTGCATTTGCATGTGCGTACGCAATATCAGATGTTTTCGGTGTAAGGATGATTCTATATGGAAATGTATGACATGGGTCTATAAGTAAGATGTCGTCGTATGAGACGAAAAGTAAAGATAATGATTCATTGGAATTAGATGTAGTGCAATAAACCCATTGAAGAGTGGGAAATGTTGAGGAAGATGAGATCGACCCAATGTCGTCAGAGTAAGATTACGCGGACTATGAAGGAAACTTATGCGGTTCAGTATGAGTGTTTAGGAATTAATAACTTCAAATTGAATTTACAAGAAGCGCATGAATAAGAGACATACTCAAGTGAGTCAGGTAGATTGGTTCAGACAACCGCACACCCTGCTACATAAGAATTATGTAATGTATATCAGGCCTTTCAATTGAGGGAAAGATTGTCAAGTATTTTTGACTTATAGAATTGGGATTCCGATAAGCGAGTTAAGTGGAGAATTGACTAGTAGAGGAAGGAATTTGAAAGGCTATATATATATATATATGGTTTCAAGAGGATTCTAAATTTCGAGGACGAAATTTCTTTAAGGGGGGTAGAGTGTAACATCCCGCTCAAGACTCGAATATTTATCAGAATTGAGACGAGGTATCAGAGATATTTTAAGGAAGGGAATTTAAGTAATTTTGAGGACTTAGGCTATAAAAGCCATTTACCTTCAAAATTCCTCATTTCTCATACTAATTTCTCTCTCTAATAACAAATCCTCTCCCTTCTCTCTTCTCCTTCTCACGCCACCTTCTCCTCTCCTCCATTAATCATCAAACTCCATCTCAATCTCTCCAATCCTTATGCAAGCAATCACCAAGTTTGGGAATTTTGGATTAATTTGGGAGCTAAAGGAAAACAAGAAAGGAAGAAAGGAATCAAGCTAGGATTTGAAGAGGAAAGCTTGGCAAGATCAGAAGCAATTGCTAGGTGAGTTCCTTAGAGTAGCAATTTACCCTTTGGGTTAGTTTGTGTGAGATCACAACTTAATTGCTAAGATTTAAGTAAAAGGGTAGTTTTTCCCCTTTTTGATACTTATGCTTAATTCCAGTTAATCCTTGGATAAAGTACGTTTTTATAGTTCAAAATGAGTCCCTGACATATTTTCATATATCATTGGATAACTGGGTACCAAGGTTTTTAAGATTAAATATGTTTTTCAGAAAATTTTGTGTTCTGCTACAGTCGCAGAGCGACGCTCAGGGTCGCAAAGTGAAGTAGCAGAACTTGGCTACTGCCTAGCCCTCGCCTAGACTTCGCCCTGCAAAGTGATCAGAAGCTAAGTTCGCAAAGCGAAGTTTTCAGACACTCTGCGAAGCTTCAGACTCAGGATCACCAGGTTCTGAAGGTTCAGACGCAGGATTTCGCAGAGCGAAGCCAAGGGGGGTCGCAGAGCGAAGTTGCCCAGAAAGGCATTTTATTTTCAAATAACTGTACCATGCCAATGAACTTCGATATGCTTTAGGACAAAGTTACTCATGATCTTTCAAGGATTAATCTAGGAAATGCATAGGTATCATAAGAGTGATGGGTAGAATTATTTCTAAGTTATCAAGTAAGATGAGGGGCTTAGTTCCCAACAAAGAGATAAGCAGTCCATGAGATAGCAAGTATGAACCTTATATTATAGGTTAAGTATTACAAGAATAATTACTTGAAGAATGCATCAGACATGCATAAGTTTATAAGTTATAAGTTATATGTATGTATATATATATATATATAAAGAATAATAAGAACAAGTTAATAAAAGGACTAGATGTGTCTCTTGTATTCTCGTTAGTTAGAATACAGGGGGTTCGAGATTAAGCTGGAATGGTGAAGTTACCGTCCGTGAGGGAAGCTACGCATCATAGTCAAGAAAAAGTTAATGTGTCTCCCGTATTCTCGCTAGTTAGAATACAGGGGGTTCCGGTGAAGTTACCATCCGAAAGGATAGCTGGAATGGTGAAGTTACCGTCCGCGAGGACAGCCACACAAAAGGAAAGAGTAGTCTGGTGTTAGCCTGATATGATAGGAATTTCACCGGTATGGTGGGAGATGTACTTCGAGGTTACTCTACCCGGATGCACTCCGTAAAATGAACCAAGATAATGTATTGTTTGTTCAACGCTAACTTCTAACTTAATGATAAAGAAAGATGAATATGTATATGTATTACATACTAAGAGATAATACAATGTAGTCACCAGTGAATAGAAAGTGATCGTAGGATATCCCCAGATCACTAAGTATGAGATTAGACATAAGTTCAACATAAGATAAATACATACAGCGATCCTAGCGTTCCCTTGATCGCGAAATATGTAGAGAATGACGGCGATCGTAGGTTTCCCCGAGATTGCCAAAAGTAGGCACGGCGACCCTAGGTTCCCCGTGGTTGCCAACAGTAGGTTGGGCTGGAGCTCACTGAGACATTATGTCTCATCACAATCCTTCTGGTGCAGGTTTACAGGTAAGCAAGAGGTTTTCAGATGAAGTTCTTCAGGGAGACGCTGGATGGAGTGCAGTTGCTCGTCATGGACAAGTTTAGAAGTTTATCAGCATATGTTTAAGTATTTGTAAATGACATTTGGATAATTGTATAAACGAGCCAATTTGTACTGAATATCATTCAGTTGTATTGTATTATTATTATTGAAAATTTTAATGTATCCAGTATTAGAATGATGCGCATGCTAATATTCTAGATAAATTAGTATGGGTGTTACAGTTTGTTACACGCTAACATCTAACATAATATTGTCAGTTTATACTTTATTATGTTATCAGGCAGTAAATACCTTTCAGGTAGGTATCAGGTGGTGATCTTAGGAGTCCCTTCGATCACTAAGTTATCAGGATATAGTCTAGTTTTCATGACTATACAGTTATCAGGTTCAGGCAGGTGTAAACCCTTTATGGGTAGGATTAAAGCTTGGCGATCATAGGATTCCTCGAGATTGCCAAAAGTAGCCATGGAGACCCTAGGTTCCCTGAGGTTGCCAACAGTGGGTTGGGTGGAACTCACTGAGACATTATGTCTCATCCCATTCCTTCTGATGCAGGTTCACAGGTTGCATGCAGCAAGGGTAAGGAGAAAGCTTTGGATTGAGCGTGCTGGTTTTCTTGTTGTTCAGCTAATCTGTATTCAAATGTTGTATTTTGATGTATAATTATCAGAGATGATATGTAACACCCATATAGAGATTGCCTAGGATCTCTTACGAGTATTAAAATTTCGTACCGGATACATTAAATACAATACAGAAAGTTGTTTAATAAATATACAATGCATAAGTTTGTGATACAACTCATTATCCGATACAAGCATTCTCCATAATATACATCATAATACATCATTCATATACAAATGTCCATATAATAAAACATAAGCAGCACAATCAATCCGTAGCTTTCTCTTTACCTTTACGTCGTGCTACCTGCGAAGAACCTGCACCAGAGGGAAAGGGATGAGACATAACGTCTCAGTGAGCTCCTACCCTACCAACTGTTGGCAACCACGGGGGTAACCTAGGGTCGCCGTGCCTACTTTTGGCAATCTTGGGGATTCCTACGATCGCCATCATTCTTTACATTTATCGCGATCAATGGGAAAACCTAGGATCGCTTCATTGTCTTATCTCTTGCATTCATATTCCATTCTTAGACTTAGACTTATACGGAGTGATCTTGGGGACATCCTAGGATCACATCTCGTTCACTAGAAACCAATTATCATATCTCGTATTACATATAAAATATACATATTCATCTTTCGTATCATTAAGTTAGAAGTTAGCGTTGAACAAACATTCATTATCTTGGTTCGTTTTACGGAGTGCATCCGGGTGGAGTAACCCCGAAGTACATCTCCCATCATACCGGTGAAATTCCTATCATATCAGGCTAACACCGGACTCCTCTTGTCTTTGTGTAGGCAACCCTCTCGGTGAAGCCCCATCCGGCATAATCCGGAGCCTGCTGGACACATCTTAACTTTACATGTGGACGACCCTCTCGGAGAAGTCCCATCCGGCATAATCCGGAGCCTGATGGACATGTTTAAATCTTTTAACTGACGTGTGGATAACCCTTTCGGAGAAATCCCATCCGGCGTATCCCGGAGTCTGATGAACACGTGATCATAATCGTATAACATATTCGTATGTTGTTCTCATACTTAAGTAATCACTCATAAGTACTTAACCTATAAAAGGTTCTAGCTTAATCATTGTATCATTCTTGAATTCGTGTTTACTGAATTAAGTTCACAACATTGCATTCGTAAGGGTTAAACCCTAAACTAGTTCCTTGACATCACTATGACTACTTATGGATTAAGAAAATCCTCTCTTATCATGGTACCTTTCCTCATCTATAATTCATCCATACATTCCCTAAAGGTTGGGTCTTTCTATGCTTGTTAGCGACACTTAGTCACTACATTTCGTTATTGAGTCGGAGGTAGCATTGGATAGCCGGAATGGTGCGAGAATTTGATGAAAAACACATGATCCTGTGCACTGTCCCATCGTGTCACGATTTGGAAATCGTGACACGATTTTCTACCCAGAAAACGTGTTTGGTACTGCCTGTGAAATCGTGACACGATTGGAAAATCGTGACACGATTTTACCTGCAGTTAGATAGCATTTGGCAAGTTTAAAACGTGATTTTTCACCATTTCAGCATATCCAACATACCCAGACATCATAACAGCTTAATGGATCAATTTCTAAGGCATATAGCTAGATTACATCATGAATAATCAAGGATTCACATGGAAAGGTAATTAGGCACAAAAACCCTAAACTAGATCATAAAACTATAAACTTCAAACTTACTCAAACGGGTTCTAAAACCCTGTGGAGCTCACCTTTACTTCAAATGGTGCTGATTAAGCTCTGAAAACCAAAGCCCTAACTTGCTCCAATCTAACTCTTCTCTTGATACTTTCTTGTTCTTCTTTCCTTTCTCTTGTTCTAAGCTTCCAACCTAGCTTACTTTGCAAGATTTCTTGCTAGATTTGAATGAAGTTTGGATGGATGTTTGGCAAGGTGAGGGAGGGCGTGTGAGAATGAGGGAAGAGGGAGGAGAGCTGATTTTGTTAGTAAAGGATGAGAAGAAGAAAAATGGCAAATGAAAATATCATGTTTCATTTTTAAATAATCTCTCCTTAACCATTATTTACAAAATTGCCATCTCCACTTAATTACTTGTTTGCCATGCTTGCTTCTCAAGTTTCTAACACTGATAACTGATACCTAAGAGTGGGATATTACAATCTACCCCCCTTAAAGAAATTTCGTCCTCGAAATTTAGAATTTACCTGAAAATAGATGAGGGTAGTTCTCTTGCATCTCTGACTCTAGCTCCCACGTTGCTTCGCCGTCGGGAGAACCTTTCCATACTACCATAACAATAGGAATTTCTTTGTTCCGTAAAGACTTAACATCACGATCAATTATTTGATCTGGTTCAAGTTGAAAAGTCAAGTCCGATCTCAAATCAATACTGTCCAGTTCCACTGGTTGGAAAGGATCGGGAATGAACTTCCTCAGCTGAGAGATATGGAATACATCATACAGACCCGACATAGCCGGTGGCAGCGCTAACTGATAAGCTGCTGGGCCGACTCGCCTAAGTATTTGAAAAGGTCCAACATACCGTGGACAAAGTTTCTTAGTTCTGAATGCTCCTCTTAATCCCAACTTGGGCGTAACTTTAAGGAATACATGGTCTCCTTCTTCAAACTCTAAGGGTCTTCGCCGCTTATCAGCATAACTTTTCTGACGACTTTGGGCTGTTCTCATCTTATCCTGAATGGATTTAATCTTTAAGGTCGTCTCCTGGACTATCTCAGGTCCCAAAATACTCTTATCTCCAACCTCAGCCCAGCAAAGTGGGGTTCTACATTTCCTACCATACAAAGCTTCATATGGTGCCATTCCAATGCTAGAATGGTAACTGTTGTTGTAAGAAAATTCAATCAATGGTAGGTGATCGTTCCAACTTCCTCCATCTTCTAGGATACATGCACGTAACATATCCTCTAATGTCTGAATAGTTCTTTCGGATTGTTCGTCTGTTTGAGGATGATGGGACGTGCTCATCTTTAATCTTGTCCCTAAAGCCTTCTGAAATGCTTTCCAAAAGTGGGATGTGAAGATGGGATCTCTATCAGACACAATACTAGCTGGCACACCATGGAGTTTCACAATCTCCGAAATAAATAACTCGGCATACTGAGAGGCTCGGTAAGTAGTCTTAACCGGTAAGAAATGAGCTGACTTGGTTAACCGGTCCACTATTACCCATATGGAGTCATGTCCTCGCTGTGTTCGAGGTAATCCACTCACAAAATCCATGGTTATCTCTTCCCATTTCCATTGGGGAATTTCCAAAGGTACCAACATTCCCGCAGTCCTTTGATGTTCAATCTTCACCTGCTGACATACAATGCATCGCGACACAAATTCCGCAATATCTCTTTTCATGCTAGGCCACCAATAATCTCTTTTCAAATCTTGATACATCTTGGTGGTGCCGGGATGAATGCTGAAACTGCTCTTGTGCGCCTCTTCTAAAATCAACCTTTTCAATTCCACATCATTCGGAACGTAAATCCTTCCTTCAAACAGTAGTATACCATCTGGTGCCCATGAAAACTCTGCTTGGCCAACTTTCCTCTGAAGGTCCATATCCACAGATTGAGCTTGTGCAATCCTAAACCGTAGGTCGCACAAAATATCTAACTTATTTAGCAAGATGCCACCTTCTAACTCTGTAACATGTAGATTAAGGTCTCTAAACTTTTCATACAGTCCACATGTATGAATCATCACCTCAGCTTTAACTAAAGCCTTTCGACTCAAGGCGTCTGCTACCACATTTGCTTTTCCTGGATGGTATTTCAGATCAAAATCAAAATCCTTCAAATATTCCATCCATCGCCTTTGCCTCATATTTAAATCTCGTTGATCAAACAAATACTTCAAACTTTTGTGATCACTGAATAAGTCAAACTGCGCGCCATACAAATGATGTCTCCATATCTTCAAAGCAAAAACTATTGCTGCTAATTCAAGATCTTGGGTGGGGTAATTCTCTTCATGAGTCTTGAGCTGTCTAGATGCATAAGCTATCACGTTCTCTCCTTGCATAAGAACACTTCCCAGTCCCTTGGAGGATGCATCGCAGAAAACGGTGTATCTCCTTTAAGGATCTGGTATTGCCAACACTGGTGCTTTAGTCAATTTTCTTTTCAGAACTCTGAAGCTCTCTTCACATTCTTCGTCCCAAATAAAGGGTACATCCTTTCTGGTAAGGCATGACAAAGGTAAGGCAATCTGAGAAAACTTCATGATAAACCTTCGATAATAACCTGCCAAGCCTAAAAAGCTCCTGACTTCTGCTACATTCTTGGGTCTTTCCCAACTGAGTACAACTTTAACTTTTGATGGATCAACAGCTACTCCTCCTTGAGAAATAACGTGACCCAAAAACTTAATCTCAGATAGCCAAAACTCACACTTACTGAATTTAGCATATAACTGTTTGTCTCTGAGGACATCCAAGACAATTCTCAAGTGCTGAGCATGTTCCTGAGGGTCTTTGGAATAGATCAAAATGTCATCTATGAAAATCACCACAAATTGATCTAGGTAAGGTTGAAATATTCTGTTCATATAATCCATAAATACTGCTGGAGCATTAGTTACACCGAAAGGCATAAGCAGAAATTCATAGTGCCCGTAAAGCGTTCGAAACGCCGTCTTAGACACATCTGAAGACTTAATGCAGATTTGATGATAACCCGACCGAAGATCAATTTTAGAAAACACCGTTGCTCCCTTGAGCTGATCTAGAAGATCATCAATCCTTGGAAGAGGATATTTGTTCTTGATAGTCACTTTATTAAGTTGGCGGTAGTCAATACACAGCCTCATGCTTCGATCTTTCTTTTTGACTAACAAAACTGGAGCACCCCAAGGTGACACACTAGGCCTGATAAAATGCTTCTGGATCAATTCTTCTAGCTGAGATTTCAGCTCTTTAAGTTTCGTAGGCGACATTCTGTACGGTGCCACAGATACCGGCTCCGCTCCTGGAATTAAATCAATTGAGAACTCCACCTCACGCTCTGGAGGCAAACTATTTACTTCTGAAGGGAAAACATCTAAATACTCATTCACAATGGGAATATCCCAGGGACTTAACTCTGATTCTGAAGCCACAGTGAGCATGACATAAAATCCCTTATCTTGGGCACAAATAAATTGAACTAACTGGTGGGTGCGGTTAATCAATTCAGATAGAGCCACACCTTCCGTCGTATCACTGGTCGGCATATAAATACTCTTTTCAGAACATCCAATATACACATGGTTAGCAGAGAGCCAATCCATGCCTAAAATCACGTCAAGTTGCTCCATCGGAAGACATACTAGATCAACATAATAAGTCTTACTAGACACAGTGATAGGACAGTTTTCACAAACATAGCTTGCCTCAATTCCGCCTTCAGTAGCGGTGGATACTAACATTGGAGGATTCAACGGAGACAAGGATAATTGAAGCGTCTCCACACATTTATATGAAATAAAAGAGCAAGTAGCGCCACAGTCAAAAAGAACTTTTACTGGGTATGAGCCAAGATAACACATACCGGCAATCAAATCTTCATTTGCCAAGGCCTTTGCACCATCAAAGGAGTACACCCTTCCTTTGCTAGTGGTAGTTCCTTCAGTTCCACTTCTATTCCTCCGCTCTGGACAATTCGCAATAATATGCCCCGACTTCTTACATCCATAACAAATACCTGTACCATTCATACATTCACCGTAATGTGATTTCCCACAATTGTTGCAAATAACACCAGCCTTCGGTGAATACGTCTGTTTACCCCTTTGAGGTGACCCCTTCGGTTTCAACTTGTCATGATACTTATCCTGCATCCTACTCTTCCTTCTTTCAAAAGCCACTGATCTTTCCTTCGAGGTCTTTGCAAGTCCTGCTTCGACCACTAAGCTATCATGCACCAGTTCATCATAACTTGCAGTTCTTTGGAGGCTTACTGCAGTATCGATCTCACCTCTTAAACCTCTTTTGTACTGGTTCATCTTCCAGACTTCATTCTCAGCATATTCATTGTGTGTAGAATAATAGGACAGCTCCTCAAACTTCTTGGTAAATTCAGCCACTGACATGCTACCCTGTTTCAACTCTAAGAACTCTTGCTCCTTCTTTACCTTATAGGACAAAGGTAAATATTTCTCCAACATCACTTCTTTAACGTTTACCCAATTCACTTCTACACCATTGGCTTCCATCCGACGCTGAGCAGATTCCCACCAATCTTCTGCTGCGCCTCTGAGTTGGTTTGTGGCATAGACCACTTTATCCTCTTCTGAACACTCAGCCATTCTAAAGATCTTCTCCATCTGCTTAATCCACTTCCTAGCTTCTTGAGGTTCACCCTCTCCATTGAACTCCGGAGGGTGATGCCTATTATATTCCCGGAACACGGGATTACCAATTGCTGGAGGAGGTGGTGGCTGTGGATGGAAACCCTGCCCTTGCTGCATCATTTCCATCCATTGCTGTTGAGTTTGGGCCTGTTGCTGAGATTGTTGTTGCATCATCAGCATCATTTGCTGATACTGTAACGCATTCTGAGCTTGCTGCTCTTGATACTGCTGCTGCCAGGCCTGCTGTTGCTGCATCATCTGTTCCCATGAATTCATACTAGGTCCTCCACTTTCATCACTAGCTTGATTGGCACGAAGTCTACTGGGTCCTCTTCTTCTCCCATACATCTTATCCTAGCTGTCATATGCAAGTCAAAGTGATCAGTTTTAACCGAATATAACAGTTAGAATAATGTCCTGGATCCAAGAGGTCCACAAACTTGGATTGTACTTTAATGACCCAAGGCACGGTCTGAATCGACCTGCTCTGATACCAAATTGTAACACCCATATAGAGATTGCCTAGGATCTCTTACGAGTATTAAAATTTCGTACCGGATACATTAAATACAATACATAAAGTTGTTCAATAAATATACAATGCATAAGTTTGTGATACAACTCATTATCCAATACAAGCATTCTCCATAATATACATCATAATACATCATTCATATACAAATGTCCATATAATAAAACATAAGCAGCACGATCAATTCGTAGCTTTCTCTTTACCTTTACGTCGTGCTACCTGCGAAGAACCTGCACTAGAAGGAAAGGGATGAGACATAACGTCTCAGTGAGCTCCTACCCTACCAACTGTTGGCAACCACGGGGGTAACCTAGGGTCACCGTGCCTACTTTTGGCAATCTTGGGGATTCCTACGATCGCCATCATTCTTTACATTTATCGCGATCAAGGGGAAAACCTAGGATCGCTTCATTGTCTTATCTCTTGAATTCATATTCCATTCTTAGACTTAGACTTATACGGAGTGATCTTGGGGACATCCTAGGATCACATCTCGTTCACTAGAAACCAATTATCATATCTCGTATTACATACAAAATATACATATTCATCTTTCGTATCATTAAGTTAGAAGTTAGCGTTGAACAAACATTCATTATCTTGGTTCGTTTTACGGAGTGCATCCGGGTGGAGTAACCCCGAAGTACATCTCCCATCATACCGGTGAAATTCCTATCATATCAGGCTAACACCGGACTCCTCTTGTCTTTGTGTAGGCAACCCTGTCGGTGAAGCCCCATCCGGTATAATCCGGAGCCTGCTGGACACATCTTAACTTTACATGTGGACGACCCTCTCGGAGAAGTCCCATCCGGCATCGGAGCCTGATGGACATGTTTAAATCTTTTAACTGATGTGTGGATAACCCTTTCGGAGAAATCCCATCCGGCGTATCCCGGAGTCTGATGAACACGTGATCATAATCATATAACATATTCGTATCTTGTTCTCATACTTAAGTAATCACTCATAAGTACTTAACCTATAAAAGGTTCTAGATTAATCATTGTATCATTCTTGAATTCGTGTTTACTGAATTAAGTTCATAACATTGCATTCGTAAGGGTTAAACCCTAAACTAGTTCCTTGACATCACTATGACTACTTATGGATTAAGAAAATCCTCTCTTATCATGGTACCTTTCCTCATCTATAATTCATCCATACATTCCCTAAAGGTTGGGTCTTTCTATGCTTGTTAGCGACACTTAGTCACTACATTTCGTTATTGAGTCCGAGGTAGCATTGGATAGCCGGAATGGTGCGAGAATTTGATGAAAAACACATGATCCTGTGCACTGTCCCATCGTGTCACGATTTGGAAATCGTGACACGATTTTCTACCCAGAAAACGTGTTTGGTACTGCCTGTGAAATCGTGACACGATTGGAAAATCGTGACACGATTTTACCTGCAGTTAGACAACATTTGGCAAGTTTAAAACGTGATTTTTCACCATTTCAGCTTATCCAACATACCCAAACATCATAACAGCTTAATGGATCAATTTCTAAGGCATATAGCTAGATTACATCATGAATAATCAAGGATTCACATGGAAAGGTAATTAGGCACAAAAACCCTAAACTAGGTCATAAAACTATAAACTTCAAACTTACTCAAACGGGTTCTAAAACCCTGTGGAGCTCACCTTAACTTCAAATGGTGCTGATTAAGCTCTGAAAACCAAAGCCCTAACTTGCTCCAATCTAACTCTTCTCTTGATACTTTATTGTTCTTCTTTCCTTTCTCTTGTTCTAAGCTTCCAACCTAGCTTACTTTGCAAGATTTCTTGCTAGATTTGAATGAAGTTTGGATGGATGTTTGGCAAGGTGAGGGAGGGCGTGTGAGAATGAGGGAAGAGGGAGGAGAGCTGATTTTGTTAGTATAGGATGAGAAGAAGAAAAATGGCAAATGAAAATATCATGTTTCATTTTTAAATAATCTCTCCTTAACCATTATTTACAAAATTGCCATCTCCACTTAATTACTTGTTTGCCATGCTTGCTTCTCAAGTTTCTAACACTGATAACTGATACCTAAGAGCGGAATATTACATGATATGTATAAACAATTGGATGTATTATTACTTTGTGATGTAATAATATGAGATTAATTTTCTGTATTGTAAATTAATGCATCCAGTACGAAATTCTAATACTCGTATAAGATCCTAGGCAATCTTTATATGGGTGTTACAGGTACAAAACTATTTTGAATACAGTTTCTGGATTACATAAATTTCTCCACTAAAATTTGGGGCTTACGACACAAGCCCTTATCATGATATGCGCTTATCTTGATACATGCTTATGTATAAGCCATTTCTAGATGAAAAGATAAACTAAAGTTGAATTGTTTTCGTATAAGCTTTCTTGGAGAATTTATGAAAAATAAGCTGAAAACGGCTTATATGAACATTCTCATAAGCTATTTTGATAATTTCTCCAAAATAAGCTCAAATAAGCTCAATCCAAACAGGGGCTAAGTTTATTATTATTATTATCACTTATCGAAAACTTCTTACAGGTTTTTCTGATGTTTACAAACATGTTAAATCAAAGATTTTAAAAATATAATTAAGATACTAAAATTCATATCAGACTAATACTAGAAGTTTATCTTCAAACTATATAACATTTATTTACAAAATTCTTTTGACATGAATGTTTTAGAAACATTCAAAATTAAGTGAGAACCAAAATCAAATTATTACCCAAATTATCACCCAAATTATTAACACTCTCCATCTTCATCCTCATCATCACCCAAATTATTAACACAAAACAATTATTAAAATGAAGCAATAACCAAAATCAAAATCAAAATCGATCAAAACAAGAACAAGAAAGCAAAATATACCAGCAAATTGATGAAGAACAGAGTGAGAAGAGAACCGAAATACGAGTCACGAGTAGGAACGAACGAGTCACAAATTTGGAACGTGAATCAGTTTTACCTTCGATTTGAGAACGAACGAAGTGTAACGAATCATTAACAAACTCACTTAGCGAAATAGATACATAACATGCAATTCTGGAAATTAAATTTATCAAAGAAAATGATCAAACCAATAAATTTTCATTAAAACAAAATAAAAAAAAAATCTGAATAAACACCAGAAACCCCAAACGAAACCCCAAACTGAACCTTACCTCAACCTTTGCGGTTTCCAAACGATTTAGGAATGAGGGACTTCGAACTGGATTTCGATTTCAAGCTAACTAGATTTCGATTTCGAATTGGTTCAACTGAGTTTCGATTTGGTTCAATCTTTGTGTTTCTATTTGGGAACGGAGGGTTTCAATTTTGGAACGAGGGGGTTTCGATTTGGGAACAAGGAGGTTCAATTTGGGAATTGGGTGTTTTTGTCACTGGGGAAATTTGGAAACTAGCTCTATATTTTCGATCTGGAACTGAGCGCTCTCTATGTGATATATCTGATATATTTTAAATTTTAATATGAAATTGTTTTTAAATGGGGTTACACGATTTAATATGTATTGGTCTTAAAATCCTTTCCTCTGCATGGGTTTTTAAGTCATGTGGATAGCATCCCACTTAAAATCCCTGTACTAATAAGTGTTTTTTGTACTAGTGACACCGTTCACAGCATATCATCTCTTCTCCCCATTTAAAGAGAATTTAAGGCATAAAAGTACCGGTTGAGGAAGAACCACAACAGTCGTTGCTAATCCTATGTTGTGTGTTTCAGATCACCACCTCTTCTCTGTTTATCGTTGTTGTTGAGAGGGTTGTCATCAAAGCTTCATCTAGGTATTCCTAATACCTAATTATTAATATCCTTGATAAATCAAACATGTTGTAGATCCAATCATATTCATGTTCAGGTTTTAATTGCTTCCGCTACTGTTTAATACTTTTTTTTTGTATTGAGCATGTATTATGAAATTGATTGTACACCTAATTCCAACAAGGATACCAATGTCTTGTTACCATCCAAATGATCGAGATGAAATTCGAAGAGCTTATATAAAAAAAAGGTCTTGTCCACCAGTGAAGTAAAATTTCTTGCAGCGACAATTTGGGTATTCTTTTCGTAAGTTTAATCCTGATTGGATTCTTGAATTTGGTAGTTGGTTGGAATATATTATATCAAAAGATGTGGTGTTTTTCTTATGTTATTATCTTATGAGATTTGTGGTAATGTTTCGAAAAGATGTCGTGGAAATCTTATGATAAATGATGACCTTGACCTTACTTGTTGAAATTTTTGGATCCGTCCCTGTAATAATGTAGTTGGTAATTAATGTTAATTTATTTTCCCGTACATATGCTTACCAAGTTTTTTTTTCCGTCAATATATTTTTGCAATATGTTTGTCCAACTGAACGCATCACCACCCTCAAAGATAACTGACAGAATTTTCCCATAATTTATCTTGGATTTGCTTCTAGTCGACCACCAATCTCATCTTTATCTTTATAATAAACATTTGTCTTGCACAAAATAAATAGTAAACATGTCTCTTATCTTTGTAAAATGTAATTAATGCTTTAATACACATCATCATCTCTAATACATGTGTACACTTCATCCTGTAAATACAACTTGTTTATTGGCTATTGTTTGATCACGTATCCACATCATCTCATATTTTCACACATTTGAATTTGAATTGGTCATTTATTATTAATAACACCAGCAAATCCAAAATGAAAAAATCATGTAATAAATTGTATTGAATCACACTTTTAATTTTTTTGTGTTTATCTAATTTAAAATGAAAAAAATCATGTAATAAATTGTATTGAATCACACTTTTAATATTTGTATTACTCAAGAGATGTTGGTTTTAACATTTTCGTCATAATCAATCAATGATATGTATGTTTCCAACTTACAATCATTATAATTGCTGAAAATTTCCAACTTACAATCAATCAATGATATGTATGTTTCCCTTTTGTTACAAAAAAAATCAATGACATGTATGATCAATCATTTTAATGAACCTTTCAACTTTGAAATCACAACCAATATTTCCTTTATTGCATTTTCAAGTACTCCCTCCGTCCCAAATTATAATCAAAAAAAATTATTTCACGCTTATTAAGAAAACTAAAACATAGTAATTTGTAGTATAGTTTCTTGTGTTTTCCTTGGAATAAGTTTCATAGAAAGATGTAAAAACAATTTTCATTGGTTATTAGTTATAGAGAAAATGAAAGGGAGAACAAAATGAATGCAATTTGCATTTAATTTCTCTTTGGAAAAGATGATTTTTGAAATAACATAATTAAATATGATAAAAATTGGTCTTTTTTGCTTATAATTTGGGACAAAGAAAATGAGTTTTTTTTGCTTATAATTTGGGACGGAGGGAGTATTTTATAAGGGTTTGTCTAACATGTGCAATATTGCACATGTTAGAGTGTCATACCCCAATTTTTGATCTAAAATTTCTTTTTTATTCGTCTTTTGGGTCGGAACTTTTCGTTGTTTTAGACGAAATTTCGGCAGAAAGGTATTTTAAAATACCTCATTTATGGTTCCAAAGGCGACAGTTTTTTTTTTTATTATTATTTTTTTATTTCCTTTTTTTATTTATTATTTCCTTTTATTTTTATCTTTATTATTTTCTTTTATTTTATTGTTATTTTCGGATTTCTTTTATGTAAACATTTTTTTTTTCTTTTTTTTTTTCTCAAAGTAGGTGGACATTGACTCATTGATTGTTTGACTGATGAATTAAGTGCCAATGATTTCTTGCCTTGCATAGCTTATTTGACTGATCAGATTTATGGGCCATCAATGGTTTTCAAACACATTAACCAAGGATTGCAGGATTAAAAGAGGGTCATCAGGAACCGAAAAAAAAAGAAACGGAAGAAATCAGTAGCCAAAAACAACAATCAGAATTCAGCAGCATCAACATCCAAAACAGTCACGAAAAGTCAACAACCACCACACACACAGGGCCGCGGCCACCACCAGAAACCAAATCAAACCATATTCAAAATTCTAATAATCACAAACCGATTCCAGAACAACCGCAAATCCTTATAAGTCACAAACAAAACCAAAAACCACGAATCATAATCTAAAACCATCAACCCAAACAGTCCGAACACAAAATCATCCAAGTCCATCACAAACCCAAATCGTCAATACCACACGCACGACTTTCTCCACCCACACAACCACCCACACAAACGGCCACGAAACCACCATACCCACCCACGCAAACGGCCACCAAACCACCATACCCACAACCACACGACCATAACCCACACCCACACAACCACACGGCCACCATAAACCAAAACCACACTCACGGCCACAACCACCGCGGCCACTACCAAAACCGTACGAAAGCAGCATAAACCCAACAAAATCTGAATACCAACCGAAAACCAACAAAACCGAACCTAAACTCAGATTCCAAAGGTAGTTTTTTCAAAACTTTAAAATTAGATCTAGGTCGTTCCACAAAAGATTTTCAAAAAACGAGTTAAGATTCAAAAAGTAGAGAGAAGAGGGTTTCAGAAACCTGATTTTTTTTTAAAAAAGGGCTTTTCTGTTTCAGGCACGGTGGCGCTGCCGTCTAGGCCGGCGGCCACCGCGCCGGAAACCTGTCTTCCGGTCAGACTTGTTTTAGAGAGAAGAAGGAGAGGAAGATTTAGGGAGAGGGAGAGAAGAAGGAAATGGTTAAGAATCTGGAAAAAGAAAATATAAAGCCAGGCTTAAGGACAGCCCATGCGGCCCATTCACTTCCTCCTCTCTTCATCTTCTGATTCCTTTCTGTACACCCCTCTCTCTGCTTCTGCACCCCCTTTCTTCTCTATTTTCTTTTCTTTTATTTTCTTTCCTTTTATTTCTTTTCTTGCATTTTAATTTCAGTTTTATTTTATTCTCATGCATTTTACCTCACTGCCTTTATTTTTAGCACATCATGCATTTTTATTTTTTTTATTTTCCTTTTATTTCATGCATTTTTATTTTATTTTTATTCTTAGCATATTTATTTTAATGCATTTGCAATTTTGTATTTTTGTTTATCATTTTGTCATTTTTATTTTATTTTATTAGAATGTACTTAGGAACAATGTAAAATATAAATGAGAATATGCACCGACACTCACATTTATTTATTCCGCTTTATGTCAGAAACAAAAAAATGCAAAAAAATATTAGGTTAGGATTTCGTGGTGATCCAACGTCACCACAGAAATTCCTCGCGTTTAGCTTTTAGTTATGTTTTTTTTCTTAGTTCATTATAAAAAAAAAAACAAAAACATGCAAATAAGTCAAAATTTATAAAAAAAATCTTTTCTTAAATAAACCTTGATTTTCAATCAAGTGCCCCTTTTTCTTCTTTTATTTTCTTAAATAACCATTAATCCATTTTAATAACATTTAAATCATTTTCAAAAAATAAAAAATACAAACCAATCTCATTTTTGCCACTTGACTTTATTTTTATCTTTAAAACCTTTTCAAAAAACTAAAAAATACAAAAACAAATCAATCGACATTTTTACCCCGAACTACGAGGTTTTGATCCCTCACGGGTACGTAGGCAAAGGACCTTGTCCTTCCAAATCATAAAAAATAAAAAACAATTTTTCTCATTACTCTAATTCCTTCTTTTCTCTTAAAAAAAATATAAGCAAGTTGTAGCCAAAATAAATAAATAAAATCAAGAGGTTCTCGTAGAGTACTACGAACGTTTAGGGTGCTAACACCTTCCCTAAACGTAACTAACCCCCGAACCCTAATCATTAAAAATGTGGTAATTTAGAACTTTTTTCCACTTTTCTTTTGAAAAATTAAAAGTTCAGTCGTGAAATAAAATTAGTGAGTCAACGCTAATCAATAGCTTGATCTCCGAAAATCACCGCTGTAACACCCATACTAAATTGTCTAGAATATTTAGCATGTGTATTAGTCTGATACTGGATACATTAAAATTTTCAATAATAATAATAATACAATACAACTGAATGAATACGAACATGCTCGTATATACAACCAATCAAGTACCATAAAATACACTTATATATATATATATATATAATTTGACAACCCCCTGAGCTGGAACAAGACGAACATCTGTACTCCATTCAGCGTCTCCCTTGCGGAACTTCATCACGAACCTCATGCTTACCTGAGAACCTGCACCAGAAGGATTGGGATGAGACTTAATGTCTCAGTGAGCTCCAGCCCAACCTACTGTTGGCAACCACGGGGAACCTAGGATCGCCGTGCCTACTTTCGACAATCTCGGGGAAACCTACGATCGCTGTCATTTTCTACATATTTCGCGATCAAGGGAAATCTAGGATCGCTATATGTCTTTATCTTATGTTGAACTTAGGTTTAATCTCATACTTAGTGATCTGGGGACATCCTACGATCACTTTCTGTTCACTGGTGACTACTTTGTCTTATCTCTTAATATATAATATATATATACATATTCATCTTTCTTATAACATTAAGTTAGAAGTTAGCGTTGAACAAACAATACATTATCTTGGTTCATTTTATGGAGTGCAACCGGGTGGAGTAACCCCGAAGTACATCTCCCATCACACCGGTGAATTTCCTATCATATCAGGCTAACACCGGACACCTCTTATCGTTGTGTGGACAACTCTCTCGATGAAGTCCCATCCGGCGTATCCCGGAGTCTGCTGAACACAACTTAAATTGCATGTAGACAACCCTCTCGGAGAAGTCCCATCCGGCGTATCCCGGAGTCTGCTGAACATGCTTAATCTTTAACATGTGGACAACCCTCTCGGAGAAGTCCCATCCGGCGTATCCCGGAGCCTGCTGAACATGTTTAATCTTTAACATACGTGTGGATAGCCCTTTCGGAGAAATCCCATCCGGCATAATCCGGAGTCTGATGAACACGTTAACATAATCTTATAATATAATATAATTCTTAACTTACATGTGTATATCTAATACATCATCTGAACCTATGCATATCTGATGCATTCATCACATAATTAATCATGTGATACTTAACCTATAATATGAGGTTCTAAGCTTATCGTTCTCATAAGCCACTTAATCATTATTGGGTATCTGAACCCCCTAAAGCCTATCTGAGGCCTTGAATATTGAAATATTCCTTGTACATTGTACACTTAATTGAGTACATCCTCTTGCTATCCTATCAAAGGATCTAGACATATCGTTATCATATGTCATACTTATGGGCTTACTATCCCACTTGTAATAATTTCATGTTCCTCTTACCTTTACCCTTTGTACCTCTAATGCTTTGCCGAATCCTTGTTCACCTATTCCTTATATGTTAAATACCTTTCAGATATGTCCAAAATGATGTTTTCCTTAGAAATTAGGGTTTTCCTTGAAAATGGTTACCAAATGCCTCGCCCGACGTGCACGCAGCTCACTGAACGAATCACAACAGTCCTGGAGGGACTGTCTTAACTCGCTCAGTGAGCTAAATCTCGCCATGGCGAGTTGGTCCAGAACCCTCGAGCCCTGTTCTTGCCACGAGCTCGCCGGGCGAAATTGACAGCACAGAAAATGTTCAAAACATGATTTTTCACCAATTTGACATATCCACTCATACCCAAGCATCATAACAACATTAGGAATGATTTACAACTATGAATTAATGACTTGAATCATAGATAAACAAGGATTTGGCAAACAATTGGGAATTAGGGCACAATTTAATAAACTTTCTAAAATGAGGGATTTCTCCCAAACTTACCCAAAGTGGGTTTAAAACTAAAGGAGCTCACCTGAATTCATTGCTTTTGATCTTGCCAAGCTTCACTCAAACCCTAGCTTCAAACTTTTCCTTCCTTCCTTGCTTCTTTTAGTTTCCAAAATGGCCCATAAGTCACAAAGTTATGCTTGCAAGTGGCTAGATCAAGAAGGGAGGATGATTAGATGAATATTGGAGGGGAGGAGGAGGGTGGCGCAAGAGAGGGAGAAGAGAGAAAGGAGAGGATTGGTTTAGAGAGAAGGAATAATGAAGAAATGAGGAAAATTTGGGGTTTAGCCCCTTTTATAAAAATCTTGGCGCGGCAATTACCAAATTGCCCTTCCTCAAAATATCTCTGATACGTCATCTCGACTGTAACACCCATACTAACTTTAACTAGTATATTAGCATGTGCGTTAAACTGATACTGGATACATTTAAAAATTTCAATAATAATAATACATCACAAATGAATGAATACAAGTTTACTCGTTGTACAAATAAATCCAATACTATTACAATACTTATACAATATCCATTAAGCTCCTGAGCTGGTACACAACGAGCAACTGTACTCCATCCAGTACCTCTGTGAAGATCACCATCACGAACCTCTGACTTACCTGTAAACCTGCACCAGAAGGAATGGGATGAGACATAATGTCTCAGTGAGCTCCAGCCCAACCAACTGTTGGCAACCACAGGGAACCTAGGGTCGCCATGCCTACCTTGGCAATCTTGGGGATTTCCTAGGATCGCCAAGTCTTTATCTTTAACCACAAAGGTATAAGTCTGACTATATCTATAACTGTAATCTACCTGTGACTATAACTGTCAACCGCCTATAACTGTAACTGTAACCTATCTGTAACTATAATTCCTGCCTTTAACTATAACTTAGTGATCAAGGGGAAACCTAGGACCACTTTCTGTTAACTGTCTATAACTATAACTGTAACTTCCTGTAACTATAACTGTAACTGTAACTTTAACTATAACTGTGAAACATAAAACAAATAAAGATGTTTTAGGTGTTTTATGTTAGCTGTTAGCGTTGAACAAACATTATTATCTGAGTTCATTTTACGGAGTGCATCCGGGTGGAGTAACCCCGAAGTACAACATCCCTATGACCCGGTGAAATTCCTATCAATCAGGCTAACACCGGACTCCCTATGAAACGTGTGGACAACCCTCTCGGAGAAGTCCCATCCGGCGAATCCCGGAGTCTGATGAACACGCCCTATGACTGTGAAACGTGCAAGCACGCCAATATCTTTGATCTTTAATTCTTTAACTTTAATCATATAAATATGCATAACTGTTACTATAAACAAATGATAACAATCCTGTAACACTCAACCTATAACTTATGAATCTTGGCTTATCGTTCTCATAAGCCACCTATAATTTTCGGAAAACCAACACTATAATCTTATCTATAACTTTGATTGTTGAAACATTCCTATAACCCTTGTATTCTAAACTGAATACATCTATTAGCTCTTATACCTAAAGTAGGTTCTTGACTTAGTAAAGTCGTCTGCATTCCTTAAGAGTTAACAACTCACAAGTAATGGAATCAATCCATTAGATCCTTGCACTCACACTATAATTCTCGTTTTCCTATCAAGGATTCGACATATCGTTATCATATGCCATCTTAGGATTATCTATTCAATTATCCCTTATACTCCTATTGCGTCGCTAAGCCTTGTTCATTTATTCCGTATAAGTTATATGCCCTTGGATATGCCCACAATGGTGTTTTTCTTATAAAATAAGGTTTTCTTTGAAAATGGTTATTAAAAGCCTCGCCGAACGCGTATACAGCACCCAGAACGAACCAGAACAGACTTGAGCTGTCTGCCTGATTTCGCTGAGCTAAAGGTTGGCGAAACAAGGCAGGGAAAAATGCTGGAAATCGCCGTTTTCTCGCCCCGAGTTCGCCGAGCGAAAATGACAGTTCAAAACCTGTTAAACATGTAATTTTTCCACCATTTTGACATACTTAATCATACCCAAGCACCATAACAGCATAAGGAATGATTTACAACTATAAATTGATTGATTAAAACAAGTTTGAACAAGGAATTTGCAAGCAATAGGGATTAGGGTAACAATTACCCACTTGCTCATATTACACAAAACACAACAAAAACTCACAAAGTGGGTTCTAAAACACCTAGGAGCTCACCTTAACTTGCTTCCAATCTTTGCCAAGCTTAACCTCAAAACCCTAGCTCATCTCTTGCCCTTTTCTTGCTTTCCTTCATGCTTCTTCAACTTCTTCTTGATTCCAACTTTCCCCAAAACCATGCTTACTTGAAGTACAAGATTTTAGGATGAAGTTTGATGGATCAAAGGAAGATGATGATGAGATGGTGGTGCTGATGGTGGTGGGGCGTGAGACAAGGGAGAGGGAGAGGAAGAAAATCAGATTTTCTTGCAAAAGAAAAGTGAGAGATAAACATGGAAAATTTCATATTTATCCAATTGGTCCTTTTCCATATAATTACCATTATGCCATTCCTTTCGTTTAATTCTTGTGACACTGATAAACGTCTCGCTTAAACGGGATATTACATCGACACTGATAAATATTCGAGTCTTGAGCAGGATGTTACAACCGCGACAGAAATGGCAACTTCACTGGGGAATTCCCTAAGAGGGTTGAGCCTAACTTGGATTTATTTAATTATTTTGTGCAATAACTTGCTTAAAATAAAAATAATAATGTAAATACGTGCCTATGTGTTTCTTTTCTTTTGCGTGAGTGGTGAGATAAGTCCTACACCCGGACTTGAGGGAAACATAAGATAGGATGGTGGTATAATCAAAGTGTCTTTCCGAGAGTGAGTTTCGGATGTGGCACATGTGATAACCCCACTCAATGGAGGAATCTTGGAAGTATTACTATGTTGGCATGAGTAGTTGTGTTCGGCATTGTTATTTTCAAGTGACCTATGAAGTTGAGGACCTTTAGAGTTACCTTTAACCCATCTTGGCCTTTTAGGACGTAGTGCGGTGGCTAATCAAGAGTAGTCTTAAATTGGTTGATACGCGATACTACACTCAAACGAGACTTTCCTACGAACGTCGTTGGACCGGGAGTAGTCCCGTAATCCGACAATATTCGGAAGAGGTCAATGACTTTGGGAACTTAGTAGAACCCGTGTTACAGGTACATAGGAAACCATAGTCCTTACCAAATGGCGTGTTTACCCTTGACTCCAGCATTATGGACTTAACCTCACCATGTTTTCTCCGCTCTTTAGCTTAATCATGCATACTCACATTCATTCATAAACCCTTTTTCTCATCAAGTATTGAAGGACTCCGACATTTTTTTTTGTGAACATCATGGATATGGACTTTGCAATAAGGCTATTTAAGCTTGTCCTTTGGTTGTTAAAAAGGAAAGTGTTTTAAACACTCAAATGAAATGTTCAAACTATGATGTTTACAATTACTTCAACAAAAGTCCTTCGATAACAAATCATTCTTTTGCATAAACATAACCATGCATCATACTGCATTCATAGTTTCTGAATCAAGTCTCACCCTCTGTTTCATCACACAAAGGTTAATCTCCCGCCGTCAAAGAAAGTGGCCCGGCGCATTCATTACAAACTAACTCGCACCTACAACACTCGTGCAAACAGAAGAGAGAAAATGGGTGTGGTCGTGCAAACACAAAGAAGGATTTGCCGCAATTGGGTCGCTGTTGACATTCTCTCAGTTACTCATGGGTCCAAGTAATGTGTTTTTGTTGTCTTGTCTTTTCAAAAAAAATCCTTTCGTTCCGCCCGAGACGAAAGTGAACTTTTGTAGGGTTTTTTGCTTTATGCATTCCCATCATCAAATAAAAAGTCGTTTTGTCCCCGACTATGTCTTTTTATTCTTTGCTTTTTCTGGAAAATGGTAACACAAAAAACCCAAAAAAAATATTTTATTTTATTTTCAATCAATTTCAAAAGGTCCGCATTTTTCACTCATTTTCTAAAATCAATCATCAATCATATGTAGACTGAACATCAATAAACCCGTTGAAAACTGTAACCCTATGCTCTCTCCCGACTTTGAGTTCCCTGTTTACGAAGCTGAAGAAGAGGAGGATGAATGGATTCCCAAAAAGATCTATCAGTTATTAGTGTATGAAAGGATTAACTTGGGTTCCGAAGAACTGCCATTACAATATTCCTGGTCGAATCCCATATGAACGGTGCCATTGAATCTGCAAAAAAAAAAAAACAAAACAGAAAATACAACAAGAAAAAGAAAAAAACAAAAAACAAAAAAAAAAAGAAAAAAGAAAAATACATCAAGAAGAGAGTGCAGAAGATGGTAGCCACTTACAGGACTGGCATGTTACCGTACGCTTTGAATGGGTATCGTACCTCAGTGCGCACTTCAACAGGGGCAACCCCTTTCTCTTTAGTTTACGGCATGGAAGCAGTGCTCCCTGTGGAAGTCGAGATCCCGTCAATGAGAGTTCTGATGGAAGCCAAGTTGTCTCAGGCTGAATGGTGTCAAAGTAGGTATGATCAACTGAACTTGATTGATGAAAAACGCATGACCGCCTTGTGTCACGGGCAGTTATACCAAAAGAGGATGAAACAAGCCTTTGACAAGAAGGTTCGTCCCCGTGAATTTCGAGAAGGAGACCTTGTGCTCAAAAATATTTTATCTTTCCAACTGGACTCTAGGGGCAAATGGACGCCTAATTATGAAGGCCCGTATATCATCAAGAGAGCGTTCTCCGATGGTGCAATGACCCTTGCGACTATGGATGGCGATGAGCTTCCCCGTCCTGTGAACACATATGCAGTCAAGAAATACTTTGTCTAAAAATAAAAGAACAGCTCGGTAAGTCGAAAACCCGGAAGGGCGGCTTAGGGAAAAATGAGCGTCTCGGTGGACTGAAAACCCGAAAGAGCGGTCCAGGCAAAAATTAGAGACATAAAACAGAAAAATAATCATCCTGATAGGTCGAAAACCCGAAAGGGCGATCTGTGCAAAAATTAAGGATCAAAAGACAAAGTAACTGCATCAGGTTGGCCATGACTCACTTGGGGCACATTAGCTGTCAAAGAGACTCTGAATCTGAAGCATCCAAAGAGTGGAACCAGTCATCAAACCTCCATAAACACCTTACCCAAAGCAAGGAATAGCAGCAAAACATCCCTTGTTATTGCTGTTTCGTATTCCTCATCATTCCAGTTTTGTAAAACTACAATTATTCAAAGCCACTTTCAGTTTCTTGCATCCCAAGCATTAGCTGGAAATCTGTAAGTCATTCTGAACCTCTTTATCTTGCATTTGCATTCTGTTTGCATTTATTCAGTGGTTCATGTTTGATTCAGTGTCAATTTTCTGCATTCTTAGTGGGTTTTAAAATCATTTTGAACCGAAAACATCTTTTGAAACTTCAAAGAAATCCCAAAGTTTGAGAAACATCAAAACAGAAGTGGTTTAATTCCTTTTCTAACTGAATTCGAAGGTTTTTTCACCCCTTTGAAGTTCTGAAAATCAGTTCAGAAGCAGCTTCTGAACAGTAGTTCAGAAGTGCTTCTGAACAGTACTTCAGACTCTGAAGTTCAGAGTCTGAACAGTGCTTCAGACTCTGAAGTTCAGAGTCTGAGGGTCAATAAAAGTCAACCCAGGAACAGTGGTTCTGAAGGTCAACAAAAGTCAACCCAGGAACAGTGCTTCTGAAGGTCAACAAAAGTCAACCCATGAACAGTGCGTCTGAACAGTACTTCAGACTCTGAAATTGAGCTTCTGAAGTACTGTTCACTCAGAAGCTGAAATTCAGCTTCTGAAGCACTTCTGTGTATTTTTAATGTTCAGAAGCAGCTTCTGGGCATATTTTTAAGGTTCAGAAGTTGACTTTCCTTTTGAATTTTTGTTGAAAAGGATTAAAACTCATTTGGTTCAAAACATAACAAGAGTTTTTTTGCATATTATTTGAAATTTTCATAAGTTTGAATAACAATTTTGAGTAACTTGAGCAACAAGCATTGTTCATTAAGTTTCATTTTACAAACTTGAACAACACTTGTTCATTTTACAAACTTGAACAACACTTGTTCATTTTACAAACTTGAACTTGAACCAAACTTGTTCATTTTCCAAACTTGTGCATTTTTCAACAAACTTGTTCATTTTACAAACTTGAACTTGAACCAAACTTGTTCATTTTCCAAACTTGTTCATTTTTCAATCATAACTTGAACAACAAGCTTGTTCATTTTTCAACAACAATTTTGGTTAACAAACTTGTTCACAAGTTTGAACAAACACTTGTTCATTTTTCAGTAACAAAATTTTTCATAAGTTTCAATAACCAAGTGTTTTGATTACTTTGGGATTTCTTAAGTTTCAATAGCATGCTTGAATGAAAAAAGGAGTGGTTTGACGTATGTCTTTCCATTCCCCGATTGAACAAACACTTGACGTATGTCTCGTTGTTTAGACAATCGTCATTCTTTTCAAACTTCACCAAAAATACATTTTAGTTTCAACAATAAACTTGAATGAAAAAGGAATGGTTTGACGTATGTCTCTCCATTCCCCGGTTGCACGAATACTTGACGTATGTCTCGTTGTTCGGACAATCGCCATTCTATTTTCAAAACCAAGGCAATTGAACCCTTTCTTGACTCCCCGTAGTCATTTGAATCAATTCTCGACCCCGTTGGACCAATTGAACCCTTTTTTGACTCCCCGTAGTCATTTGAGTCAATTTTCAACTCCTTTGAGTCAATTGAACCCTCTCTTGGTCCCCCGTGACCAATTAATCTATTTCTTGCCCCCCCCCCCCCCCCCGTGGTCCATTCAAACCCTTTTTCGTAAACGAACATGTTTTATCAATTCTACGCGATACAAACAAACGCTTAAGTCTCCCATGCGCAAGCATACAAGCTACGTTTAACCGCAAAGAATACGATCAAAAACATCGTTCCTTAAAATCAACCAACAAAGAAACGTTTTCTATCAAAGAACTACGTAGCTTTGAATTCTTCATCGCACACCGGGAGATACGTAGGAGCAAGAGCCCACTCTTGTCAAGCACAATAATAAAAAATATCTTTTTCCCCCTTTATCTTTCTCCCCTTTATATATATTTAAGCACGCAAGCAAACCTTTAAAAACACTTTAGTCTTAACTAACTAGGAGGTTCCCGTTGAGTACAACGGACGTGAGGGGTGCTAATACCTTCCCCTTGCGTAATCGACTCCCAAACCCGATTATGGTTGCGATGATCATCCTTTCCACATCGCTAAGGGTTTTATTATCGTTTCCCTTTAAAAATAAAAACTCAAGGGGTTTATCAACGTTCCCCTTTACAAATAAAAACTTTGGTGGCGACTCCGCATTTTCTTTCCGAGTGTCTCGCCACGCTCAAAGTTGCGTTTTTTTTAGAGAGCGCACAGCTGGCGACTCCGCTGGGGATGTAAAAATAGCGAGTCAAGCCTATCCTAGTTTAGCTCTTAGGCTAAGTGTTTTTTGTTTTGCTTGCATGCTTTTGCTTTATTGTCTTTATCTTCTTTTTTCTCTTGCATCTATATTTATATGTTTCATTATGCTTTATTGTTCATATGGATATGTTAACTGTGGGTTTGTCACATTGTTCGGGTTAATGCCGAACGTGTGAAGCTCTATACCCGAGCTTTGAGAAAAAAAACTTAAGATAAGATTGGGTTTGTGTAGTGTTGGCCCTCCTGACGTATGTCTTGTAGGAACCGACATGAGAACCTCGCCTAGAGTAGATTCTCTTGGAAGTATGGTTGTATTGCGAGTATTTGCAACAACAATTATAAGTCCTTGTAGAATCCGTGACTCTAGGGACCTTTTAGAAAATCTCATCTCTAGAGCCTACATGTGAGAATGGGGGGAAGTTTTGAACATTCCTATACCATACCTCTGCATACCATACATTTGCATTCATGAAAATGATTTTTGCATATACATTTTGCTTTATAGGGAATTAAAAAGACAATCAGTAATTAGCAAAAGAAATATGGCTTCCGGAAAGAGAAACACGCTAGCTTTCAAGGTCAAGGCTCCCAAAATAGAAAGCTTGTTAGTTTTGAGTAGTAAGCTCACTTCGATCAACAAGAGTAATTTCCAAGCGAATTATGGATTGTTACTTGACCTCCTGCACGTGGAAGTAGATACAATGGTTTTAACTACTTTGGCTCAGTTCTATGACCCACCTCTCCGATGCTTCACATTCCAGGATTTCCAGTTAGCCCCAACCTTGGAAGAATTCGAAAAAATTTTGGGATGTAGTTTGAAGGATCATGGGCTTTACCTTGGTTCGGGAAAAGACCCTACTTTAGAAGTCATCGCCGAATCTTTACACCTTAGTGTCCAAGAGATAGAACCACACTTGGAAACTAGAGGAAGCACAAAGGGATTCACAAGGAGGTTTTTGGAGGCTAAGGCTCGAGACTTGTTAGCCAACAAAGAGGGGAAAGCGTTCAATGCAATCCTAGCTCTCTTGATATATGGATTAGTTTTGTTCCCTAGTATGGAGGACTTCATAAATTTTCCGGCTATAGGGGTATTCGTGACTAAAAATCCGGTTCCCACACTTTTAGCGGATTTCTATCATTCCCTCTATGCTAGGCATGAAAAAGGGAGAGGAGGCACAATTTCTTGTTGTACTCCTTTGGTGCAAACATGGTTAATGTCCCACATGCCAAGAGATCCAGATTTTGTGGAAAACCAAGCTAAGCTCAAGTGGTCACAACGGATGACGGCTCTCACCGAAGGGATATCCATTGGTATTCTTGAGAGTTAGGGGATCCAGAAGTCATTCTTAGCTGCGGTGATTTCCCCAATGTGCCCCTCATAGGTACTAAGGGATGCATCAACTATAACCTGGTCCTCTCTCTCCGTTAGTTAGGTTACCCAATGGAGGACAAACCCGATGACTACTTGTTGGAAGCTTTCTTTCTCAAGGAAGGAGATAAAGACTTGGCATTGCTAGAAAAGAAAGTTTGGCAAAAGAAATTGTGTAGCCAAGCCTCCCTACACTCAATGGGTGAAAGAAAGGATCAAGATAATCAAGCTACCCTTTGTGGTTGTACGCCCTCCAAAACCTCTCTCACCTAAGCCAATCATAACCATTCCCACTAAAGAAGCGGAAGAGCTTAAAGCCAAGATTCAAGAACTCCGAAGCAAAAATGGGGAGTTAGAATTAAAGCACCTTCAAGCTTTGGGAGAAGTCGCTAGAGCAAAGAGCGATCGAGAGGAAACAACAAAATCTCTCCAAGAGTGCAGAAAAATGCTAAGAATCTCCGAGGGGAAAAGAGAATGGATCGGGGGTGGTTTGGTTAGTGCCGACGCCATCCTCATAGCCTAGGACGAAGAGTTGGAGAAAATCTCGCATTCCAACCAAGAGTTGAAAAAGTTCGGGGAGTTAGCCATTGAAGCTCAAAGAAAATGGAGGTTGAAATATCAAGAGAAAAACCAACAACTCCAAGAGGTCGTCAAAGAGTACAAAGAGCGGCTACAAACCGAACGCGTCCAAAAACAAGAATATGAGAACCTTTCTCTTCAAGGGAAGCTTAAGTGCAATCATCTCAAAGCCGATATCAAGAAATATGAAGAATATTTCGACCATATTGCAAGAGAGCACGGGGACCATATTGCACAACTACACGATGAGATTAGGAGTGCGAACACTAAGCTAGCTCAACGCAAAGAGGTGATTGAGTTTGTGTGGCAAGACGCCGTCCGATTAAGTGAAGACTTCACAAAATTGGTAGCATTCTCAAATATGGTCATTGCCCAACTTCCGAAGAAGCTAGCAAAAGTCGAGATGGTTATGCCTTACTTTGTCATCCCTAAGAAGATCCAGAAATTCATGAAGTTCTGCAAAGACACCGTAGACTTCTATAGGGAAGAAATAGACAAAGCTGAAAAGCGAGCGGCTATTTGATTTGTATTAGCATTAATTACGCCTTGTAATCTAAATGTTATTCAATCAAATGATAAGTTTTGAAGCAATATTAATTTCCCGGCCTTTAATATTTCTAATTGCTAATATTAACTGCGCGCTTTTAAATTCCTCGCAAAGCAAAATAAAAAAAAAAACGCATGTTTTTGCATATGCATCGCATACATACATTTACATGCATTTTCATGCATTTTTCTTAAAAAAAAAAAAAAAAAAAAAACACTCATTTCATTTTCCCTAAAACAGTTTGAAGGAAATCAATCATAGCCAGAAAACCCAAGAAGCCATCGGCCCAAGAGCCTGATCTCCGACACTCATACGGGACGCGCGCTAACCAGCAAAGGATCATGGATAGCTTTGAACAAAATCAGACTGCTTTGAGAGGAGAGGTTGATGCAATGAAAGAGAAAATGGATCAAATGTTAGAGTTAATGCAAGCTCTGTCCACCCGGGAAAGCAACCCTCGTGAAATTCTGGCCAGGCAATAAGACAGAGTTACCAGGTTCTGAACCAACAGGTTCTGAACAAAACGCAGGGCACAATAAATTGCAAAAACAGAGCACAACAAAACACAATGCAAGAGCAGCAAAATAAAGTGCAAGAAAGTAAAAGGCACAGAGGTTTGTTAACCCAGTTCGGAGTAAACACCTCCTACTCTGGGGGATACCAATCCAGGAAGGAAATCCACTATTGGAATTAATCCTTAAGACTCAGACACTGACCCCCAGTTCCTATCCTAAGCAATCAATCTCCACCTAGTCAGACTTCTACCCACGCATGAGTATTAGAATCCACTAACTTCCTATTCAAGCAACAACCCAGTTACTTGAACAACTTGAACTAACCCCAGTTCTTAAACAAAACTACCCAGTTTGTGAAGAACACACTTCAATACAAAAACTTCATTCTTGCTTAAAAGCTTTGAATGAATTACAACTCAATTAAGCCTAAACCAACTCAAAACATATGAGTGGTGCACAAAACAAAGCTTAAAAAGCTTACACACACTAAGACTCAATTCTCTGATTTTTTCTCTCTAAATCATGTCTCTTGAATAGCAGCAAAGCTCTCCTTATATAGTCTTTAGCAAGCAACATTAATCTGAATTAAATCTTCTCAAATAGATATGTTTCTGAATTATGCAAGGCTTAAAAAGGAAACATATAAATCTTCAATGTATCTGCAAAAGATTCCTTCAGGAAATACGATCTTCATAAAATATGAGCCAATCTTCTGAATTAGATTTGTTTATGAATTATGAATGATCCAATAAGGAAACAAATAAACCAGCATTGAATCTTTTAAAGATTGCTTCAGAAAAATACGAACTTGCATAAAAACGTGTCAAATCTTTAATAAATCTTCTTCAAATCAACCAGCATTATAGAAGCAATATGCGAGGATAAATCCTTGATAAATCTCGCCAAGATTCATGCAGAAATAACTTGCAAAAATGCAGCTTCTGAAGAAGTCAACAAAAGTCAACTCTGCTACAGTGCGTCTGATGCTTCAGACTCAGGATTTCAGCTTCTGAAGAAACTTTCAGCTTCTGAAGGAATTTTCAGCTTCTAACTAACTTCAAAATGAAAAACTTGCAACTGAAGATTTGTTCTACACATTACGATGCTTCTATTCAACACATTGGATTTGCCAAAATATGCAGCCAACACCAAAATACTCAACACCTCGTCTAGCTGTGGATACAGCTAATGTACAATGGCCCCCGTACGGTCTTCCTCAAGGTTATACCCCACCCGAGAGTGATAGCCTTGTGCCACCTCCTCAACCACAGCTTACCATCCCAGTTAGGAACGAAGAGCATCCTCCTCCAGGGAATTCCACCACTCAACATGAGAATGTTTCTCATAATGTGGAAGACACTCAGCTTAGGCATTCTGCTCCCGGCAATACCCACCAAGACAGCGATTCTACTCAAATGTATCGTGTTTTGGAAGAGAGGTTAAAGGCTGTCAAAGGATCCAGCTCATATGGGTACAATGCCTTGGATATGTGCTTAGTACCCGATGTGGTTATCCCTCCCAAATTCAAAGTGTCGGACTTTGAGAGGTACAAAGGTATTCAATGCCCTAGAAACCATCTGCAGATGTTTTGTAGGAAGATGGCGGCCTACGCTACAAACGAGAAACTCATGATCCATGTGTTTCAAGACAGTTTAAGCAGAGCGTCATTGGATTGGTATATGCAATTGGAGCGTACCCACGTCCAAACTTGGAAAGACTTGGGCGATGCTTTTTTGAAGCAATACAAGTATAATTTGGATATGGCTCCAAATAGGATGCAGTTACAGAACCTTGTGCAAAGGAGTAATGAATCCTTCAAAGAGTACGCTCAAAGATGGAGGGAACTAGCATCTCGTGTGCAGCCACCGTTGTTGGAAAGGGAGTTAGTTGACACCTTCATGGGCACACTACAAGGCCCATATTATGATAAAATGATTGGAAGCACATCATCTGGCTTCTCCGATCTAGTCATAATCGGTGAAAGAATAGAAGATGGAGTGAAGAGGGGAAAGATTCAAGGCCCTCCTGAAGCTCAAAGTGGAGCCAGAAGACCCCCCAGTAACTTCCATAAGAAGAAGGAAGGGGAATCATCTATACCAATGATATGGCTGTACATTTTACTCTTCCACCATGAGAACTTCTCAGGATCACCAGTAAACATTGGAGGTTTATTGTGTGGCCTGGATTTTCTTTCATCAGTGCCATAATCATATGAATAAGATGTTCCAGTACCACTTTGGTTTCTGGGTTGGGGTGGAGGTGAACCTTCGTTATCAGATGACATGTTTTTCTCAGGATCCTACTGACACACTGATAAGTGTTAATATCAGAACCGGGGCTCTGATACCAACTGAAGGTGAGAAAAACACACAAGAAGGGGGGGTTGAATTGTGTGGACTCAAAAACTTGGTTTACTTTCTTTTCAAAAATATGTTAAGTTCAGAAACAGGTTCTGAACTATTATCAAAGTTTAATTGCAGCGGATTCAAAATGAAAAGAGAGAGGGAAAGAGAGATACACAATATTTTATACTAGTTCCTTCCACAAGGTGGAAGTAGTCCAGTCCCCTTGTTACTAACAAGAGATTTTAACTATAATCAGATGATTACAATTGCTCAACCACAAAGGAAGAGACTTCCAGTTGCTCAACCACAAAGGAAGAGGCTTCTAATGCTCAAGACACTAAGTCAAGAGGCTTCCAATGCTCAGACACAAAGTACTGAGACTTCCTGCTCAGACCACAAAGGAATGAGATTACAACTTGCTCAAAACACTAAGTAATGAGACTTATGATGCTTAGCACGCAGACTAAGACTTAGACCAAACTGATTTACAAGAAAGTAAGTTTGGGTTGAACACTTGATAAAATATCAGAGGTGTTTGTAGTACCCTAATTTTGTCCTAAGCCTTTTCAAAAAAAATCAAAAAAAATCATCAAAATCAAAAAAAAGAGAGAAAAGTCAAAAAGTCAACAAAAAGTCAACATTGCTGAAATGAGGACTTCGCAGTGCGAAGTCCCCTTCGCAGTGCGAAGTCTCCCAGAAATGAGGACTTCGCAAAGCGAAGTTTACTTCGCTTTGCGAAGTCTGCGAATTTTCTGCAGATTTTCAGATTTTTGATTTTTCTGTTTTCCTTTTCTTTTATTGCATTCCAGTCATTGTCTATAATTATTATCATGTATTATTATCATGGATAATGATGGATTTAATCAAGTGGAAGAATAGAAACATGTGACAATTGGAAAAGCAAAAAGGGAAAAGAAGAGGAAGCAAAGTTGATCAAGTAACCCAACCACTTGCTGACTTTGGGCAGTCCTTATCCTTCCCACTTGACCTGCAACTGACCCTGCTACTTGCCAGCAACCACCTTGCCATAGGCTTTATCAAAACCACTCAAGGATTAAGGCAAAGTGGCTGCCCCTGTTTTGCAAACAGCTTTGCTGTCATCATTTCCATCATTATTCTGTCAGAATTCAGCTGATTTGGGAGCTGAATTCGTCCAAGGTCTTGACCCTTGCAGCAAGGCAAGGTCACCTCTTATCCTTAACATTAAATGCAAAGCAAATCAGTCATGATTATAGCCCAAAAGCAGCCCTGCTGCAGATTTTGTCATCATGACTTTTGATCTCATTTTGGCCTATAAAAGCAAGGCATTGCTGCTGAATCAAAGAGAGTGCTAGAGAGGGTTCAGGAGGGGATTGAGAGAGTGAAAACACAGAGATTTGAGAGCAGAAAACCAGTGCAAATTCGAGTGAATTGCTGCACATTTTCCTCACAAAAACAGAGTTTGGTTTTGGGTAGGTTTAAAGGAAATCTCCAATCCTTTCTTACACAAATCATCCTAAAACCAACACAAAGCAATCAAGCCAGCAAAACAGCCTCTAAACCTCACACAAGGAGGGAGAAACAAAGGCAAATTATCATTGATTAAGGGTTGTTCATCAAACTTGTCCAACCTTGCAAAACCATAAGCATTCAAGCCTCTTCCATTTCCTTGCAAACACAAGCCTTGGGCTAGGAGCAGGTAAGTCATTCTAACTTATTTACACTCCATTTGCATACTGTTTTCAGTTGTGTTTGATCTTAACTTGGTTCAAACCCAGTTTTGCATTTTTGAGTTTTTACTCATTTTGATTTAAAACCTTTTTGAAATAAAAGAAATCCCAAGGTTTGCAAAACATTTAAGCTAAGTTGTTGCACTCTTGCTATTTTCAAAGCTTTTCACTCCTCCTAAGTTTCTGAGGCTAGTTCAGAAGTTGCTTCTGAACAAAAGTTCAGAAGCAGCTTCTGGACTCAAATTTTCGCATACTTCGCAATGCGAAGGTCTGGTCGCAGTGCGACCATGACAGAATTCAGAACATGAATTCAGAAGCCAATTTTTGAGGTTCTAACCCAAAGCTCAGAACCTAAGAGGTTTGAAACTCATTTTATTCAAACCATAACAAAGATCTTGCATGATATTGACAAATTCACAAGTTCGTGCAACACTTTTTGGAATAACTTGCAAAATAAGTTATGTCCACAAACTTTCAAAACAAACTTGAGCAATAAGCTAAGTTCACCATTTTCAAAACCAAACTTGAACAAAAACCTTGTTCATGATTTTCAATCAAACGTGAACTTAAGCCGAACTTGTTCGCTTTTCAAAACCGTTTTCAAAATTGAGCCGAACTTGTGCATTATTCACAAACTTGTGCTTTTCCATAAACTTGAACAACCTTTGTTCATAGGTTGCAACAACCAAGTGTTTTGTTCACTTTGGGATTTCTTGAGTTTCATACAAAAACTTGAATGAAAAAGGGATGGTGTGACGTATGTCTCTCCATCGCCCCGATTGTACGAATGCGTGACGTATGTCTCGTCGCTCGGACAATCGTCATTCCCTCTTTTTAATATGTACAACCCTAACCAAACCAAATCTTGGCCCCTTGTGGTCAATCCAAACCTTTTGGTCCCCCGTTGGCCATTAGACTCAACCCCTCGACTCGTTAGAGTCCACTCGGTCAATGTTCGACTCGTCCGAGTCCATTGTACCCGTTCTTGATCTCAGTGGATCAATCGAACAATCGCCCGACTCTTCGGAGTCCACTCGGTCAATGTTTGACTTGTATGAGTCCATTGCACCTCTCTTGGTCCCATAGCGACCAATTCAACCCTCTACCCTAACGGACGTAACTTTTAACAATTCTAATGTGATTCGCGAACGAACGCTTAATAAGTCTCCAAGTGCGAGCATACAAGCTACGTTTAATCGCAAGAATTCGGTTTAAAACATCGTCCAATTAAAATCAACCAACACACATACGTTTTTCTACCAAAGAACTACGTAAGCTTTGAATTCTCCATCCCACCAGGAGATACGTAGGAGCAAGATCATCATCTTGTCAAGCACAACAAACCAAAGTCCAATATTCATTGGCAAAGCAAAGAACTACGTAAGCTTTGAATTCTCCATCCCACCAGGAGATACGTAGGAGCAAGATCATCATCTTGTCAAGCACAACAAACGAAAGCCCAATTTTCATTAGGCCCACAATAAAGCCCAAATTTCCTTGATACTCCCCAGGGAGTCTCAACCCCCAAACAAAAGTCCAATCATTATTGGCGAACTACACCGGTTTTGATCCCATTTGGGTATGTAGGCAAAGGACCTTGTCCTTCCAAACCGACCAACCAAAAAACTAACACAAAAAGAGAGCCCAACTGTCATGAACACAACCACAAACAAAGACCGACTCTGCTCGGCACCCAACCAGCATTATTTTATTTCATGCATGCATATTTAAAACCATTCATACATATGCATTTCATTTCATAAAGCATGCATCCTCAACAAGGATCCTCCAGTGAGTATCACATATTTACCCGCATCCATCAACATTCAACCAGGGGCACCTATTTAGGGTAAGACCGCAGCTCGTTAGGAATCGATATTCAGAAGCAGTACCTGAATAAGATCACCTAGCTTAGGTATCGACCTCTAGAAGCAATTCCTAGAGTAGATCACCTCCCCCCAGTGTATCGACCTTCAGTGTTAGCGGCTGAATAAGATCACAGCTCGTTAGGAATCGATATTCAGAAGCAGTACCTGAATAAGATCACCTAGCTTAGGTATCGACCTCTAGAAGCAATTCCTAGAGTAGATCACCTCCCCCCAGTGTATCGACCTTCAGTGTTAGCGGCTGAATAAGATCACAGCTCGTTAGGAATCGATATTCAGAAGCAGTTCCTGAATAAGATCACCTAGCTTAGGTATCGACCTCTAGTGACAGTGCCTAGAGTAGATCACCTCCAGCAATGTTCCACCTCTAGTGACAGTGCCTAGAGTAAATCACCAGTTTAGGTATCGACCTCTAGTGACAGTGCCTAGAGTCGATCGCCGCCATCAATATTCAACCTCTAGTGACAGTGCCTAGAGTAGATCACCTCCAGCAATGTTCCACCTCTAGTGACAGTGCCTAGAGTAAATCACCAGTTTAGGTATCGACCTCTAGTGACAGTGCCTAGAGTCGATCGCCGCCATCAATATTCAACCTCTAGTGACAGTGCCTAGAGAAGATCACCTCCATCAATGTTCCACCTCTAGTGACAGTGCCTAGAGTAAACCACTACCCTCAGGAATCGACCTCTAGTGACAGTGCCTAGATAAGATTACCTTCATTCCCCAGTGGATCTACCTCCAGTGTTAGCGGCTGGATACGATCAAACCCTACCAACCCTTTCATTTGCATTTCGCGAAGGACAAAATTCGGGTCCTTCTTTTTCTTTTTTACTTAATTGATCTCCGCAAAGAGTTCATGAGATGCCCTCGGCACTCACGCACTCTATGCGAAGACACAATTAAGTAGGGGCAGCTGTAGTACCCTAATTTTGTCCTACGCATTTTAAAACAAAAAACCAAAAAAAATCAAAGAGGGGAAAAAGTCAAAAGTCAACAAAAGTCAACAGAAAAGTCAACATTTCAAAAATGATGACTTCGCAATGCGAAGCTCCCTTCGCACTGCGAAGTCTGCGATTTTTCTGCAGATTTTTGGTTTCTTGGATTTAATTCCAGAATTTGTTGCATATCATTTCCATAATTATTTTAAGTAGCATTCATGGCTAATTGGGCCAAGCAAAGCCAGAGTTGAAGGACTTGCCATTAATGCCAAGGTTGGAAGCTTTTTCTTCCAACCTAGCATGTGACAAGCAAGTGGGCTTGCCCTTGGGCAGCTCTAGTCCCTCCCAGGTGACCAGCTAACCACCACAAGGTTGCCAGCCACCTGCTTGAGGACTTTCCTCCTGCTTGCTGCCCCTAAAACCAGTCAAACCAGCTGGGTTTTTTCACTTGAATAGCCATGATTGCTACTCTGTTTTTGCAGCAGCTTTTCACCCCCTCACACCAGCCATAAGTAGCCTTTTCACCCCTCAATCTCTGCACAATACAGTGCACGTTTTCAGTTATCAACCATTGAGATTGCAAGGATTGATCCCCAAGCATTAGCCATTTGCAAATCAGCTTTGTTCTTCATCATTACCTTCTAGAATAAGTTGAATTTGTGGCTGAAATCAAGCTGGATCTTGCCCCTTGGCACAAGGCAGGGTTGCCTCTATCCATTAGCATTTAATGCAAAGGGATTCAGCTTGATCTTGGCCACAAATCAGCTGAATTTTGGGATTGTGTAATGATGACAAAGATTTGATTTTGGCCTATAAATACAAGGCAATGCCCAAGGATAAAAAAACACAATTAGACAGAAAACACAACATTCAAAGAGCAGAAACTCTACTCATTTCAACCTACAAATCTCCACAAATAACCAGAAACAATCCATCCACACAAAGCTTTCAAAAGTTCAAGTTCATCACAAATCTTCAAACCTTTGTGAAAGCCTTCAACCAAATCAAGCCAAGTGCAGCTGGAGCTTTGCTAAGGAGTTCTGTAAGTTACTAAGCTCTTTATCTTGCATTTCTAATTGTGTTTGCATAGCTATTTTGGCTCAAAACCTTTTGGTCCTAAAAAACCCCTTTTGAATTTCAAAGAAATCCCAAGGTTTTCAAAACATCAAAATTGGTTTGTACAACCTTTTTCACCTCAAAAACTCAAAGCTTTTCACCCATATATAAGGTCTTGAGTGTGTTCAGAAGTTGTTTCTGAACAAATGTTCAGAAACAGCTTCTGAACCCAAAATTTCGCATGCTTCGCAGTGCGAAGTCATGGTCGCAGTGCGACCATGACAGAACTCAGAACCTGAGTTTTTGTATCAAACCAACCAATTTTTGAGGTTCTAGCCCCAGAGCTCAGAACCTAAGAGTTTTTAAACCTATGTTCTTCAAATCATAACAAGGTTTTTGCATAATTTTGGCAAAATCACAAGTTCGTATAACCATTTTGTGGATAACTTGCAAAGCAAGTTATGTTCCCAAATTTTCAAAGCCACATGAACCAACAAGCTATGTTCAGCTTTTCAATCTAAACTTGAACAATAAATATTGTTCATGATGTTCAAAACTCAAAAATGAACATACACCGGTAATGTGCGCATTTTCGCGAAATGAGACGAACTTGCGCGTTTTTAGCAAATTTGCTAAACTTTCCCATTTTGGGTTTTTCAAACCAAATGTTTTGACATGCCTTGGGATTTCTAAAGAATTCAATCCAAAAACATGAATGAAAAAGGGATGGTGTGACGTATGTCTCTCCATCGCCCCGATTGTACGAATGCGTGACGTATGTCTCGTCGCTCGGACAATCGTCATTCCCTTTTTTTAATATGTACAACCCTAACCAAACCAAATCTTGGCCCCTTGTGGTCAATCCAAACCTTTTGGTCCCCCGTTGGCCATTAGACTCAACCCCTCGACTCGTTAGAGTCCACTCGGTCAATGTTCGACTCGTCCGAGTCCATTGTACCCGTTCTTGATCTCAGTGGATCAATCGAACAATCGCCCGACTCTTCGGAGTCCACTCGGTCAATGTTTGACTTATATGAGTCCATTGTACCTCTCTTGGTCCCATAGCGACCAATTCAACCCTCTACCCTAACGGACGTAACTTTTAACAATTCTAATGTGATTCGCGAACGAACGCTTAATAAGTCTCCAAGTGCGAGCATACAAGCAACGTTTAATCACAAGAATTCGGTTAAAACATCGTCCAATTAAAATCAACCAACACACATACGTTTTTCTACCAAAGAACTACGTATGCTTTGAGTTCTCCGACTACCGGGAGATACGTAGGAGCAAGATCGACATCTTGTCAAGCACAATAATAAAGAAAAACTTTTTTTCTCTTTTCGTTTGTTTTTATCTCTTTCTTTCCCCCCTTATTATATTTTTAGCATAAATGAACACGCACGCAAAGTATTAAAAAGCAATTCAATCTTTAACCAAATAGAAGGTTCCCGTTGAGTACAACGGACGTGAGGGGTGCTAATACCTTCCCCTCGCGTAACCGACTCCCGAACCCGACAATGGTTGCGATGACCTAATCCTTATCCTCATCGTCAAAAAGGGTTTTATTATCGTTTCCCTTTACAAACAAAAAAAAACTTAAGGGTTTATCAACGTTCCCTTTACACAAAAACTTTGGTGGCGGCTTCACAAAGGCACCCTCCGAGCGTTCGAGGACGACCTCGGAGGAATCTGCGCGTCTTTTTCCCGAGGAAAAAAACGAGGTGCGCACAGCTGGCGACTTCACTGGGGAGCCTGTTCCCACTAGCGAGTCAAGCCTAACCTATTTGGGTTAAAAGACAATTGCTTTATTTGCTTTGCGTGCCATGTTTATTTATTTTATTCATGCATGTTATATTTATGCTTTATGTTTATATTTGCTTTACTTGCTTTATATTCATATTATATCTCAAATGTGGGGGTTACTTGAGTGATGTTACTCCACATTGTTCGGGTTAATGCCGGACGTGTGAGGCTCTCTACCCGAGCTTGAGAGAAAAACTAAGTTAGAAGGAGGTTGTGTGCGGAAGCCCGCGTTGACGTATGTCCGTGAGGTAGGATGTCCAACCCCGCTTAGAGGAGATTTTCACGTGGAATTAATTGAAGTCATGTCGACGTATGTCCATAGACAACCCTAATTCCATGTGAGGTCTATGACTCTAAGGACCTCTTCTTAGGAGATTTCACAATTTAGAGCCTACACGTGAGGATGGGGGGAAGTTCCGAACCTTCATATACCAAACCCCTGCATGTCATAACATTTGCATTCATAAAACTTTTTGCATAAACAAAAAAAGAGGGGCATATTTTTGCATACTCACTGCATTCATACAGTCACATGCATTTTCATACATTTCAAAGAGAAACCCACATCATTCCCTCACCAAAAAAAAGAAGTACCCGACCCGGTGTACAGTAGCGTTTCGGATGAGATCCGAGCAACCGGAAGGCCATCGAAATTTCGGAAATCATTTCTTTGTCCAAGTAATTTATCTTGTTTTTTTAAAAAAAAAAAAACAATCATTTTGCTCTTCCCAAGGCAAATGATTAATTTTTATGGGACCCCCATATTTCAAATCATTTTCGTCATTAATAAAGTTGCAGTTTATGTTCAAAAGAGTTCGTTTTTCTTTCGTTCTCAAATAAATTTTCATAAACCCTACAAAAAAAAATCATCATAAATACACCACCAAAAATAACACTGCTACAATCCCTTTTGACTTCAATCTTCAAATTAACCAAACGGAAGATGATAATAAGGACGATTTTGAACCTCCTGAGAGATTGTCCAGACTTGGGGATCAAGAGGATAGGGTAATACAACCTCACCAAGAGAACCCTCAAAAGAATGGCACTACAATTTTCCCTCTGCGGGGGCACACTCTACAAGAGAAATTAGGTCTTACTCAGATGAGCGGATAAACGTGAAGCAGTCATGCTCACCGAAGAAATCCATGAGGAGTCCTTCCAAACCCATGCCAAGACATGTCACAAGTGACAAAATTATGCCAACAAGGGGCACATACCACAAACACCTCTGAATGTCATCACCCTAACCTTTCTCGATGTGGGGCATAGACATGTTTGGAATGATTGAGCCAAAGGCTTCAAAAAGGGCACCAGTTCATACTAGTTGCCATCGACTGTTTCACCAAATGGGTCGAAGCAGCTACCTATGCAAACATGACCAAACAAGTGGTCGCCCAATTCATCAAAAAAGAAACCATTTGCCGTTACGGCAATCCCCACAATTTCCCACAAAAGGCCAAGTCGTCATTGGCATTCCTCACATTCCCAAACAAACAAAGCCCAATTTTCATTGGCATCCCCCAAACACAAAAAGCCAAGTCATCATTGGCATTCCTCACATCTCCAACAAAAGACCAATTTTCATTGGCACACACAATTTCCAAACAAAAAGCCCAATTTCCATTGGCAATCACAAACCCCACTTCCAATAAAAGCCCAATTTTTATTGGCATTCCCATCCAAAAACAAAAGACCGACCTCGCTCGGCAGCCAAACAAAAGCCCGACCTTGCTCGGCATCCAATCTCAATAAAAGCCCGACCTTGCTCGGCATCCAATCTCAATAAAAGCCCGACCTTGCTCGGCATCCAATCTCAATAAAAGCCCGACCTTGCTCGGCATCCAATCTCAATAAAAGCCCGACTTCGCTCGGCATCCAAACACCCAAAAGCCCAATTTTCATTGGCACTCACAAACATATTCCCAAATACCATTTCCAATAAAAGCCCAATTTCCATTGGCCCTTACAAACTCAATCACACATAAAGCCCAATTTTCATTGGCATCTCCACACCAAAAACAAAAAGCCCGACCTCGCTCGGCAACCAAACACAAAAAACCATGCTTGTCATCCAATCACAAAAAACCCAATTTCCATTAGCACCCAAACACAAACAAGGTTTGACCAGCTAAACCCCATAAAAGAGGAACACCACACAGCATTGGGGCATGGACAGCTCGACAAGAAAGATCATTCTCGAGAATTTAGAGAAGGAGACTTAATGCTCGGGAAAAAGGATATTACTCACCCACAAGGATCCCCCTATCAATAAACTCCGGCGCAGTCAAAAAAATATATATGCCAAAAAAGAAAAGAGCTCGCTAAATCGAAAACCCGAAAAGGGCGGTTTAGGCAATAGAGAGCGTCCTGGTAGATCGAAAACCTGAAAAGGCGGTCTAGGCAAAAATTAAGGACACCAAAAAAGGAAATATACCCCAGTGGACTGAAAACTCGAAAGAGCGGTCCAGGTAAAATTTAGGGGTTTCAAAAAAAAAGAGAAGGCAAAAAGACTGCGGCACGTGAGGTCCGGACAGAATTCAAGAGGGAAAGAATCAACCTCATTATCATCTTTCAAAAAAGAGTTATTTCGAAGTCATAGGGAAAGTAGCACGTGAAACCCAAGCAAATTTCCATTTGTCTTTTTGTTTCTTCTTTTCTCCCTATCTCAGTAATCACCTCTTATAGGGATTACATTTTCACGAATAGTTACCCACACAAGGGACTAAGTTTCGTTGAATCAAAATCATCTTTAAATCTTTTCATTGTTATGCGTCCTTACTTGCTCATAAAATGTGTTTTTATTCATGATAAATAATGCATTGAAATATGGGAAATAAAAAAAAACTTGCAAAAGAAAAATGTGTTTTTTACTTGGACGTTAAATGTCGAAAGAATTTCGTTGGTCCCCGTCATTGCATCAGAGGACTCAAAACTTGAAGCTCAGCATCAGTCATTTTAAGACTCATGCTCTTCAGCAGAAACAAGAGCGTAGCTCACGACGCGTAAAACGCAAAGATCCCGGGTGTCGGAGGAACAGATTTCCCCAAATAAAGCTCACCCTCATACATCTTTTTCATCCACTAAGGCCGGATATCGATCATGCTTCCAAAATAATCCTTATATCCCTAGTGAGATCAACCAAAACCAAAAAGCCCGACCTCGCTCGGCAACCAAAATCAAAAAAGCCCGACCTCGCTCGGCAACCAACAAAAAGCCCGACCTCGCTCGGCAACCAAAACCAAAAAGCCCGACCTCGCTCGGCAACCAACAAAAAGCCCGACCTCGCTCGGCAACCAAAATCAAAAAAGCCCGACCTCGCTCGGCAACCAACAAAAAGCCCGACCTCGCTCGGCAACCAACAAAAAGCCCGACCTCGCTCGGCCACCAACAAAAAGCCCGACCTCGCTCGGCAACCAACAAAAAGCCCGACCTCGCTCGGCAACCAAAATCAAAAAGCCCGACCTCGCTCGGCAACCAACAAAAAGCCCGACCTCGCTCGGCAACCAAACAAAAAGTCCAATAATCATTGGCAAACCAAAGTCCAATTTTCATTGGCAAAGCAAAGAACTACGTAAGCTTTGAATTCTCCATCCCACCAGGAGATACGTAGGAGCAAGATCATCATCTTGTCAAGCACAACAAAATAAAAGCCCAATATTCATTGGCCCACAATAAAACAACCTTATTGACACTCCCCAGGGAGTCTCAACCCCCAAACAAAAGTCCAATCATTATTGGCGAACTACACCGGTTTTGATCCCATTTGGGTATGTAGGCAAAGGACCTCGTCCTTCCAAACCGACCAACCAAAAAAACTAACACAAAAAGAGAGCCCAACTGTCATGAACACAACCACAAACAAAGACCGACTCTGCTCGGCACCCAACCAACATTATTTTATTTCATGCATGCATATTTAAAACCATTCATACACATGCATTTCATTCCATAAAGCATGCATCCCCAACAAGGATCCTCCAGTGAGTATCACATATTCACCAGCATCCATCAACATTCAACCAGGGGCACCTATTTAGGGTAAGACCGCAGCTCGTTAGGAATCGATATTCAGAAGCAGTACCTGAATAAGATCACCTAGCTTAGGTATCGACCTCTAGAAGCAATTCCTAGAGTAGATCACCTACCTCATTGTTCGACCTCTAGAAGCAATTCCTAGAGTAGATCACCTACCTCATTGTTCGACCTCTAGAAGCAATTCCTAGAATAGATCACCTCCCCCCAGTGTATCGACCTTCAGTGTTAGCGGCTGAATAAGATCACAGCTCGTTAGGAATCGATATTCAGAAGCAGTTCCTGAATAAGATCACCTAGCTTAGGTATCGACCTCTAGTGACAGTGCCTAGAGTAGATCACCTACCTCAATGTTCCACCTCTAGTTGAAAGTGCCTAGAGTAAATCACCATCTTTAGGTATCGACCTCTAGTGACAGTGCCTAGAGTAGATCACCTCCATCAATGTTCCACCTCTAGTTGAAAGTGCCTAGAGTAAATCACCATCTTTAGGTATCGACCTCTAGTGACAGTGCCTAGAGTAGATCACCTACCTCAATGTTCCACCTCTAGTTGAAAGTGCCTAGAGTAAATCACCATCTTTAGGTATCGACCTCTAGTGACAGTACCTAGAGTAGATCACCTACCTCAATGTTCCACCTCTAGTTGAAAGTGCCTAGAGTAAATCACCATCTTTAGGTATCGACCTCTAGTGACAGTGCCTAGAGTAGATCACCTCCATCGATGTTCCACCTCTAGTGACAGTGCCTAGAGAAGACCACCATCCTCAGGAATCGACCTCTAGAAGCAGTGCCTAGATAAGATTACCTTCATTCCCCAGTGGATCTACCTCCAGTGTTAGCGGCTGGATACGATCAACCCCTACCAACCCTTTCATTTGCATTTCGCGAAGGACAAAATTCGGGTCCTTCTTTTTCTTTTTACTTAATTGATCTCCGCAAAGAGTTCATGAGATGCCCTCGGCACTCACGTACTCTATGCGAAGACACAATTAAGTAGGGGCAGCTGTAGTACCCTAATTTTGTCCTAAGCCTTTTCAAAAAAAATCAAAAAAAATCATCAAAATCAAAAAAAAGAGAGAAAAGTCAAAAAGTCAACAAAAAGTCAACATTGCTGAAATGAGGACTTCGCAGTGCGAAGTCCCCTTCGCAGTGCGAAGTCTCCCAGAAATGAGGACTTCGCAAAGCGAAGTTTACTTCGCTTTGCGAAGTCTGCGAATTTTCTGCAGATTTTCAGATTTTTGATTTTTCTGTTTTCCTTTTCTTTTATTGCATTCCAGTCATTGTCTATAATTATTATCATGTATTATTATCATGGATAATGATGGATTTAATCAAGTGGAAGAATAGAAACATGTGACAATTGGAAAAGCAAAAAGGGAAAAGAAGAGGAAGCAAAGTTGATCAAGTAACCCAACCACTTGCTGACTTTGGGCAGTCCTTATCCTTCCCACTTGACCTGCAACTGACCCTGCTACTTGCCAGCAACCACCTTGCCATAGGCTTTATCAAAACCACTCAAGGATTAAGGCAAAGTGGCTGCCCCTGTTTTGCAAACAGCTTTGCTGTCATCATTTCCATCATTATTCTGTCAGAATTCAGCTGATTTGGGAGCTGAATTCGTCCAAGGTCTTGACCCTTGCAGCAAGGCAAGGTCACCTCTTATCCTTAACATTAAATGCAAAGCAAATCAGTCATGATTATAGCCCAAAAGCAGCCCTGCTGCAGATTTTGTCATCATGACTTTTGATCTCATTTTGGCCTATAAAAGCAAGGCATTGCTGCTGAATCAAAGAGAGTGCTAGAGAGGGTTCAGGAGGGGATTGAGAGAGTGAAAACACAGAGATTTGAGAGCAGAAAACCAGTGCAAATTCGAGTGAATTGCTGCACATTTTCCTCACAAAAACAGAGTTTGGTTTTGGGTAGGTTTAAAGGAAATCTCCAATCCTTTCTTACACAAATCATCCTAAAACCAACACAAAGCAATCAAGCCAGCAAAACAGCCTCTAAACCTCACACAAGGAGGGAGAAACAAAGGCAAATTATCATTGATTAAGGGTTGTTCATCAAACTTGTCCAACCTTGCAAAACCATAAGCATTCAAGCCTCTTCCATTTCCTTGCAAACACAAGCCTTGGGCTAGGAGCAGGTAAGTCATTCTAACTTATTTACACTCCATTTGCATACTGTTTTCAGTTGTGTTTGATCTTAACTTGGTTCAAACCCAGTTTTGCATTTTTGAGTTTTTACTCATTTTGATTTAAAACCTTTTTGAAATAAAAGAAATCCCAAGGTTTGCAAAACATTTAAGCTAAGTTGTTGCACTCTTGCTATTTTCAAAGCTTTTCACTCCTCCTAAGTTTCTGAGGCTAGTTCAGAAGTTGCTTCTGAACAAAAGTTCAGAAGCAGCTTCTGGACTCAAATTTTCGCATACTTCGCAATGCGAAGGTCTGGTCGCAGTGCGACCATGACAGAATTCAGAACATGAATTCAGAAGCCAATTTTTGAGGTTCTAACCCAAAGCTCAGAACCTAAGAGGTTTGAAACTCATTTTATTCAAACCATAACAAAGATCTTGCATGATATTGACAAATTCACAAGTTCGTGCAACACTTTTTGGAATAACTTGCAAAATAAGTTATGTCCACAAACTTTCAAAACAAACTTGAGCAATAAGCTAAGTTCACCATTTTCAAAACCAAACTTGAACAAAAACCTTGTTCATGATTTTCAATCAAACGTGAACTTAAGCCGAACTTGTTCGCTTTTCAAAACCGTTTTCAAAATTGAGCCGAACTTGTGCATTATTCACAAACTTGTGCTTTTCCATAAACTTGAACAACCTTTGTTCATAGGTTGCAACAACCAAGTGTTTTGTTCACTTTGGGATTTCTTGAGTTTCATACAAAAACTTGAATGAAAAAGGGATGGTGTGACGTATGTCTCTCCATCGCCCCGATTGTACGAATGCGTGACGTATGTCTCGTCGCTCGGACAATCGTCATTCCCTCTTTTTAATATGTACAACCCTAACCAAACCAAATCTTGGCCCCTTGTGGTCAATCCAAACCTTTTGGTCCCCCGTTGGCCATTAGACTCAACCCCTCGACTCGTTAGAGTCCACTCGGTCAATGTTCGACTCGTCCGAGTCCATTGTACCCGTTCTTGATCTCAGTGGATCAATCGAACAATCGCCCGACTCTTCGGAGTCCACTCGGTCAATGTTTGACTTGTATGAGTCCATTGCACCTCTCTTGGTCCCATAGCGACCAATTCAACCCTCTACCCTAACAGACGTAACTTTTAACAATTCTAATGTGATTCGCGAACGAACGCTTAATAAGTCTCCAAGTGCGAGCATACAAGCTACGTTTAATCGCAAGAATTCGGTTTAAAACATCGTCCAATTAAAATCAACCAACACACATACGTTTTTCTACCAAAGAACTACGTATGCTTTGAATTCTCCGACTACCGGGAGATACGTAGGAGCAAGATCGACATCTTGTCAAGCACAACAATAAAAACTTTTTTTTCTTCTTTCGTTTGTTTTTATCTCTTTCCCCCTTTATTATATTTTTAGCATAAATGAACACGCACGCAAAGTATTAAAAAGCAATTCAATCTTTAACCAAATAGAAGGTTCCCGTTGAGTACAACGGACGTGAGGGGTGCTAATACCTTCCCCTCGCGTAACCGACTCCCGAACCCGACAATGGTTGCGATGACCTAATCCTTATCCTCATCGTCAAAAAGGGTTTTATTATCGTTTCCCTTTACAAACAAAAAAAACTTAAGGGTTTATCAACGTTCCCTTTACACAAAAACTTTGGTGGCGGCTTCACAAAGGCACCCTCCGAGCGTTCGAGGACGACCTCGGAGGATCTGCGCGTCTTTTTCCCGAAGGAAAAAAACGAGGTGCGCACAGTGTTCACTTAATACAACACAAGTTAAGACTCTTAACCTTAAGAAATTCTAAGATACAAAAGATGAAAGTATTTCTAAGAGTTTTGTGAGCTATGAATTCTGGACAGAAAAACAGAGCACAGGTTCAGTGGTTTTGTTCAAAGAGTCTTAGCATTTTTCTTCTTCAATTCTTCTTCCTTTTATAGAGGAAATTAGAGTTGTTGAAGACTTGCAGAAATTAAGCAAAGAGCCGTTGCAAATTGAGAGCTAGGATAGCTGAAATTGTGTGCTGAACTTTTGCAGAAAACAGAGCCCAGCAGCCATATTTGAATTTGCTTTCCTTAAAAGCTAGGGAATGTTTGAGTCAGGGAGACAATTGTTCCAGTGGAGTTGTTCTGACATATGCAGGCATTAAATGCGCACAGTAACAGTTGCTTTTCTTGCCACATCAGACTTCAGAAGCTTCTGTGTGAACAGTACTTCAGAAGCTCTCTTCAGAAGAACTTCTTCAGAAGCACTGTTCATCAGACGCACTTCTTCAGACGTTGACTTTTGTTGACCATCTGAAGCACTATTCATCAGACGCTCCCTTCAGACTCAAACTTCAGACTCAGCTTCAGACTCACTTCAGAAGCACCCCTCAGACTTAGGCTTCAGACCCAGTTTTCTTCCAGCTTTGCAACATTGCTTCTAAGCTTTCCTTTCTTGCTTTAAGCTTGTCCTTTCATTACCATTATCAAATACCATTCAACAAGAACGTGGTTCTGAAATAATTTGAACAAAGCATTAGCAATAACCAATTTTCTTTTTAACACTTTGTTATCATCAAAACCTTAAGGAGGGATGTTCATACAAAATTGTTCCAACAATTTCCCCCTGTATTCAGAAGAGAATTGTTCACATTTTGTTCCAACACGCTGCATCCATGGAGGGTGATACACCTTTTTGTTCTTCAAGGCTAAAAGTAATGAGGTTTCTATTATGCTCCAAGGAGACACTAGCTAAGAGGTCTGTAATATTTTAGATGGAATTTTAGATTAGATGGAATTTATCTCCTTTTGGCCTAGCTTGACCTTGTTACATATGTAAGGAATCTTGTGTACTATGTAGCTGCACTGCCAAACTCAGCTAAGAAACATTTATAACTAAGACTTTGGATACACTTAATGTCTATCATTTGCTGCGTATCCTCACAGCGGCCTACACTACTACATACTCGTTTAGCTTTGTAGGCAGGCTCTATTTCTAAGTTAAACAAGCATATTCAAGAAGGTGTACAAATCACCAAACCATAGTTGAAGGGATCGAATACCTCGTTTTATACGGTGCAAATCTCTCACAATGACATGATCCAGCCACCAAGATAATTCAGTTCATATACAATCATGCCACCAGGAATGCACTCGGTTAAGCGCTCAGAACAGTGAGAACCAAATAGCCAGGGCGTTGTCCAGAAGATAATTAACAATCAGGACCAACTCAAGCTATATCATTGACTTCCTAGTACTTTCAGCAACAATATGCTGCATTTAATCTGATGGACGCGTTGGCGGAAGGAAAGGGAGAACATTAAATAAAGGAGTAGCTATGAATTTCTGCGAGAAGGAAGAAAATAATACAACCATAGTTATAAACCATGGAAATTGTTCCGTTACTTTTTGAAACAAGAATCATATGCACTATATCTCTAAGTTTTCATATATATATATATATATATATATATATATATATATATATATATATATTGTATTTGTGATATTATAGGGCATTGTAAATTTACAAGTAGCTAACATAACTTGTTCAAGCATGTATATTAATATCCTTACAAGTAGCTAACATAACTTAAGGCGATAAGACCCCTGCGGCACTAAGACCTACAACTTAAGGCGATAAGACCCCTGTGGCACTAAGACCTACAACTTAAGGCGATAAGACCCCTGCGGCACTAAGACCTATCCATAAAAGGCGGTAAGACCCCTGCGGCACTAAGACCTACAACTTAAGGCGATAAGACCCCTGCGGCACTAAGACCTATCCATAAAAGGCGGTAAGACCCCTGCATCACTAAGACCTACAACTTAAGGCGATAAGACCTCTGTGGCACTAAGACCTACAACTTAAGGCGATAAGACCCCTGCGGCACTAAGACCTATCCATAAAAGGTGGTAAGACCCCTGCGGCACTAAGACATACAACTTAAGGCGATAAGACCCCTGTGGCACTAAGACCTACAACTTAAGGCGATAAGACCCCTGCGGCACTAAGACCTATCCATAAAAGGCGATAAGACCCCTGCGGCACTAAGACCTACAACTTAAGGCGATAAGACCCCTGTGGCGCTAAGACCTATCACTAAAAGGCGGTAAGACCCCTGCGGCACTAAGACCTATAACTTAAGGCAATAAGACCCATGTGGCGCTAAGACCTATCACTAAAAGGCGATAAGACCCCGGTGGCGCTAAGACCTATCACTAAAAGGCGATGCCCTACCACAGTAAAATGTCTTTAGGTCTTTTAAAAGACTTGGTTTTAAAATTCCACTAAGTTCCTTGATTAAGTTCAAATATCGAGCCCTAGGTGGCATAGACACGGTACAGGTTTTCCAAAGTGGCCTGTCGAGGTAGCGCAACATCACGCCATAGGGAGTTCGGGATTGAAACAGTGCTCAGAGTGAAGACACTCCACCTAAGCTCTCGCCTGCTAAATTTCGTGATAAAAGTTAATGTATAAAAGGCATTCCACTGAGATCGCCATTCGGCTTAGATAGCCCATGAATCACTCGCTCAAAGGCGTTATCAGTAAAAGGCAAAACGTTGGACTAAGATTAAGAGTTCAAGTCGAATAAAAGGCGTGTACCGCCAACTTCTTGGCGACATCGGTGTGTCAACATTTGCTACAATCACTTCGCCTCTTTGAGCCTCGTGCTTGGGGGGCTGTGTATTGTCATATTATTCCTCTCAGGACACGCGGCAGCCTTCTCCGACAAACTGGATCCCGCTCCCCATGTTCCCGCCACGTGGGCGTGGTCAAAGCCCCGCTGTAACATTTCGGATAGATGAAGGGCCCCGATAGCACATCCGGGGCGGGCTGTCCACATAGAAACCCGAACTAACGGTCCTATTTGGACTCGTTTGCTAAGTCTCCCCCCACGTTTCCATTATGGGCCGAGATCCTCGGGGAGGAGGACCAAGTCACCGCTCCAGGTGGCTTGAGAACCCCGAAAAGGACGCCCCTACCCGCCTAGGTCAGGAGATGTATAAAAGAGGCCGGAACGCCTCACAGAAAAAAGGACATTCATTCAACAAAAAAAACCTAGAACCAAGCTCTTGAGTCCATCGATTGCTCAGGGGGTTGGAACCATTGTTCTTTCAGCAGGAACAGAAATATATCTTTGAAGAATATTTGATTCAATTATTTATTGCTGCTAAAGACAATAAATAGAGGACGCTGCTATTGAAGAAACTCAACCAAAACCAAAGCAAGTATTGATAGAGTTTTATTTAGGTTTTGAGTCTGTGAGCTGTGTGCTCTGTTTTTGTATACCACTTTATTGTTTAGAGTTGGTTTGTTTTATTGAGTTGTAATTCACTTGAAGCTTTTAAGCAAAAGTGACGTTTCTGTATTTGGAGTGTGTCTCCTACTTTGTTTATTGAGTTTAAGATCACTGGGGCACTGATTGTTATTAAAGTCTGATATCACTGGGGCAGTGATTGACTGAGGGAAGTGAGATGGGATCTCAGGTCTAGGAGTTCCTAGGTTGAAGTCAATACGGGTAGTTGCTAGGTGATAAGTTGTAAACTGGGAGTTTGCTGAGAACTTAGAACTAGGACAATCATAGTGGATTTCCTTCCTGGCTTGGTAGCCTCCAGAAGTAGGCGTGTTTGTCACCAAACTGGGTTAATAAATATCATGTGCCTTTTACTTTCAGTCTGATATTTCTCTCTGTTATTATTCTGCTTCTGAACTACTATTTGTGTACTCTGTTTTACTGCACCAGAATTTGTACTCTGTTTTACGTTCAGAATCAGGTCCTGCCAGAATTTCAATTGGCATCAGAGCAGGCACTCTGCCTGTTTTAGGGTGAGCTCCAGGGAAGTTATCTTCTGGCATAATGGAGAAAAAAGGAGGATTTGTGAATAGACCACCTCTGTTGGATGGTTCCAACTATGAATATTGGAAATCACGCATGAGTGCTTTCCTTAAATCTATAGATAGTAAGACCTGGAAAGCAGTTCTGAAGGGTTGGGAACACCCTGTTGTGCTTGACAAAGATGGAAAGAAGACAGTTGTTCAGAAACCAGAAGAAGAGTGGTCCAAAGAAGAAGATGAATTAGCTCTTGGAAACTCCAAAGCCTTGAATGCTATATTCAATGCAGTGGACAAGAATATGTTCAGACTGATCAAGCAGTTCACAGTAGCTAAGGATGCTTGGGAGATTCTTAAAACTACTCACGAAGGCACTTCCAAGGTAAAAATGTCCAGACTTCAACTTCTCACCACCAAGTTTGAAAATCTCAAAATGTTGGAGGATGAGAACATACAAGATTTCTATATGAATGTTCTGGACATGGCTAACTCATTTGATTCTCTTGGAGAAAAAATATCTGAGGAGAAACTTGTGAGGAAAATACTCAGGTCTCTTCCCAAGAGATTTGACATGAAGGTGACTGCCATTGAGGAAGCATAGGACATCTCCAGTATGAAGGTTGAGGAATTGATAGGATCCTTGCAGAATTTTGAGATAGCCTTCAATAACAGAACTGATAAAAAGGGGAGAGGTGTTGCTTTTGTAGCAAATGCTGATAATGAGGATGATGAAAGCACATCAGAGGCTCTTGTGATACTTAGTAGGCAGTTTAAAAGGATCCTAAAGCAGGCTGACAGGAGATCCAAACCAAATGACTTAAAGAAATCAAGAACTAATGAGAAAAGCAATCAATCCAAAGGTGTTCAGTGTCATGAGTGTGAATGATATGGCCACTTTAGGACAGAATGTGCAACGTATCTCAAGAAACAGAAGAAAAGTTTGGTTGTGTCTTGGTTTGATGAAGATGACTCAGAAGGAGAAGTGGAGAATGAGTCTGCTAAGTATGTCAATGCTTTAACTGGTAGATGTATGTCTGATGATAAAGTTAAGGCTTCAGAAGCACCATCAGGTTCTGAGGCTTCTGAAACACCATCAGTTCTAAAGCACCATCTGATACTAAGTCAAGTGATGGAGAATTATCTTATGAAGAACTGGCTAACTCTCACAAAGATTTGTATACTAGGAGTAAGGAAGTATGCAAGCAGCTGGAAAAACAGAAGATAACTATCACTCAACTTCAGGCTGAAAGAAGTGATCATTTAGCACAAATTTCTAATCTCAATGATGAGGTAACCCAACTGAACTCTCAACTTGAACATATGAAGAAGCAAGTCAGAATGTTGAACACTGGTACTGATGTGCTGGAAGAGATATTGGAGAGTCAGAATCAAGGGAAACCAAAAGGAATAGGTTTTGATTATAGGACCTTGAACAACAAACAACAAAATCCAGCTAAAAGGTTCATTCCTGCTGTTGGAACTTATAATCCAATGATGGGCAAACCTAAGTTGGAACATCAGAACAAACCTCAGGGATCTAAGAGCAGGAGGGCATCTCTTTCTTGTGTATGCCATTATTGTGGCAGAAAGGGGCATATAAAATCGTTTTGTTTCAAACTGTATGGATATCCACAACCTCATGTTCAACCAAAGGCCAGCCATACATGTGTTCAAGTTAGAAAAGAATGGACACCCAAGGTTGTTGATACTAGTCTTATAGCTCACTCCTCTCTAAAAGCATCATCAAAAGGAGAAGAGATTAAGCTGTGGCACCAGAAGCTTGGTCATTTAAACCTAAGAGGAATGAAGAAAGCAAGTCAAGAAAAGTCTCCTGAAAAGTTTGCCAGTAAGTATGTTGCTGTGTCACCTTCTGACAGTTCACAAGAGAAGGAGACTGATGAGCATTTCCAGGATGCTGTGTCAGAGGACAAGTCAGTAAACAGTAAGAATGACAAAGATGCAGAAGAGTCTGAACCTGTGTCTGATCAAGAAGTTAGTACTGATATGGTAAAGGATCAACCTACAATTGCTGTGAATATAGATGATCTGGAGTCTGATGATGAACCCATTGGTAAAAGACTTGACCAAAGTGTTGGCAAGAGGCTGAAGAATAGGAAAGGAAAAGTTGTTGCTGCTGCCAGCATGCCTGCTCCTGTTACTAAGAAGAGTGCTGTTGTTGGACCATCTAAAGGCTGGAGCAAGGTGGTGGTCCCTGTCCCAAAGAAGAAGACACTAAAAATTGTTGGATATCTGAATGTTGGCTACATGTTTGGTAAAATCAAAGTGTGCAAGCATGCTTCTCCAGAAGCTTATTTGTGTCTTCAGAAGCTGGAAATTGGAATTCAGAAGTTTCAGAAGCTGATACTGTTCATCAGACGTAGAACTGGTCTTCAGACGCTGGTACTGTTCATCGGACGCAGAACAGGTCTTCAGACGCACTGTTCAGACGTTGACTTCTGTTGACCTTCAGACGTTGGCTTCTGTTGACCTTCAGAAGCTGCCTTGCAGAAGCTGAATTTCTGTGTTCTTTTTGTTAATTCTTTCTGCGTATATTTTGAAGATTTGTTTGAAGTTTTATCCTGGTTAATGGTTCTAGAAGATTGAGTAATTTTACGTGAAGATCTTGTTGAAGATTGGCTTCGTTTATTTATGAATATATTTTCAAAGGAATCTTTGCAAAATATAATTCAGAAATATATTTCCTTCTATGAGCTTCTAAATAATTTCAGAATTGTATCTTTGAAGAATATATGGTTCAGAATTATGTGTGCTGCTGAAGACTATATAAGGACGACGTGCTACTATTGAAGACTTGACTGAAAAACCAGAACTTATACTTAAAAGAGTCTTAGTGTTTTTGAGTCTGTGAGCTTTAGGCTTTGTTTTGTACACCACTCATCTGTTAGAGTTGGTTTAGTTTGTTTTGAGTTGTAATTCACTCTAAGCTTTTAAGCACGAGTGATGTCTTTGATGTTTTGAAGGTTGACTTCATACTTTGATTGTTTAAGTGTCTGATAATCACTGGGTTGTGATTACTTGGTTGGGAAGTAAGTAGGTTCTTATATCTAGGTGTTCCTAGGTAGAAGTCTATACGGGTGGAGATTAAGTGATAAGGCTGGGAGCAGGGGCTGTGTCTTGAGTCTTAGAATTAATTCTACTTAGTGGATTTCCTTCCTGGATTGGTATCCTCCAGACGTAGGTGAAGTTTGCACCGAACTGGGTTAACAAATATCATGTGTTCTTTATTTTCTGTCCTTTATTTTGCTGCTTCTGAACCTGTGTTTAAGTACTCTGTTTTGCGTGTTTAGTACTTTGTTTTACGGTTCTGATTCAGTACCTGCCAGAATTTCAATTGGCATCAGAGCAGGCACCCTGCCTGTTATTGGGTGAGCTCCAGGGAAGGTTTTTCTGGCAAGAATGGACAAGGAAGGAGGTTTTGTTAACAGGCCACCTCTGTTGGATGGGACCAACTATGAGTACTGGAAGTCTCGTATGAGTGCTTTCCTGAAATCCATAGACAGCAGGACCTGGAAAGCTGTGCTGAAGGGGTGGGAACATCCAGTTGTTCTGGACAAAGATGGAAAGAAGACTGATGTGTTGAAACCAGAGGAAGAATGGTCAAAGGATGAAGATGAATTGGCTCTTGGAAACTCCAAAGCCTTGAATGCTCTATTCAATGGAGTGGACAAGAACATGTTCAGATTGATCAAGCAGTGTACCAGAGCCAAGGATGCCTGGGAGATACTCAAGACCACTCATGAAGGCACTTCAAAGGTTAAGCTGTCCAGACTTCAACTACTCACCACAAAATTAGAAAATTTGAAGATGTTGGAGGAGGAGAACATACAGGACTTTTATATGAATGTTCTGGATATGGCTAATTCTTTTGATTCACTTGGAGAGAAGATGTCTGATGAGAAGATTGTTAGAAAAATACTCAGATCTCTTCCCAAAAGATTTGACATGAAGGTAACTGCTATAGAGGAAGTTCATGACATCTCCAATATGAAGGTTGAGGAGTTAATAGGATCCCTGCTGAATTTTGAAACGGCCTTATGTAATCGTACTGACAAGAAAGGGAAAGGAGTTGCTTTTGCAGTTAATACTGATGCTGAGGATCAACAAGGGATTGGTGAGGATGATGAAGACTTATCAGAAGCTCTTGTGTTGCTGGGGAGACAGTTCAACAAAATTCTGAAGCATGTTGACAGGAAATCCAAATCCAAAGGTCAGAACATCAGATTAAACAACAGTAAGCAACAAAGTGATGTGAAGAAGACCAAGACTAATGAGAAGAGCAATCAATCAAAGGGTGTTCAGTGCTTTGTGTGTGAAGGATATGGTCATATCAAGTCAGAATGTCCTACTTATCTTAAGAAGCAGAAGAAGAGCTTGGTTGTTTCCTGGTCTGATGAAGACTCAGAAGAAGATGTAGAGAGTGAATCTGCTAAGTATGTTGTTGCCCTAACTGGAAGATACAAGTCTGATGTTAAGGTTAGGCCCTCAGAAGCTCTTTCAAAGACGGAAGCATTTTTAGAGTCTGAGACATTATCAGAGTCTGAAACACTATCAGAGTCTGAAGCAAAGTCTGAAGTTCCATCAGAGTCTGAAGCCAGAGTTGAAAAATCATCTTATGAGGAACTGGCTGACAATTACAAAAACCTATACATCAGGAGTGTAGAAGTTTGCAAGCAACTAGTGGATCAGAATAAGACAATCTGTCAGCTGAATGCTGAGAAAAGTGAACTCTTAGTGCAAAATTCTGATCTAAAAGATGAGGTGAGCCAACTGAATTCTCAGCTTGAAAACATGAAAAAGCAAGTCAGAATGATGAATACTGCTACTGATGTTCTGGAGGAGATATTGGAGAGTCAGAACCTAGGGAAACCAAATGGCATAGGATTTGTTGATAAGACTTTGAACCTCAAACAGAAAAATCCAACTAAAAGGTTTGTTCCTGCTGTTGAAACTTATGATCCAATGATAGGCACATCTAAGATGGAACATCACAAGCAACCTCAGAAGTCTAAAGGAAAGAGGAGAAATCATCCATGGGTTTGTCATCATTGTTGAAAGAAGGGGCACATTAAGCCATTCTGTTTCAAGCTATATGGTTATCCCAAACACTTTCAGTACAGAAAAGTGGAACCTATTGCAGACAGAATCAATCTCAAGAAGGTATGGAAACCCAAAGCTAATAATGTTGGCCTCATAGCTCATACATCTTTGAGAGCCACCTCTAGGGAAGATTGGTATTTTGATAGTGTTTTTTCCAGACACATGACTGGTGTGAAGAAGTTATTAAGTAATTTAAAGGCATATTCCAGCAGCTATGTAACTTTTGGTGATGGAGCTAAAGGAGAAATTCCTGGAATTGGTGACTTGATCTGTGATGGATTACCAAGACTAGGTAATGTGTTATTAGTGAAAGGAATAACTTCAAATCTGATCAGCATAAGCCAGCTGTGTGATCAAGAGTTGAAAGTGATTTTTAACATGGAAGAGTGTCTGGTAACTGGTAAAGAAGGAGAAGTACTGATGAGGGGCTGCAGATCAAAGGACAACTGCTATTTGTGGATTTCTGAAGAAGAGATCAATCCAGATCATGTATCAACTAGTAAAGGACCTTCAATTAGAGTTCAGAAGGATCACCCCAAAGATTTAATCATTGGGAGCCTTGATCAAGGAGTTAGAACCAGAAGATCAGATGCAGTGACTACTGATTCATGTTTTGTGTCCAAATTTGAACCCAAAAATATTAAAGAAGCTCTTACTGATGAATTCTGGATTGAGGCTATGCAAGAGGAACTGAATCAATTCAAAAGAAGTGAAGTGTGGGACCTTGTTCCAAGACCTGAAGGTATGAATGTTATTGGAACTAAGTGGATTTACAAGAATAAATCAGATGAACATGGAACTATGACAAGAAACAAGGCAAGGTTAGTTGCTCAAGGATACACTCAGGTGGAGGGACTTGATTTTGATGAAACTTTTACACCTGTGGCCAGATTAGAGTCCATAAGATTACTGTTGGGTGTAGCATGTATTCTTAAGTTCAAGCTATTTCAGATGGATGTGAAGAGTGTTTTCCTAAATGGATACTTGCAATAAGAGGTGTATGTAGAACAGCCAAAAGGGTTTGTGGATCCTAATTTTCCAGATCATGTGTACAAGTTGAAGAAAGCTTTGTATGGATTGAAACAAGCACCTAGAGCATGGTATGAGAGACTCACACAGTTTCTTGTTACTCAAGGCTACAGAAAAGGAGGAACTGACAAGACCCTGTTTGTTAAAGAAGAAGATGGAAGCTTAATGATAGCACAAATCTATGTAGATGACATTGTTTTTGGTGGGATGTCAAACCAGATGGTTCAAGTATTTGTTCAGCAGATGTAGTCTGAGTTTGAGATGAGTCTTGTGGGTGAACTAACATATTTTCTTGGTCTTTAAGTCAAGCAGATGGAAGACACTATATTCATTTCACAAAGCAAATATGCAAAGAATATAGTTAAGAAGTTTGGGATGGAGAATGCTAGTCATAAGAGAACACCTGCAGCTACTCACTTGAAGTTAACTAAAGATGAACAAGGTGTTTCAGTTGATCAAAGCATGTATAGAAGAATGACTGGGAGTCTGTTATATCTAACTGTAAGCAGACCAGACATTACCTTTGCTGTTGGAGTCTGTGCTAGATATCAAGCTGATCCAAAAATGAGTCACTTGACTCAGGTGAAGAGGATTCTGAAGTATGTTCACAGTACAAGTGACTATGGAATTATGTACTCACACAGTGGAAGTTCTGAGTTAGTTGGGTATTGTGATGCTGACTGGGCAGGAAGTGCATATGACAGAAAGAGTACTTCTGGGGGATGTTTCTGTAACACCCTAACCCTTAACCGCCGATTATTAACTTTAATAAAAACAAAACGTTAAGGACATAGGAAGTTACAACATGATGAAAACGCATTTTCATAAACATCAACAAAAATCAAAATATATTTGATTCACAAACAGCAGCGGAAAAATAACAAACACAGCTTATAACCAAGCATGCATATATTACACAAAAATATATACATAATATTTTCAAAAGAGGCAATTCTACAACAGAGACTATTGCCAAATCTATACATAAACGTTTAGATACCCAAAATGGTGTTACAAATATCAGAGCCCTAGACTCTAACTAGGATACAACACCTAGTACCAAAAATGTAAGGATAGCTAAGCTATGCCCTCACCACTACAAAAGCTCCTAAACCGCAAAGAGCTATTCCTCAACGATAGCCTCGCCAACCTGATAATCTGGATCCCCAAAGATCCAGCAAATAACACATAACAGAGAGTGTTAGTATCACAAACAATAAACATGTATAAATAATACATTATTATACATAACCGAAACTCAACACGTAATTGACAACACACCAAACTCATCAAATACAAATACCACTCACAACCATTATGCACACATAATATCACTTAACATACACACTAATGTCAATTAGGATGCATGCCTCAAAATACATTCTCTAATGCATGTGGTACCAAATCATTTCGGATAAACTTATATCCTTATCAAGCTCTCTTGATAACGAAGCTCTCTTGGATTTCATATCCGCTCCGGATATCATACAATCATGAAATGCATGATGATTCACTTAGCAAATATATGATACTCTTATCACTATACTTACTAACACAACTAATTATCAGCTCTCTGATAATTATCACAACAACAACAATAAACACAACCACTAAATTATCAGCGCTCTGATAATTAACACAACATCAACAACAACAACAACTACTAGGCTCTCATGGCCAAATCATAAACACAATATGTATATACTCAACCATGTTCAACAATCTCAAACACATAAGGGTTTCAAGGAAAACCCACACACTTTGATAATCCCACACACATGCTAGGGTTTTACTCAAGCTTTTCTTGAATCAAATAATCTTTAGAAAACATTAAGAATAAGTTAAAATGGTGGGCAAGGTTTCCAAAACATATATTAAGAATGCAATAGCAAAAAGCCATCCCCGCGCGCACCAGGACCCTCAAAACAGCTCAACGAAGTTGGCAAGTACAGGGCTGGTCGCTACAAGCGAGCCCCTGGTCGCTACAAGCGAGCCTGGTCGCTACAAGCGCCAGTGTGGTCGCTACAAGCGCGGATAGGCAGGGAATTATCCTGTCTGGTCGCTACAAGCGACCATCCGTCGCTACAGCGACCATATCAGTACACAGTCATGTAAAAATGTGATTTTCCACCATTTTAGCCCATTCAAGATTACCCAAAGTTCCAGAACATGTTAAAAACAATTTTCCTTCATAAAACATCATTTAAAACCCATCACAAGCAAGGATTACATCTAACAAAGAAATTAGGGTTTAAAACACTAATCTTCCATAACTTTTCTTTTGCATTCAAAACACTAGCAACATCCAAATAAATATACCAGCAACATCACTTAGCATTAAGCAAGCAAAACTTGATCTTACAACATCTTTAAACCATAAAAACTACTATCAAAATCTAAACAAAGTGAAGGAGAAGTTTGGGATGGAGAAATAGACATTCTCCCCTTCTCTTAATCACTTGTACTCAAGTAATACCAACTCTCTTACCTTGAAATCAAAGTTCTCTAGCAACTCAAGCTTCCAATCACTTGCCCTAGCTTTTCTCTTTCTCTTCTCCTCCTCTTCTTTCACGTTTTCTTCTTCTCCAAAAGCAATGAATAGTGATTCAAAAAGTTTTGTGATAATCTCTTATAATCCAATCCAATCAATCTTGGCCATCCATTCTTACTAACTCTCAAGGACTAATCCTAGCCTTTCAATCCAATTCAAGCTCACTACTATCATATCCACTTGATCATTACTACTCATAAACCCAAAAGCCCAATACTATTCATCCTCTTGGCCCAAAACTCTAAAAACTCGATTTCGAACTTATCTTCGCGCTAAATAATTATTCCTCGATTACTAGAAAATATATTTAAATGCAAATCCATAAAATAAAATATATAAAAATATAATATACGAAAATAGGGTCGTTACAACTCTACCCCCCTAAAAAGAATTTTCGCCCTCGAAAATACCTGAAAACAACTCTGGATAGGAGTCCCGCATCTTGCTCTCGAGCTCCCACGTCGCATATTCACCGGCTGAGCCTCCCCAAACGACTTTCACCGACGAAATCTCTTTGTTCCTGAGCTTCTTCATCTCTTGTCCTTCAATCCTTAAGGGTACCGTTGTAACCGTTAAATTCTCTTTCACTTGTATCTCGTCCGACTCAATCACATGTGACGGATCCGATACGTATTTCCTTAACTGAGACACGTGAAAAACGTCATGTAGATTTGACAACGACGGCGGTAACGCAATCCTATACGCCACCTTCCCAATCCTCTTCAAAATCTGATACGGACCAATGAATCTTGATGCTAACTTCTTCGATTTCAAAGCCCGTCCAATACCCGTAGTCGATGTAACTCTTAGAAACACATGATCTCCTTCTTGAAATTCTATATCCTTTCTTCTCTTGTCGGCATAGCTTTTCTGGCGACTCTGCGACGCTCTCATCTTCTCTTGGATCATCTTGATCTTCTCGGTCGTTTGTTGCACAATCTCAGGTCCAAGCATCACACTTTCTCCCGATTCAAACCAACACAAAGGTGTTCTACATCTTCTCCCATACAACGCTTCAAAAGGTGCCATACCAATGCTCGAATGAAAACTGTTGTTATACGTAAACTCAATCAATGGTAAGCAAGCTTCCCAACTCACTCCTTGTTCCAAAATGCACGATCTTAACAAATCCTCCAATGATTGAATCGTTCTCTCCGACTGACCATCCGTCTGCGGGTGATAAGCAGAACTCATCCGCAACTTAGTCCCCAACGCCTCTTGCAAACTCTCCCAAAACCTTGAAGTAAAACGGGGATCTCGATCTGATACAATACTTGACGGAATTCCATGTAATCTCACGATTTGCTCGACATAAATCTCAGCCAACTTTGGTACTAGCATACCGGTCTTGATAGCTATGAAATGAGCAGACTTTGTTAACCTGTCGACAACTACCCAAATCATATTGTTACCTTTCGACGTTTTCGGCAAACCACTTACAAAATCCATCGCAATACTATCCCATTTCCACTCTGGAATAAACATAGGTTGCAATAGCCCCGACGGCTTCTGATGCTCCACCTTGGACTTCTGACAAGTCAAACACGCGAAAACAAACTCGGCGATCTCTTTCTTCATCCCTTGCCACCAAAACATTTTCTTCAGATCTTGATACATTTTAGTAACACCAGGATGAATACTTAAGTTGCTTCTGTGACCTTCCTCCAAAATCATCCGCTTCAATTCGGGCACATCAGGTACACATAACCTTCCCTGACACCTCATCACACCTTTCTCATCGATCTCAACGTTTTCCTTCTTCCCTTGTTCGATGAGCGTCTTAAGCTTCATCAATTTCACATCAGACTTTTGCTTTTCCACAACCTCTTCAAGAAAATCATTTGTCAATCTTAACATTCCTAGCTTCACGCTTCTGGTTGTCCTTTCACAAACCAAACTGAGGTCTCTAAACTCTTCAATCAATCTCAGTTCCTTCGCCATCAGAGAAGACATATGCAGTGACTTCCTACTCAACGCATCGGCTACCACATTAGCCTTACCCGGGTGATAACTCAACTCGAAATCATAATCCTTAAGAAACTCTAACCATCTTCTTTGCCTCATGTTGAGCTCCTTCTGATCAAACAAGTATTTCAGACTCTTGTGATCACTGAAAACCTCGAATCTTGACCCATACAAGTAATGCCTCCAAATCTTGAGAACAAACACAACAGCAGCTAGCTCCAAATCATGCGTAGGATAGTTCCTCTCATGAATCTTCAGCTGTCTTGATGCATAAGCAACGACTTGTCCCTTTTGCATCAACACACCACCTAGACCCATCTTCGATGCATCACAATAAACCACGAACGGTTCCTTCGGATTCGGCAGAATTAACACAGGTGCAGATGTCAATCTCCTCTTCAGCTCTTGGAAACTCTGCTCACACTTGTCATCCCAAATGAAAGCTTGACCCTTCCTAGTCAATTGTGTCAACGGCAACGCCAACTTTGAAAATCCTTCGATGAACCTCCGATAGTAACCGGCCAAACCAAGAAAACTTCGGATCTCAGTAACAGACTCCGGCGTTCCCCAATCTTGCACTGCCTCTACCTTAGCAGGATCCACTGCTATACCACCACTTGAAATGACGTGACCCAAAAAGCTAACTTTATGCAACCAAAATTCACACTTAGAAAATTTTGCATAAAGCTTCTTCTCGCGCAACACCTCTAACACAATCCTCAAATGCTCGGCATGTTCCTCTTCCGTCTTTGAGTATACCAAAATATCGTCTATGAAGACCACCACGAATCGATCCAAAAAGGAATGAAATATACGATTCATATATTCCATAAACACTCCAGGTGCATTAGTAACTCCGAAAGGCATAACAGCATACTCGTAGTGACCATACCTTGTTCTGAAAGCAGTCTTCGGTATATCCTCCGCCTTAACTCTTATCTGGTGATATCCCGATCTCAAATCAATCTTGCTGAACACACAGGCTCCCACTAACTGATCCATCAAATCGTCTATCCTCGGAAGTGGATACTTGTTCTTGATAGTTGCTTTATTCAACTGACGATAATCGATGCACAGACGCATACTACCATCTTTCTTCTTTACCAACAGAACCGGCGCACCCCACGGCGATACACTCGGTCTTACAAATCTTTTCTCTAACAATTCCTCCAATTGTTCTTTCAACTTTTCTAGTTCAGCAGCTGACATACGATACGGTGCCATTGATATTGGACTAGTGCCAGGTACTATGTCAATCGCGAATTCAACCTCTCTCTCGGGTGGTAAATCCAAAATGTCCTCCGGAAAAACATCTGTGAAATCACGCACCACCGGCAACGCATCAACCTCAATCTTCTCTTCCACTCTCAACGAAGCAAACATAGCAAACACGTCCTCTTGAGCCTTCACTGATCTTACCACTTCTCGACAACACATGAGCTTCGAACACAACTCTGGCTCCGGTCTTGGAAACTTAACCGTCCTCTTACCACAGTTGATATGAACCCGATTAAATTCTAACCAGTTCATACCAAAGATAACATCTATTCCGCTCAACGGAATGCAGACTAAATCCATACCAAAGTGTCGACCATACATAATGACTGAACAATCAACACATACTAGAGTAGTAGATACCGAACCACTCGCAGGCGTTTCAATAACCATGCGTCCCATCATATTTTCTACTTTAAGACCCAACCTCTTAACGCAATCCATAGAAATAAATGAATGGGTAGCACCCGTATCAATAATAGCAGACAAAGGAGTATTATTGATAAAGCATGTACCTCTGATCAAGTTGTCCGCCTTCGCATCACCACCATCTAAAGCAAACACTTTTCCTCCAGCCGCTCTAGGCTTCTTACACACGTTGCTCTTATGACCCGGTTCTTTGCAGTTAAAGCAAACTAGACCTTTCTTGCATTGATCAGCCATGTGGCCAGGATCTCCACACTTGAAACATTTTCCATCACTTTTTGGGCACTCAAAGAAACGATGTCCCGGTTGTCCACACTTAAAACAATTCCTATTACCTCCAAACTTGTTACCACTACTCCCACCTTCATCAGGTTTCTTCCCACCTCTGCTATAAGGTTTACCTCTAGCCATGTCCTTTCCCCTCTTCTCATTCGCGGCTTTGTAGTAATTAGCTTTAGCTTTACCATCCTTATCACATATTCGGCTCTTATTCACCAACATCGGAAAATTCCGGATCTCGCTAAACCCAATCAACTGCTTGATATCTGGCCTCAGCCCATTTTCAAACTTTACACACTTGTCTTCCTCAGCTTCCACCGTGTTGTAATGAGGAGCAAAACGACACAAATCTTCAAACTTGGCCACATATTCAGAAACAGATAAATTCCCTTGCTTGAGCTCCATGAACTCAATCACCTTACGGTTCCTCTCGTCTGCCGGAAAATACTTGGTCAAAAACTCTCTTCGGAAACGAGCCCAAGTAACTAAAGCTCCACCAGCTCCCAACCTCTGACTAGCGTTTCCCCACCAATGATCAGCTTCATCATGGAGAACATACGCTCCTAGCAATACTTTATGCGCATCCAGACAACGCATAGCCCCAAAAATTCTCTCAATCCCTTCCAACCAAGTCTGAGCTCCATCTGGATCGTATCCTCCCTTGAAGATAGGCGGTTTGTTGTTCATAAACCTCTCAAGTCTCAGCTCATCTTCTCCGCCTCCTCTAGCTTGTTGTGCGGCTCTATCCGCAGTCCTACTAGCAGCATCCTGAGCCATGGCATCCGCCATCCGCTCCATCGCATCAGCAAGTGCTCGTTGCGCCATATCTACACACTACCAACCACCACATAACACAAGTGAGAACAAAGTGTTTAAGAAAACACATGTTACACAAAGGGTATACTAAACTTAATTGATCCAATGGATCGACCTGCTCTGATACCAACTATTGTAACACCCTAACCCTTAACCGCCGATTATTAACTTTAATAAAAACAAAACGTTAAGGACATAGGAAGTTACAACATGATGAAAACGCATTTTCATAAACATCAACAAAAATCAAAATATATTTGATTCACAAACAGCAGCGGAAAAATAACAAACACAGCTTATAACCAAGCATGCATATATTACACAAAAATATATACATAATATTTTCAAAAGAGGCAATTCTACAACAGAGACTATTGCCAAATCTATACATAAACGTTTAGATACCCAAAATGGTGTTACAAATATCAGAGCCCTAGACTCTAACTAGGATACAACACCTAGTACCAAAAATGTAAGGATAGCTAAGCTATGCCCTCACCACTACAAAAGCTCCTAAACCGCAAAGAGCTATTCCTCAACGATAGCCTCGCCAACCTGATAATCTGGATCCCCAAAGATCCAGCAAATAACACATAACAGAGAGTGTTAGTATCACAAACAATAAACATGTATAAATAATACATTATTATACATAACCGAAACTCAACACGTAATTGACAACACACCAAACTCATCAAATACAAATACCACTCACAACCATTATGCACACATAATATCACTTAACATACACACTAATGTCAATTAGGATGCATGCCTCAAAATACATTCTCTAATGCATGTGGTACCAAATCATTTCGGATAAACTTATATCCTTATCAAGCTCTCTTGATAACGAAGCTCTCTTGGATTTCATATCCGCTCCGGATATCATACAATCATGAAATGCATGATGATTCACTTAGCAAATATATGATACTCTTATCACTATACTTACTAACACAACTAATTATCAGCTCTCTGATAATTATCACAACAACAACAATAAACACAACCACTAAATTATCAGCGCTCTGATAATTAACACAACATCAACAACAACAACAACTACTAGGCTCTCATGGCCAAATCATAAACACAATATGTATATACTCAACCATGTTCAACAATCTCAAACACATAAGGGTTTCAAGGAAAACCCACACACTTTGATAATCCCACACACATGCTAGGGTTTTACTCAAGCTTTTCTTGAATCAAATAATCTTTAGAAAACATTAAGAATAAGTTAAAATGGTGGGCAAGGTTTCCAAAACATATATTAAGAATGCAATAGCAAAAAGCCATCCCCGCGCGCACCAGGACCCTCAAAACAGCTCAACGAAGTTGGCAAGTACAGGGCTGGTCGCTACAAGCGAGCCCCTGGTCGCTACAAGCGAGCCTGGTCGCTACAAGCGCCAGTGTGGTCGCTACAAGCGCGGATAGGCAGGGAATTATCCTGTCTGGTCGCTACAAGCGACCATCCGTCGCTACAGCGACCATATCAGTACACAGTCATGTAAAAATGTGATTTTCCACCATTTTAGCCCATTCAAGATTACCCAAAGTTCCAGAACATGTTAAAAACAATTTTCCTTCATAAAACATCATTTAAAACCCATCACAAGCAAGGATTACATCTAACAAAGAAATTAGGGTTTAAAACACTAATCTTCCATAACTTTTCTTTTGCATTCAAAACACTAGCAACATCCAAATAAATATACCAGCAACATCACTTAGCATTAAGCAAGCAAAACTTGATCTTACAACATCTTTAAACCATAAAAACTACTATCAAAATCTAAACAAAGTGAAGGAGAAGTTTGGGATGGAGAAATAGACATTCTCCCCTTCTCTTAATCACTTGTACTCAAGTAATACCAACTCTCTTACCTTGAAATCAAAGTTCTCTAGCAACTCAAGCTTCCAATCACTTGCCCTAGCTTTTCTCTTTCTCTTCTCCTCCTCTTCTTTCACGTTTTCTTCTTCTCCAAAAGCAATGAATAGTGATTCAAAAAGTTTTGTGATAATCTCTTATAATCCAATCCAATCAATCTTGGCCATCCATTCTTACTAACTCTCAAGGACTAATCCTAGCCTTTCAATCCAATTCAAGCTCACTACTATCATATCCACTTGATCATTACTACTCATAAACCCAAAAGCCCAATACTATTCATCCTCTTGGCCCAAAACTCTAAAAACTCGATTTCGAACTTATCTTCGCGCTAAATAATTATTCCTCGATTACTAGAAAATATATTTAAATGCAAATCCATAAAATAAAATATATAAAAATATAATATACGAAAATAGGGTCGTTACAACTCTACCCCCCTAAAAAGAATTTTCGCCCTCGAAAATACCTGAAAACAACTCTGGATAGGAGTCCCGCATCTTGCTCTCGAGCTCCCACGTCGCATATTCACCGGCTGAGCCTCCCCAAACGACTTTCACCGACGAAATCTCTTTGTTCCTGAGCTTCTTCATCTCTTGTCCTTCAATCCTTAAGGGTACCGTTGTAACCGTTAAATTCTCTTTCACTTGTATCTCGTCCGACTCAATCACATGTGACGGATCCGATACGTATTTCCTTAACTGAGACACGTGAAAAACGTCATGTAGATTTGACAACGACGGCGGTAACGCAATCCTATACGCCACCTTCCCAATCCTCTTCAAAATCTGATACGGACCAATGAATCTTGATGCTAACTTCTTCGATTTCAAAGCCCGTCCAATACCCGTAGTCGATGTAACTCTTAGAAACACATGATCTCCTTCTTGAAATTCTATATCCTTTCTTCTCTTGTCGGCATAGCTTTTCTGGCGACTCTGCGACGCTCTCATCTTCTCTTGGATCATCTTGATCTTCTCGGTCGTTTGTTGCACAATCTCAGGTCCAAGCATCACACTTTCTCCCGATTCAAACCAACACAAAGGTGTTCTACATCTTCTCCCATACAACGCTTCAAAAGGTGCCATACCAATGCTCGAATGAAAACTGTTGTTATACGTAAACTCAATCAATGGTAAGCAAGCTTCCCAACTCACTCCTTGTTCCAAAATGCACGATCTTAACAAATCCTCCAATGATTGAATCGTTCTCTCCGACTGACCATCCGTCTGCGGGTGATAAGCAGAACTCATCCGCAACTTAGTCCCCAACGCCTCTTGCAAACTCTCCCAAAACCTTGAAGTAAAACGGGGATCTCGATCTGATACAATACTTGACGGAATTCCATGTAATCTCACGATTTGCTCGACATAAATCTCAGCCAACTTTGGTACTAGCATACCGGTCTTGATAGCTATGAAATGAGCAGACTTTGTTAACCTGTCGACAACTACCCAAATCATATTGTTACCTTTCGACGTTTTCGGCAAACCACTTACAAAATCCATCGCAATACTATCCCATTTCCACTCTGGAATAAACATAGGTTGCAATAGCCCCGACGGCTTCTGATGCTCCACCTTGGACTTCTGACAAGTCAAACACGCGAAAACAAACTCGGCGATCTCTTTCTTCATCCCTTGCCACCAAAACATTTTCTTCAGATCTTGATACATTTTAGTAACACCAGGATGAATACTTAAGTTGCTTCTGTGACCTTCCTCCAAAATCATCCGCTTCAATTCGGGCACATCAGGTACACATAACCTTCCCTGACACCTCATCACACCTTTCTCATCGATCTCAACGTTTTCCTTCTTCCCTTGTTCGATGAGCGTCTTAAGCTTCATCAATTTCACATCAGACTTTTGCTTTTCCACAACCTCTTCAAGAAAATCATTTGTCAATCTTAACATTCCTAGCTTCACGCTTCTGGTTGTCCTTTCACAAACCAAACTGAGGTCTCTAAACTCTTCAATCAATCTCAGTTCCTTCGCCATCAGAGAAGACATATGCAGTGACTTCCTACTCAACGCATCGGCTACCACATTAGCCTTACCCGGGTGATAACTCAACTCGAAATCATAATCCTTAAGAAACTCTAACCATCTTCTTTGCCTCATGTTGAGCTCCTTCTGATCAAACAAGTATTTCAGACTCTTGTGATCACTGAAAACCTCGAATCTTGACCCATACAAGTAATGCCTCCAAATCTTGAGAACAAACACAACAGCAGCTAGCTCCAAATCATGCGTAGGATAGTTCCTCTCATGAATCTTCAGCTGTCTTGATGCATAAGCAACGACTTGTCCCTTTTGCATCAACACACCACCTAGACCCATCTTCGATGCATCACAATAAACCACGAACGGTTCCTTCGGATTCGGCAGAATTAACACAGGTGCAGATGTCAATCTCCTCTTCAGCTCTTGGAAACTCTGCTCACACTTGTCATCCCAAATGAAAGCTTGACCCTTCCTAGTCAATTGTGTCAACGGCAACGCCAACTTTGAAAATCCTTCGATGAACCTCCGATAGTAACCGGCCAAACCAAGAAAACTTCGGATCTCAGTAACAGACTCCGGCGTTCCCCAATCTTGCACTGCCTCTACCTTAGCAGGATCCACTGCTATACCACCACTTGAAATGACGTGACCCAAAAAGCTAACTTTATGCAACCAAAATTCACACTTAGAAAATTTTGCATAAAGCTTCTTCTCGCGCAACACCTCTAACACAATCCTCAAATGCTCGGCATGTTCCTCTTCCGTCTTTGAGTATACCAAAATATCGTCTATGAAGACCACCACGAATCGATCCAAAAAGGAATGAAATATACGATTCATATATTCCATAAACACTCCAGGTGCATTAGTAACTCCGAAAGGCATAACAGCATACTCGTAGTGACCATACCTTGTTCTGAAAGCAGTCTTCGGTATATCCTCCGCCTTAACTCTTATCTGGTGATATCCCGATCTCAAATCAATCTTGCTGAACACACAGGCTCCCACTAACTGATCCATCAAATCGTCTATCCTCGGAAGTGGATACTTGTTCTTGATAGTTGCTTTATTCAACTGACGATAATCGATGCACAGACGCATACTACCATCTTTCTTCTTTACCAACAGAACCGGCGCACCCCACGGCGATACACTCGGTCTTACAAATCTTTTCTCTAACAATTCCTCCAATTGTTCTTTCAACTTTTCTAGTTCAGCAGCTGACATACGATACGGTGCCATTGATATTGGACTAGTGCCAGGTACTATGTCAATCGCGAATTCAACCTCTCTCTCGGGTGGTAAATCCAAAATGTCCTCCGGAAAAACATCTGTGAAATCACGCACCACCGGCAACGCATCAACCTCAATCTTCTCTTCCACTCTCAACGAAGCAAACATAGCAAACACGTCCTCTTGAGCCTTCACTGATCTTACCACTTCTCGACAACACATGAGCTTCGAACACAACTCTGGCTCCGGTCTTGGAAACTTAACCGTCCTCTTACCACAGTTGATATGAACCCGATTAAATTCTAACCAGTTCATACCAAAGATAACATCTATTCCGCTCAACGGAATGCAGACTAAATCCATACCAAAGTGTCGACCATACATAATGACTGAACAATCAACACATACTAGAGTAGTAGATACCGAACCACTCGCAGGCGTTTCAATAACCATGCGTCCCATCATATTTTCTACTTTAAGACCCAACCTCTTAACGCAATCCATAGAAATAAATGAATGGGTAGCACCCGTATCAATAATAGCAGACAAAGGAGTATTATTGATAAAGCATGTACCTCTGATCAAGTTGTCCGCCTTCGCATCACCACCATCTAAAGCAAACACTTTTCCTCCAGCCGCTCTAGGCTTCTTACACACGTTGCTCTTATGACCCGGTTCTTTGCAGTTAAAGCAAACTAGACCTTTCTTGCATTGATCAGCCATGTGGCCAGGATCTCCACACTTGAAACATTTTCCATCACTTTTTGGGCACTCAAAGAAACGATGTCCCGGTTGTCCACACTTAAAACAATTCCTATTACCTCCAAACTTGTTACCACTACTCCCACCTTCATCAGGTTTCTTCCCACCTCTGCTATAAGGTTTACCTCTAGCCATGTCCTTTCCCCTCTTCTCATTCGCGGCTTTGTAGTAATTAGCTTTAGCTTTACCATCCTTATCACATATTCGGCTCTTATTCACCAACATCGGAAAATTCCGGATCTCGCTAAACCCAATCAACTGCTTGATATCTGGCCTCAGCCCATTTTCAAACTTTACACACTTGTCTTCCTCAGCTTCCACCGTGTTGTAATGAGGAGCAAAACGACACAAATCTTCAAACTTGGCCACATATTCAGAAACAGATAAATTCCCTTGCTTGAGCTCCATGAACTCAATCACCTTACGGTTCCTCTCGTCTGCCGGAAAATACTTGGTCAAAAACTCTCTTCGGAAACGAGCCCAAGTAACTAAAGCTCCACCAGCTCCCAACCTCTGACTAGCGTTTCCCCACCAATGATCAGCTTCATCATGGAGAACATACGCTCCTAGCAATACTTTATGCGCATCCAGACAACGCATAGCCCCAAAAATTCTCTCAATCCCTTCCAACCAAGTCTGAGCTCCATCTGGATCGTATCCTCCCTTGAAGATAGGCGGTTTGTTGTTCATAAACCTCTCAAGTCTCAGCTCATCTTCTCCGCCTCCTCTAGCTTGTTGTGCGGCTCTATCCGCAGTCCTACTAGCAGCATCCTGAGCCATGGCATCCGCCATCCGCTCCATCGCATCAGCAAGTGCTCGTTGCGCCATATCTACACACTACCAACCACCACATAACACAAGTGAGAACAAAGTGTTTAAGAAAACACATGTTACACAAAGGGTATACTAAACTTAATTGATCCAATGGATCGACCTGCTCTGATACCAACTATTGTAACACCCTAACCCTTAACCGCCGATTATTAACTTTAATAAAAACAAAACGTTAAGGACATAGGAAGTTACAACATGATGAAAACGCATTTTCATAAACATCAACAAAAATCAAAATATATTTGATTCACAAACAGCAGCGGAAAAATAACAAACACAGCTTATAACCAAGCATGCATATATTACACAAAAATATATACATAATATTTTCAAAAGAGGCAATTCTACAACAGAGACTATTGCCAAATCTATACATAAACGTTTAGATACCCAAAATGGTGTTACAAATATCAGAGCCCTAGACTCTAACTAGGATACAACACCTAGTACCAAAAATGTAAGGATAGCTAAGCTATGCCCTCACCACTACAAAAGCTCCTAAACCGCAAAGAGCTATTCCTCAACGATAGCCTCGCCAACCTGATAATCTGGATCCCCAAAGATCCAGCAAATAACACATAACAGAGAGTGTTAGTATCACAAACAATAAACATGTATAAATAATACATTATTATACATAACCGAAACTCAACACGTAATTGACAACACACCAAACTCATCAAATACAAATACCACTCACAACCATTATGCACACATAATATCACTTAACATACACACTAATGTCAATTAGGATGCATGCCTCAAAATACATTCTCTAATGCATGTGGTACCAAATCATTTCGGATAAACTTATATCCTTATCAAGCTCTCTTGATAACGAAGCTCTCTTGGATTTCATATCCGCTCCGGATATCATACAATCATGAAATGCATGATGATTCACTTAGCAAATATATGATACTCTTATCACTATACTTACTAACACAACTAATTATCAGCTCTCTGATAATTATCACAACAACAACAATAAACACAACCACTAAATTATCAGCGCTCTGATAATTAACACAACATCAACAACAACAACAACTACTAGGCTCTCATGGCCAAATCATAAACACAATATGTATATACTCAACCATGTTCAACAATCTCAAACACATAAGGGTTTCAAGGAAAACCCACACACTTTGATAATCCCACACACATGCTAGGGTTTTACTCAAGCTTTTCTTGAATCAAATAATCTTTAGAAAACATTAAGAATAAGTTAAAATGGTGGGCAAGGTTTCCAAAACATATATTAAGAATGCAATAGCAAAAAGCCATCCCCGCGCGCACCAGGACCCTCAAAACAGCTCAACGAAGTTGGCAAGTACAGGGCTGGTCGCTACAAGCGAGCCCCTGGTCGCTACAAGCGAGCCTGGTCGCTACAAGCGCCAGTGTGGTCGCTACAAGCGCGGATAGGCAGGGAATTATCCTGTCTGGTCGCTACAAGCGACCATCCGTCGCTACAGCGACCATATCAGTACACAGTCATGTAAAAATGTGATTTTCCACCATTTTAGCCCATTCAAGATTACCCAAAGTTCCAGAACATGTTAAAAACAATTTTCCTTCATAAAACATCATTTAAAACCCATCACAAGCAAGGATTACATCTAACAAAGAAATTAGGGTTTAAAACACTAATCTTCCATAACTTTTCTTTTGCATTCAAAACACTAGCAACATCCAAATAAATATACCAGCAACATCACTTAGCATTAAGCAAGCAAAACTTGATCTTACAACATCTTTAAACCATAAAAACTACTATCAAAATCTAAACAAAGTGAAGGAGAAGTTTGGGATGGAGAAATAGACATTCTCCCCTTCTCTTAATCACTTGTACTCAAGTAATACCAACTCTCTTACCTTGAAATCAAAGTTCTCTAGCAACTCAAGCTTCCAATCACTTGCCCTAGCTTTTCTCTTTCTCTTCTCCTCCTCTTCTTTCACGTTTTCTTCTTCTCCAAAAGCAATGAATAGTGATTCAAAAAGTTTTGTGATAATCTCTTATAATCCAATCCAATCAATCTTGGCCATCCATTCTTACTAACTCTCAAGGACTAATCCTAGCCTTTCAATCCAATTCAAGCTCACTACTATCATATCCACTTGATCATTACTACTCATAAACCCAAAAGCCCAATACTATTCATCCTCTTGGCCCAAAACTCTAAAAACTCGATTTCGAACTTATCTTCGCGCTAAATAATTATTCCTCGATTACTAGAAAATATATTTAAATGCAAATCCATAAAATAAAATATATAAAAATATAATATACGAAAATAGGGTCGTTACAGTTTCTTTCTGGGTAACAATTTGATTTCATGGTTCAATAAGAAGCAGAATTGTGTATCATTGTCTACAGCTGAAGCTGAGTATATAGCAACTGGTAGTAGTTGTTCTCAGTTGGTGTGGATGAAGCAGATGCTGAAGGAATACAATATTGAACAGGATGTTATGACTTTGTATTGTGATAATCTGAGTGCTATCAACATTTCAAAGAACCCCATACAACATAGCAGGACCAAGCATATTGATATAAGACATCACTTCATCAGAAACCTTGTGGAGGAGAAGATTGTGCAGCTTGAACATGTTGATATTGAAGAACAGATTGCTGATATTTTTACAAAAGCTTTGGATGTCAAACAATTTGAAAATTTGAGAAGCAAGCTGGGAGTGTGTCTGCATGAGGAGTTATAGCAATTACAGATTGTTGAGGGTGAGCAAGCTGGAAGTGAGGGAGATGAAGTTAATGCTGAAGCTGAGTCTGATACTGAGTCTGATATCAATACAGTCTGTGTTAACAATTCAGTTTTTGTTCTCTATGTGAAGACTGTGTTTTGTCAAGATTATTTGGCTAAAAAGGGGGAGAAAAACTTGTGTTTGGTTTCAGAATGTGTTTGTTCAGAATGTTCTAAGTTTCAGAATTCAGATTTTATTTTTCAGAAGTTAACAGTTTTCTTCAGAATTCATAAGCAATACAAAAAGAGCTGTGAAGATATGTTTCAGGGGGAGTCTCTGGCTCAGGGGGAATGGTTCTGTGTAGTGTTCCTGAGTTGTTATGCTCTGAGTTTGTGTGAAGTTTTCTGTCAGAAGCTGGTATGTTCAGGGGGAAAGTTATTGGATGTTGTGCTTCAGGGGGAGAGTTGGTTGTGCCTGAGTATGTGTTTAGGGGGAGTTTTTTCTGTACCAGAAGAGTTGTGTGCTTCAGAAACTGAGTTGTTTTTGTGTGCTGTCAGAAGCTGCTGTGATGTGTGTTGTGGTACTTGTGTACTCCAGAAGTTGAAGCTGTTTGTGTTAAACATAGCTTTTTATCCGCTGCTGACTCTAGTGCTATGTTTAAATATGTTGTGTTCTTCATGGTTGAATATTTTTGTTAAGTGAAGAACGTATCTTTGTGGTCCATTTGATTTTAGCCAAAAATTTGCCAAAGGGGGAGATTGTTGGATATCTGAATGTTGGCTACATGTTTGGTAAAATCAAAGTGTGCAAGCATGCGTCTCCAGAAGCTTATTTGTGTCTTCAAAAGCTGGAAATTGGATTTCAAAAGTTTCAGAAGCTGGTACTGTTCATCAGACGCATAACTGGTCTTCAGACGCTGGTATTATTCATCAGACGCAGAACAGGTCTTCAGACGCACTGTTCAGACGTTGACTTCTGTTGACCTTCAGACGTTGACTTCTGTTGACCTTCAGAAGCTGCCTTTCAGAAGCTGAATTTCTATGTTCTTTTTGTTAATTCTTTCTGCGTATCTTTTGAAGATTTGTTTGAAGTTTTATCCTAGTTAATGGTTCTAGAAGATTGAGTAATTTTACGTGAAGATCTTGTTGAAGATTGGCTTCGTTTATTTATGAATATATTTTCAAAGGAATCTTTGCAAAATATAATTCAGAAATATATTTCCTTCTATGAGCTTCTAAATAATTTCAGAATTGTATCTTTAAAGAATATATGGTTCAGAATTATGTGTGCTGCTGAAGACTATATAAGGAGGACGTGCTACTATTGAAGACTTGACTGAAAAACCAGAAGTTATACTTAAAAGAGTCTTAGTGTTTTTGAGTCTGTGAGCTTTAGGCTTTGTTTTGTACACCACTCATCTGTTAGAGTTGATTTAGTTTGTTTTGAGTTGTAATTCACTCTAAGCTTTTAAGCACGAGTGATGTCTTTGATGTTTTGAAGGTTGACTTCATACTTTGATTGTTTAAGTGTCTGATAATCACTGGGTTGTGATTACTTGGTTGGGAAGTAAGTAGGTTCTTATATCTAGGTGTTCCTAGGTAGAAGTCTATACGGGTGGAGATTAAGTGATAAGGCTGGGAGCAGGGGCTGTGTCTTGAGTCTTAGAATTAATTCTACTTAGTGGATTTCCTTCCTGGATTGGTATCCTCCAGACGTAGGTGAAGTTTGCACCGAACTGGGTTAACAAATATCTTGTGTTCTTTATTTTCTGTCCTTTATTTTGCTGCTTCTGAACATGTGTTTAAGTACTCTGTTTTGCGTGTTTAGTACTCAGTTTTACGGTTCTGATTCAGTACCTGCCAGAATTTTAAAAATAAAGGAAGTGGATCCTAGTGAGTTTGAGGATAATGTTGAGAAAGATGTTCAAGACATCATGCCCTATGTTCAGTGTGCTGAGGGTGATGAAGATGTTGCTGATATATTTACAAAAGCCTTGGATGCCAAGCATTTTGAAAATTTAAGGGGTCAACTGGGCATTTGTCTTTTTTGAAGAGTTATAGCAGAGTCTGATGGCAAAGCAGCATCTGATGCTGTGTCTGATGATGAAGCAGCTTTTGACGCTGAGTCTGAAGTCTGTTAATTTATTGGACTATGTTCTGGATTTCATTTTGTGATGCAGTTGTGTTCTTTTGTTTTGTTCTTCTGTGAAGACCTTGTGTGTGGGTACCATGTTTTTGTGATTCTGATCCTGTGATGGTTTTGATGATGGTACTGATGATGGTTCTAATGTGGGTTTTGTGTGTGGTGTTGTGATGGATGTTTATAACCTCTGAATAGATTTCTGGGTGTGTTCCCTTTTGTAACCTCTGCTGTTTCTCTGTTTTTCTGATCCTGGTGATTACTTAGTTGTTTTTGTCAAAATTGTTTTGCTAAAAAGAGGGAGTAGTGTATGTTTCAGAAGTTGCTGCTGATCTGTTTCAGGGGGAGTATGTGTGTTTCGAAAGTCAGAAGCCGATCTGTTTCAGGGGGAGTCTCTGTTTCAGGAGCTGTGTGTTTCAGGGGGAGTGTGTGTTTGAAACCTGCTGATGTATGTGTGAAATGTAGTGTATTATCCGCTGCTGACTCTGCTGCTTTTGGTTGCTACGTTTAAATACGCAATTTTGATGTGTGAAGAATTTGCTTGTTGTATCTCTCTGTTCTCAAATTGATTTTAGCCAAAAATTTGCCAAAGGGGGAGATTGTTGGATATTTGGTTGTTGGCTTCATGTTTGCTAAAATCAAATATACAAGCAATAATGTGCGTCTTCAGAAGCAGTACGTCTTCAGAAGCTGAAATCTCAATATGTACGTCTTCAGAAGCTGGACCTTCAGAAGCTGGGTCTTCAAAAGCTGAACTTCAAAAGCACTATTCCGAAGCACTGTTCAGAAGCTGAACCTTCAGAAGCACTGTTCAGACGCTGAACCTTCAGAAGCACTGTTCAGACGCTGACCTTCAGAAGCACTGTTCAGACGCTGACCTTCAGAAGCTGAAATGTTCAGACGCAGAACTTTTAGACGCTTTCCTTTAGAAGCTGGTTTTCTGCGTTCTCTTTTTGTGCCTTGGAGCTGTTAATTTTCTCACATGATCTTTTGTAGATTTAATTGAAGAATTCTCCAAGCTGCGTTTCTAGAAGGAAGAATATTTTCGTGAGATATTTTCTGAAGATTGGACACTTTTATTTGTGATTATATTTTTAAAGAGATCTTTGGAAAATATATTTCTGAAGAATATTTGCTTCTATATGTTTCTAAAGAATTTTGGAAATATATCTTTGAAGAATATTTGGTTCAATTATTTGTTGCTGCTGAAGACTATAAATAGAGGACGCTGCTATTGAAGAAACTCAACCAAAACCAAAGCAAGTATTGATAGAGTTTTATTAGGTTTTGAGTCTGTGAGTTGTGTGCTCTGTTTTTGTATACCACTCTATTGTTTAGAGTTGGTTTGTTTTATTGAGTTGTAATTCACTTGAAGCTTTTAAGCAAAAGTGACGTTTCTGTATTTGGAGTGTGTCTCCTACTTTGTTTATTGAGTTTAAGATCACTGGGGCAATGATTGTTATTAGAGTCTGATATCACTGGGGCAGTGATTGACTGAGGGAAGTGAGATGGGATCTCAGGTCTAGGAGTTCCTAGGTTGAAGTCAATACGGGTAGTTGCTAAGTGATAAGTTGTAAACTGGGAGTTTGCTGAGAACTTAAAACTAGGACTATCATAGTGGATTTCCTTCCTGGCTTGGTAGCCTCCAGACGTAGGTGTGTTTGTCACCAAACTGGGTTAACAAATATCATGTGCCTTTTACTTTCAGTCTGATATTTCTGTCTGTTATTATTCTGCTTCTGAACTACTGTTTTGTGTACTCTGTTTTACTGCACCAGAATTTGTACTCTGTTTTACGTTCAGAATCAGGTCCTGCCAGAATTTCAGGATAGTTCCACTCGAAATAGATAACAACCAATCTTTAGCCCTCCCTATTAGAGTAAAGGCAAACAATCTAAGCTTCTTTTGATCTTCAGTGACATGGGCTGGTGGTACACAAAATTGACAGGTCTCATAGAATCTGCTCAGATGTTCATGAGGGCTTTGGGCATCTCTCCCCTCATATTGGTTTTCTTTCAGACCTTTTTGAACAGAGGTCTTAATGTCAAAAGCTACAGGATTGGCTGGTTGGAAAACATGGGTCAGTTACCCTCTGTTGGCCGCTAACCCATAGTCTCCCATCATAGGTCTCAGAGGTGGTGGTGGTGGATTACCTCCGTGATCTCCCATGATAACAGTTTCAGTTTCAACAGGTGATGGTGCAGTGTATTGTGTTCTGGGACTAGGATCAGCTGATCGAGCTAACCGGACAACTCTCCGATTGGCTCTTGTGGTCTTTTTGATCTCAAGATCGTGCAACAATTCTCTAGGCTGCACTCTTCCTCGCATAAACAGCAAATGAATACCTTAGTAGCACTGTACAACACAAAATAATGCAATTGTTTCAACTTTTTCGTACAAAAATTTAAAATACAGAAATTAAATTGCAGAAATCCTAAATAATAACAACATTGCCTTGTTGAAATGATTCAACAGTCCCCGGCAACGGCGCCAAAAACTTTGGTAGTAAATTAGCAAGTGTACTAATTCAAATCATAGTAGTAAATAAATCCGTCTCCACAGGGACTATTGTGACTTCAATTTAGAAATGGTGTTCATATTTAGGATGTGTAAATAAGGGGGGTTGCCTTAGGCAAATAAGTTGTGGTTGCAATTGTGAATAAATAACTGAAAAATAAAAGTTGATTTCAAATTATGATAAAGAGAGGATTAGGTCTTTCGAATCATCTATTCGCCGCTCATAAATAATCTGCTTTTAAATCTTATTCGTGTTAATTAGTTCAAGACGATAAACAAAATTAGCTTAGGTCAATCCCTTGACTCAGAGCCCTTTTTTCTAATTATAATTCCCTAATTCCTTAGGTGAACCTATAATCATCAAAGGTTTTTAAGTCCGTTAATCTAAGGTCACAACTTAACAACGTTCCATTCCTAGATTGTACGATAAGTTGTACAGTATAAATAGGTCGGAGGTTATAAGCTAGTGTCAATAGTCAAATAATCTCTAAAATCAGTTATATTGGGTCAGAATCATAAAAGCATTACGGACAATTTATACTGAATAAACTAGATTAATATTCATAAGATTCAGAGTTACAGATTACATGTCAACAAGCTTAGAACAGATTCATCTCAAGACCTAATCACAATTAACTTAGCTACTCATGGCTAAAGCACAAATAACTAACTCAAATTTAAGACTCATTACATGAATTGACAAACCGGCTATGAGTTTTTGATGGTCTCCCACCTTAGCTCAGATCTCTAGCTCCAAAATGTCAGTTTCTCCTTTCAAAATTCGAACCCTGGCTTCAGAAATTTTTTTGGCCTTTATAGGAAAAAATTCAGAAACGCACACATCGTGCTCCGATGCCAAGAAATCGTGCTCCGATTTCTTCAATAAATTTAAATTAAAGCCTGACGCACCTTCAAATCGTAGCACGATGATAACAATCGTGCTCTGATATTTTACGAACCAAAACTCCTCCAAAACTGCTCCAAATCGTGCTCTGATGCTACAGATCGTGGCACGATTTCTTTGCTCCCAGTAATCATGAAAACTGATCTTTTGTGGCTCATTACTCACGCATAATCGTCTGAACTCGACTAAAATAGTATAAAACTTATCAACAAAAATGAAATATGACCTAGCGTCATCAACAAGCATGTTAGATTTTTACTTTTAAAAAACATCATGTTTAAATAGATCCTACTTCAATTTATATTAATCAAACTAGAGATTTTCTATTGCACTCAAATATAAAAAGAATAATTTTGGGCAAATGAGATAAAAAAAAATGTCATAAAAATAATAAATAGTTTCAATAATGTTATAATAAATAGCCAATGAAGATTAGCGCACTTGATATGGAGTTAACTTATCTGCAAGGTCGTGTGTTTAACTCCCGCTGTCAGTGTGATGATCTCTTTGATGGGTGATCTATAAGCACCTCTACTTATGTTCAGTGAGCTTTGAGGCCTACTCTAACCCTGGTAAACCTTAAAGCCCGAAATGATAAAATAATTTAAATGAAGGGAAACAGTAGAATAAAAAAAAATCACTTCAAAGATATGTGTATTCCCTTTATATATAAGATATAATACATTTTGACATGTACTATTTATTTTTGTAACAAATATTCTCAATATAAATTAAAATATATATAAAACATTCAACACAAATTTTTCATGCATGGACGGGTTTCAAACTAGTCGAATACACATAATAATAGGATTTGAATTATTCAAGTGGTTTGCAGTCTCTCAAACCTTTAAGACCGTCAATCAAAGCCAACAAATTGTTATGAGAAGACCCACCTTCTTGAACAGCCTGTGTAGCCGTTCTCCCAAACTCTTGAGCACGTCGTCTAATTTCCTTAGCTTCGTCACCATCGTCCATCAATCTCCTCACAGCTTTTTCTATACTATGTCTACTCACCACTTTCTCTTTTTCTTGAAAACCATGTAGAGCCCACTCTGTTGCACCCACCTCCACCCCAATCCCTCGCACAACAGTTATGAGCTTTTCATTATAGAATTGTTCTCCTCGCACTGGCCATGTGATCATTGGAATCCCTGCACTAACAGCCTCAACGGTGGAGTTCCACCCGCAATGTGTCATGAATGCACCCACAACAGTGTGGCTTAGAATCATTACTTGTGGGGCCCACCCCCTAATGATAAAACCTTTCTTATTTCTAATGTTTCTCTCTTCGAATCCTTTAGGCAACCACTTTTCTTTCTCCTCTTCACTCTCATCTTCTTTCCCTTTCTTCTCAGGAACAACCCATATAAATTCGTGACCCGAATTTTCTATTCCGCTCGCAATCTCGTAAAGTTGTTTATCAGAGAAATAAGAGATGCTCCCAAAACATATGTATAACACTGAATTTTCTTCCTTTGAGTTGAGCCAAGATAGACACTCATGCGCGCTAACCACGCTCTCATTTCCCCTCACAGATTTCTCTTCAAAAGTTTTGCGAATAAGACAAGCTGGACCAAGATGCCAAGCCTTGTAACCCATGATTTTCTCATAGTGTTGTATGCAATCTTCACCATCAAGTTCAGCAAAGTTGTTAATGATGAGTCCCTTACTTTTGCGGATTGTCTCAAGCATCCTTTCCTCAAATGCGATGAATAACTTTGGTGGTGTTGAGCAAAAGGTGATAGAATGAGGAAAGTTTGGAACAACGAACGAACTCGAATTCTTGTCAGAATATGAACGGTTTATTCTTAGGGATTCTATGAGGGATATTGTAAAGAGGGAGTATCCGGTGAAGGCAATGGTGAAGATATGAAGCTTATTGGCCAAGTCATTAATCCAAGGGTATACACAGTCAGCAATAATGTAGTCAGGTTGATCCTTCTCCATGTATTCTCTAATGGGTTCATGGAGAAGCATTGCTCCTTTGCATATCTTGGCCATGGTGGCAGGGTCAGTGGTGGAGGACAATGATTCAACGCCGTCGGGGAGGTCGACTTGCTGGGACGGGAAGTCGACGGTGTGAAGGCGGAGGAAAAACGGATCGACAGAGGAGAGAGATTTGGTAAAGAAATGAACGTTGGCGGGAGTGGTGATGATTGTGACTTGTTGGCCTTGGGATGCAAACAGAGCTGCTATGTCACCCAAAGGAATCATATGACCAGGTGATAGAAATGGAAGCAAGTAAAGTTTCAATGGCCGTTCAACTCCAGCACCACCTTCCATTGCTGATCAATTTTCTCTAATATTCACTTATTCACGGTTTATCTCACTCTGTCTATGTGTCTCTCTTCAAGTTCAATCTTAATTTAAATACTTTGGTTTTATGTAATGAGACCCACGAGACCCACGATACCCACGATACCCACGATATTTTTTGCATGCAACGAGGCCAACTTTGAATTAAAAAGATTGTCATAAATGCAGACAGCAGACCAGCTAGCAAATAATATTACGTTATCATTCAATACACTTGACATGAAGTAAGGATTTGGGTATTGGTAAAAGATATGCATCCATTTGATTTTTGTGTAAAGATGTAAAATAGTCAATTTAAGATGTGTATGTGGTCAATAATTGCATAATTAAATTTTCATGGCTGTGATATGTGATTTGATGCGAATTTAGTCATTCTTTGTTCATGTCTTTTTTTATTTGGCTTTATTTAAGATCCATCTTTGATGTGTATGGGAAAGCGATAGACATAAAATTTATTTTGAGAAGTAAGCAAATATATAGGTAAAATATATTTGTGATATATGTATGTAGCCTTTTAATAATTAATCTCAAAATATTATAAACAAATTTTTGTTCAAATTAAAAGTAAGAATTTAGTTGTTCAAAGTTTGAGAAATAATAATTCTAGTTTTGTTTGTTTATTTATAGAAATATAAAGTTTGTTTCCTTTATTTAGGAAAACATTTATTTTAGAATTATGTTTTATTTTGTTTAAAGAATCATTTAGATTCAGTATATATGTGAATCAATGATAACATGGATATTTTTTGTATATAAAATTCAATTTTTATTTGATTTAAATTGAATATTTTGTTTATAGCATGAATTTGATATTTGAGTTTATTGTTATTACGTTTATGCAATATTTTTTTGTGGTTACAATCATGCATTTTGAATATATTTCACGCTATGTTTGTTATTGTTGATTTTAAGCGATATTTGTAACTGCATTGTCATATACACACTGGTGTTAAATTATGACTTGCATCTTCTTTTGAATTATTGAGTTTGTCTTCACACTTAAGTGTTGCCGAGAGACCTTATGGTTACTCAATGACGTAATGGATTGATTTGGTCTGCATTAAGTCGGTAGTGTCTTGTATATTTAAGACATTCCCATGTAATATATTATGAAATGTCTACTAATTGCAGTTGAGTTGGTTGAAACAATTAACATGTTGCAAAAGTAACATTTGTTGCATAGACTTGATTCAACTAAACTTACAAAAGACGGAGTATGGAATTATTCATGCGAGTTGTCATCAGCCCGAAGGAAGGCACAACTTGACTGGATAGTTACATACATGTGATAGTTATCGTGTGGTGATTTTAAAGTAAATTTTCATGTGGATAATAAAATTCCAAAAGTGACTATTATTTGACAGGACTTATCACCTCATTTAATATATATTATAACTATCTAGTAATTGTGGTTGAGTTGGTTGAAACAATAATGTTGTCTAAGTAACCTCTGTTGTGTAGATTTGACTCAACTGGACTTAAAAAAAATGTAGTGCGTAATTATTTATGCGAGTTGTCGTTGGCCCCACGGAAGGCATAACTTGTCCGGATAGTTACATATCTGTGATGGTAAATATGTGGTGATTATAAAGTAATTTTCCATGTGGATAATAGGATGTCCGAAGGTAACTATTATTTAACATAACTTACCATCAATATTTGATCATGACGTTGAAAGTAACGCTTGCAGTTAATTGTTACAATCCAAAGATTGGGAATTAATGGTGCGCTTGATATCTTATTTAGGTCTTTTAATTTATAAATAAAGATGCACATGTTTCTATCAAATTTTATTGACATGTGTGATAATGTTGTGTGAGTGTAAACTTATTCATATATTTAAGAGTTTACATTCACACACATTAATGGTAAACATATGACAATTATAAGAATTTATTCTTTGTCAAAGTAAATTGTCATTGTTTGATCAATGTTGTAAAATATCACTAGCAATTGATATTATTGTTTAAATACTTGATATAGATGGTGCACTAGGTATTTTGGTGAGTGCTTTTCCTACTCTTGTTATCTTTAAGGTAATATAGTTTATATATCTGTTAATTTGGGTTAAATTTTTAACTCTTAAAAGTTCCAACTTGCATTTTTTTAAAATAATTTAATAACATGAATAATTTGTTTTCTTCTAAACTTTCTCATTCTCTTCCTCTTTCTCACCTTCATCAACAGACACATCTCCAAAATGGAAAAAAAAATGGAAAAAAAAACTCATCCATTTTCAAGAAAACAACCTCTTACAACAAACCCAGTAAATTTAAATCTCCTTCAACAAATCCTTCAAGGAGAGGCAGTGTCCCATGGATGCTTATCATATACTAACAACACCTCGTTAATTTTTTGGGTCTAGATGCTTCTTCTTCTTCCCCTCTTTCATTGGATCTGTATTTCTTTTCTTCCTTCTATAAACTAAACTATTTCTATCTGATTTATTTCTCTCATAAAAACCAATCCAGTATCATTCCAAAATTCATCGGTGTTCTCTAATTTAAAATATCATTCTTTTTTGTTTTTCAAAATGAAACCCAGTGTAAACATAAATAAGATAAATCAACCCAAAAATTAATTAACTTGACAAAATCTGGGATTCTCATATTTTGGATTGTGAATTTCCATTGAACATCACTCTAGCGATTGGTCAAACTACTAAGCAACAAATAATTTCAATTCAAGTGAATTTTCCATCTCAATGAGAATTATTGTGCAATAACTTGATTCTGTGTTGAAAGAATTAAAAAAAAAAACTGCAGAAACTATGAACGGTTTATTCTTAGGGATTCTATGAGGGATATTGTAAAGAGGGAGTATCCGGTGAAGGCAATGGTGAAGATATGAAGCTTATTAGCCAAGTCATTAATCCAAGGGTATACACAGTCAGCAATAATGTAGTCAGGTTGATCCTTCTCCATGAATTCTCTAATGGGTTCATGGAGAAGCATTGCACCTTTGCATATCTTGGCCATGGTGACAGGGTCAGTGGTGGAGGACAATGATTCAACGCCGTCGGGGAGGTCGACTTGCTGGGACGGGAAGTCGACGGTGTGAAGGCGGAGGAAAAACGGATCGACAGAGGAGAGAGATTTGGTAAAGAGATGGATGTTGGAAGGAGTGGTTGAAACAATAATGTTGTCCAAGTAACCTCTGTTGTGTAGATTTGACTCGACTGGACTTAAAAAAATGTAGTGCGTAATTATTTTTGCGAGTTGTCGTCGGCCCCAAGGAAGGCATAACTTGTCCGGATAGTTACATATCTGTGATGGTAAATATGTGGTGATTATAAAGTAATTTTCCATGTGGATAATAGGATGTCCGAAGGTGACTATTATTTAACAGAACTTACCATCAATGTTTGATCATGACGTTGAAAGTAACGCTTGCAGTTAATTGTTACAATCCAAAGATTGGGAATTAATGGTGCGTTTGATATCTTATTTAGGTCTTTTACTTTATAAATAAAGATGCACATGTTTCTATCAAATTTTATTGACATGTGTGATAATGTTGTGTGAGTGCAAACTTATTCATATATTTAAGAGTTTACATTCACACATTAATGGTAAACATTGTAGTACCCTAATTTTGTCCTAAGCATTTTAAAACAAAAAATCAAAAAAAATCAAAGAGGGAGAAAAAAGTCAAAGTAAACAAAAGTCAACAGAAAAGTCAACATTTCAAAAATGCTGACTTCGCACTGCGAAGTCTGCGATTTTTCTGCAGATTTTTGATGTTTTTGATTTAATTCCAGTTTTTGTTGCATATCATTTCCATATTTATTTTAATCAGCATTCATGGCTATTTGGGCCAAGCAAAACCAGAATTGAAGGACTTGCCATTAATGCCAAGGTTGGAAGCTTTTTCTTCCAACCTAGCATGTGACAAGCAAGTGGGCTTGCCCTTGGGCAGCTTTTGTCCCTCCCATGTGACCTGTTAACCACCCCAAGGTTGCCAGCCACCTGCTTGATGACTTTCCTCCTGCTTGCTCCCCCAAAACCAGTCAAACTAGCTGGATTTTCTCACTTGAAAAGCCATGAGTGCCTACCCTGTTTTTGCAGCAGCTTTTCACCCCTCACACCAGCCATAGATAGCCTTTTTCATCCCTCAATCGCTGCACATTACAGTGCACATTTTTATTGATCAACCATTGGGATTGCAAGGATTGATCCCCAAGCTTGGCCATTTGCAATTCAGCCCTATTTCTCATCATTACCTTCTAGAATTAGTTGATTTTGTGGCTGAAATCAGTCAAAGACTTAACCCTTGGCACAAGGCAGGGTTGCCTCTATCCATTAGCATTAAATGCAAAGCCAAATAGCCTGAGTTTAGCCCACAAATCAGCTAGGTTCTAGGATTTTTTCATCATTACTTGAGATTGCATTTTGGCCTATAAATAGAGACCCAAGGCAAGGGAAAATACAGCATTGCATAGCATAAGATAGAACAGAAAATAGAGCATAAGAGAGCAAAGAAACACTACTCATTTCAGCCAAACAACCAGAGAAAAACCAATCCAACACAAAGCTTTACCAAGCTCAAAGTTCATCACCAATATCAAAAACCTTTGTGAAAACCTTCAACCAATTCAAATCCATTGCAGCTGGAGCTTTGCTAAGGAGTTCTGTAAGTTTCTAAGCCTTTGTATTGCATTTTCATTTATGTTTGCATAGCAATTTTGGTTCAAAACTTTTGGTTCTAAAAAACCCCTTTTTGAATTTCAAAGAAATCCCAAGGTTTTCAAAACACCAAAACTGGTTTGTCCAGCCTTTTTCATCCTAAAAACTCAAAGCTTTTCACTCATCTAAAAGGTCCTGAGTGTGTTCAGAAGTTGTTTCTGAACAAAAGTTCAGAAACAGCTTCTGAACTCAAAAATTCGCATGCTTCGCAGTGCGAAGTCATGGTCGCAGTGCGACGATGACAGAACTCAGAATCTGAGTTTAGGTGTCAAAATGACCATTTTTTGAGGTTCTAGCCCAGGAGCTCAGAACCTAAGAGTTTTTAAACCCATGTTTTTCAAACCATAACAAGGATTTTACATAATTTTGGAAAATTCGCAAGTTCGTACGACCTTTTGTGGATAACTTGCAAAACAAGTTATGTTCTCAAACTTTCAAAACAACATGAACAAATCAGCTATGTTCATCATTCCAATCAAAACTTGAACAATAAATATTGTTCATGATGTTCAAAAACTCAAACATGAACATACGCCAAATACGTTCGCTTTTCGCAAAATGAGCCGAAACTTGGCCCCTTGCTAAATCTTTCCAATTTGGGTTTTCAAACCAAATGTTTTGATATACCTTGGGATTTCTAAAAGAATTCTACCCAAAAACTCGAATGAAAAAGGGATGGTGTGACGTATGTCTCTCCATTGCCCCGATTGTACGAATGCGTGACGTATGTCTCGTCGTTCGGACAATCGTCATTCCATTTTCAAATATATCCAACCATAACCAAACCAAACCTTGGCCCCTTGTGGTCAATCCGAACCTTTTGGTCCCCCGTGGCCATTAGATTCGATCCCTCGACTCGTTTGAGTCACTCGGTCAATGTTCGACTCGTTCGAGTCCATTGTACCCGTTCTTGATCTCAGTGGATCAATCGAACAATCGCCCGACTCATTGGAGTCCACTCGGTCAATGATTGACTTGTATGAGTCCATTGCACCTCTCTTGGTCCCATAGCGACCAACTTGAACCTTTTTACCCTAACGGACGTACCTTTTAACAATTCTAGTGCGATTCGTGAACAAACGCTTAATAAGTCTCCCAAGCGCGAGCATACAAGCTACGTTTTAATCGCAAGAATTCGGTTAAAACATCGTCCATTTAAAATTAACCAACACATGTACGTTTTTCTACCAAAGAACTACGTACGCTTTGAATTCTCCGACTACCGGGAGATACGTAGGAGCAAGATCGACATCTTGTCAAGCGCAATAATAAAAAACTTTTTTTTTCTTTTCTTTCGTTTGTTTTTATCTCTTTTTTCCCCCCTTTATTATATTTTGACATAAATAAGCATGCGCGCAAAACATTTAAAAACAATTTAAGCTTTAGCCAAATAGAAGGTTCCCGTTGAGTACAACGGACGTGAGGGGTGCTAATACCTTCCCCTTGCGTAATCGACTCCCGAGCCCGACAATGGTTGCGATGACCATCCTTTCCTCATCGTCAAAGGGTTTTATTATCGTTTCCCTTTAAACAAAAAAAAACTTAAGGGTTTATCAACGTTCCCTTTACACAAAAACTTTGGTGGCGGCTTCACAAAGGCCCTCCGAGCGTTTACGAACGACCTCGGAGGATTTGCGCGTCTTTTTCTCAGGAAAAAAACGAGGTGCGCACAAACATATTAAGTAATAAGACTAATTATATTTCTGTTTAGATAATTAATTAATATGGACTCAATATGGGTGGATGTCTAGATGACATATTAACGGAATAATGGGAAACCCTAATGACCATCACACTATAAGAGGCTATGATCTTCAATACACCGTTCACATCATATTATCTCTTCTCCCCATCTAAAGAGAATTTAAGGCATAAATGTACCGATTGAGGAAGAACCACAACAGCCGCTGTTAATCCTATGCTGTGTGTTACAGATCACCACCTCCTCTCTGTTTATCGTTGTTGTTGAGAGGGTTGTCATCAAAGCTTCATCTAGGTATTCCTAATACCTAATTATTAATATCCTTGATAAATCAAACATGGTGTAGATCCGATCATATTCATGTTCAGGTTTTAATTGCTTCCGCTACTGTTTTATACTTTTGTTTTGTATTGAGCATGTATTATGAAATTGATTGTAGACCTAATTCCAACAAGGATACCAATGTCTTGTTACCATTCAAATGATTGAGATGAAATTCGAAGAGCTTATATAAAAAAAAAGGTCTTGTCAACCAGTGAAGCAAAATTTCTTGCAGCGACAATTTGGGTATTCTTTTCATATGTTTAATGCTGATTGGATTCTTGAATTTGGTAGTTGGTTGGAATATATTATATCAAAAGATGTGGTATTTTTCTTATGTTGTTATCTTATGAGATTTGTGATTGAAAAACACAAAGGTTGGGATGCATTTTTGGTAATGTTTCGAAAAGATGTCCTGGAAATCTTATGATAAATAACCTTGACCTTACTTGTTGAAATTTTTGGATCCGTCCTTGTAATAAAGTAGTTGGTAATTAATGTTTTTTTTTATTTTCCCGTACATATGCTTACCAAGTTTTTTTTTCCGTCAATATATTTTTGCAATATGTTTGTCCAATTGAACGCATCACCACCCTCAAAACTGACAGAATTTTCCCATAATTTATCTTGGATTTGCTTCTATTCGACCACCAATCTCATCTTTATCTTTATAATAAACATTTGTCTTGCACAAAATAAATAGTAAACATGTCTCTTATCTTTGTAAAATGTAATTAATGCTTTAATACACATCATCATCTCTAATACATGTGTACACTTCATCTTGTAAATACAACTTGTTTATTGGCTATTTTGATCACGTATCCACATCATCTCATATTTTCACACATTTGAATTTGAATTGGTGATTTATTAATAACACCAGCAAATCAAAAATGAAAAAATCATGTAATAAATTGTATTGAATCACACTTTTAATTTTTTTGTGTTTATCTAATTTAAAATGAAAAAAATCATGTAATAAATTGTATTGAATCACACTTTTAATATTTGTATTACTCAAGAGATGTTGGTTTTAACATTTTCGTCATAATCTCGTGTTAATTGTTGGTAAATGATATTTATTTCAAAATCATTATAATTGCTGAAAATTTCCAACTTACAATCAATCAATGATATGTATGTTTCCCTTTTGTTACCAAAAAAATCAATGACATGTATGATCAATCATTTTAATGAACCTTTCAACTTTGAAATCACAACCAATATTTCCTTTATTGCATTTTCAAGTACTCCCTCCGTCCCAAATTATAAAAAAAAAAAATTATTTCACGCTTATTAAGAAAACTAAAACATAGTAATTGTATAGTTTCTTATGTTTTCCTTGGAATAAGTTTCATAAAAAGATGTAAAAACAATTTTCATTGGTTATTAGTTATAGAGAAAATGAAAGGGAGAACAAAATGAATGCAATTTGCATTTAATTTCTCTTTGGAAAAGATGATTTTTTGAAATAACATAATTAAATATGATAAAAATTGGTCTTTTTTGCTTATAATTTGGGACAAAGAAAATGAGTTTTTTTTGCTTATAATTTGGGACGGAGGGAGTATTTTATAAGGGTTTGTCTAACATGTGCAATATTGCACATGTTAGAGTGTCATACCCCAATTTTTGATCTAAAATTTCTTTTTTATTCGTCTTTTGGGTCGGAACTTTTCGTTGTTTCAGACGAAATTTCAGCAGAAAGGTATTTTAAAATACCTCATTTATGGTTCCAAAGGCGACAGTTTTTTTTTTATTATTATTTTTTTATTTCCTTTTTTTATTTATTATTTCCTTTTATTTTTATCTTTATTATTTTCTTTTATTTTATTGTTATTTTCGGATTTTTTTTTTATGTAAACATATTTTTTTTCTTTTTTTCTTTTTTTTTCTTTTTTTTTTCTCAAAGTAGGTTGACATTGACTCATTGATTGTTTGACTGATGAATTAAGTGCCAATGATTTCTTGCCTTGCATAGCTTGTTTGACTGATCAGATTTATGGGCCATCAATGGTTTTCAAATGCATTAACCAAGGATTGCAGGATTAAAAGAGGGTCATCAGGAACCGAAAAAAAAGAAACGGAAGAAATCAGAAGCCAAAAACAACAATCAGAATTCAGCAGCATCAACATCCAAACCAGTCACGAAAAGTCAACAACCATCACACACACAGGGCCGCGGCCACCACAAGCCACCACCAGAAACCAAATCAAACCATATTCAAAATTCTAAAAATCACAAACCGATTCCAGAACAACCGCAAATCCTTAGTCACAAACAAAACCAAAAACCACGAATCATAATCTAAAACCATCAACCCAAACAGTCCGAACACAAAATCATCCAAGTCCATCACAAACCCAAATCGTCAATACCACACGCTCGGCTTTCTCCACCCACACAACCACCCACACAAACGGCCACGAAACCACCATACCCACCCACGCAAACGGCCACCAAACCACCATACCCACAACCACACGGCCATAACCCACACCCACACAACCACACGGCCACCATAAACCAAAACCACACTCACGGCCACAACCACCGCGGCCACTACCAAAACCGTACGAAAGCAGCATAAACCAAACAAAATCCGAATACCAACCGAAAACCAACAAAACCGAACCTAAACTCAGATTCCAAAGGTAGTTTTTTTTCAAAACTTTAAAATTAGATCTAGGTCGTTCCACAAAAGATTTTCAAAAAACGAGTTAAGATTCAAAAAGTAGAGAGAAGAGGGTTTCGGAAACCGGATTTTTTTTTTTTAAAAAAAGGGCTTTTATGTTTCCGGCACGGTGGCGCTGCCGTCTAGGCCGGCGGCCACCGCGCCGGAAACCTGTCTTCCGGTCAGACTTGTTTTAGAGAGAAGAAGGAGAGGAAGATTTAGGGAGAGGGAGAGAAGAAGGAAATGGTTAAGAATCTGGAAAAAGAAAATATAAAGCCAGGCTTAAGGACAGCCCATGCGGCCCATTCACTTCCTCCTCTCTTCATCTTCTGATTCCTTTCTGTACACCCCTCTCTCTGCTTCTGCACCCCCTTTCTTCTCTATTTTCTTTTCTTTTATTTTCTTTCGTTTTATTTCTTTTCTTGCATTTTAATTTCAGTTTTATTTTTATTCTCATGCATTTTACCTCACTGCCTTTATTTTTAGCACATCATGCATTTTTATTTTTTTTATTTTCCTTTTATTTCATGCATTTTTATTTTATTTTTATTCTTAGCATATTTATTTTAATGCATTTGCAATTTTGTATTTTTGTTTATCATTTTGTCATTTTTATTTTATTTTATTAGAATGTACTTAGGAACAATGTAAAATATAAATGAGAATATGCACCGACACTCACATTTATTTATTCCGCTTTATGTCAGAAACAAAAAAATGCAAAAAAATATTAGGTTAGGATTTCGTGGTTGGACCGTAGTTCTCACTATCTAGGAATTAAGACCCCAAAGCCAAGGGTGTGAACCCTTAAAATAGGGCTGGACGTCCTCCAAGAGGGCATAGGGCCCACTTGACAATCACACATAACCCTTTGGGGGCGCCCTCAGCAGCTGACGAGGGCGCCCAAGTCATGGTTTTGGCCCTTTTACGATTTAGGCCCAAAACCATGACCGGGTAGGCCCAAAAAAGGCTACAAATAGTAACCTCGGGACCATTCCCGAGGGAGGACCAAAACACAGCACAGAAACCCTAGTTTCTAGAAGCATTGTACTCACTGCCAGTACAGTTGGCGTCCACCGTGGGGCTACGGTAAAACTGACCTAGCCACCGTCTCCCAGAGAAAAACGATCGATCCACGGCCCCTGAGAGCCATCAGAGCGCCGTGTATCCGCCCACTAAGGTACTCAAAACAAAACATAGAGCTAATACCCACGTTGGGCTAGTATCCATGTTGGGCTGGTATTCATAAAATTTTTTCACATGGCTTCGTAGCTACTAAGTCCCACTTGCTGGGCAAAAGGTCATAGACAAACCCCCTGTAAACAGTTTAATCACTTCGCCTTGTACCAAGACTCGTGCTTGTTGGGCTGTGGACCGTAGTTCTCACTATCTAGGAATTAAGACCCCAAAGCCAAGGGTGTGAACCCTTAAAATAGGGCTGGACGTCCTCCAAGAGGGCATAGGGCCCACTTGACAATCACACATAACCCTTTGGGGGCGCCCTCAGCAGCTGACGAGGGCGCCCAAGTCATGGTTTTGGCCCTTTTACGATTTAGGCCCAAAACCATGACCGGGTAGGCCCAAAAAAGGCTACAAATAGTAACCTCGGGACCATTCCCGAGGGAGGACCAAAACACAGCACAGAAACCCTAGTTTCTAGAAGCATTGTACTCACTGCCAGTACAGTGGTGATCCAACGCCACCAGAAAAATTCCTCGCGTTTAGCTTTTAGTTATGTTTTTTTTCTTAGTTCATTATCAAAAAAAAAAAACCATGCAAATAAGTCAAAATTCATAAAAAAAATCTTTTCTTAAATAAACCTTGATTTTCAATCAAGTGCCCCTTTTTCTTCTTTTATTTTCTTAAATAACCATTAATCCATTTTAATAACATTTAAATCATTTTCAAAAAATAAAAAATACAAACCAATCTCATTTTTGCCACTTGGCTTTATTTTTATCTTTAAAACCTTTTCAAAAAACTAAAAAATACAAAAACAAATCAATCGGCATTTTTACCCCGAACTACGAGGTTTTGATCCCTCACGGGTACGTAGGCAAAGGACCTTGTCCTTCCAAATCATAAAAAATAAAAAACAATTTTTCTCACTACTCTAATTCCTTCTTTTCTCTTAAAAAAAATATAAGCAAGTTGTAGCCAAAATAAATAAATAAAAGCAAGAGGTTCTCGTAGAGTACTACGAACGTTTAGGGTGCTAACACCTTCCCTAAACGTAACTAACCCCCGAACCCTAATCATTAAAAATGTGGTAATTTAGAACTTTTTTCCACTTTTCTTTTGAAAAATTAAAAGTTCAGTCGTGAAATAAAATTAGTGAGTCAACGCTAATCAATAGCTTGATCTCCGAAAATCACCGCTGTAACACCCATACTAAATTGTCTAGAATATTTAGCATGTGTATTAGTCTGATACTGGATACATTAAAATTTTCAATAATAATAATACAATACAACTGAATGAATACGAACATGCTCGTATATACAACCAATCAAGTACCATAAAATACACTTATATATATATATATATATATATATATATATATATATATATATAATCTGACAACCTCCTGAGCTGGAACAAGACGAAAATCTGTACTCCATTCAGCGTCTCCCTTGCGGAACTTCATCACGAACCTCATGCTTACCTGAGAACCTGCACCAGAAGGATTGGGATGAGACTTAATGTCTCAATGAGCTCCAGCCCAACCTACTGTTGGCAACCACGGGGAACCTAGGATCGCCGTGCCTACTTTCGGCAATCTCGGGGAAACCTACGATCGCTGTCATTTTCTACATATTTAGCGATCAAGGGAAATCTAGGATCCCTATATGTCTTTATCTTATGTTGAACTTAGGTTTAATCTCATACTTAGTGATCTGGGGACATCCTACGATCACTTTCTGTTCACTGGTGACTACTTTGTCTTATCTCTTAATATATAATATATATACATATTCATCTTTCTTATAACATTAAGTTAGAAGTTAGCGTTGAACAAACAATACATTATCTTGGTTCATTTTATGGAGTGCATCCGGGTGGAGTAACCCCGAAGTACATCTCCCATCATACCGGTGAAATTCCTATCATATCAGGCTAACACCGGACACCTCTTATCGTTGTGTGGACAACTCTCTCGATGAAGTCCCATCCGGCGTATCCCGGAGTCTGCTGAATACAACTTAAATTGCATGTAGACAACCCTCTCGGAGAAGTCCCATCCGCCGTATCCCGAAGTCTGCTGAACATGCTTAATCTTTAACATGTGGACAACCCTCTCGGAGAAGTCCCATCCGGCGTATCCCGGAGCCTGCTGAACATGTTTAATCTTTAACATACGTGTGGATAGCCCTTTCGGAGAAATCCCATCCGGCATAATCCGGAGTCTGATGAACACGTTAACATAATCTTATAATATAATATAATTCTTAACTTACATGTGTATATCTAATACATCATCTGAACCTATGCATATCTGATGCATTCATCACGTAATTAATCATGTGATACTTAACCTATAATATGAGGTTCTAAGCTTATCGTTCTCATAAGCCACTTAATCATTATTGGGTATCTGAACCCCCTAAAGCCTATCTGAGGCCTTGAATATTGAAATATTCCTTGTACATTGTACACTTAATTGAGTACATCCTCTTGCTATCCTATCAAAGGATCTAGACATATCGTTATCATATGTCATACTTATGGGCTTACTATCCCACTTGTAATAATTTCATGTTCCTCTTACCTTTACCCTTTGTACCTCTAATGCTTTGCCGAATCCTTGTTCACTTATTCCTTATATGTTAAATACCTTTCAGATATGTCCAAAATGATGTTTTCCTTAGAAATTAGGGTTTTCCTTGAAAATGGTTAGCAAATGCCTCGCCCGACGTGCACGCAGCTCACTGAACGAATCACAACAGCCATGGAGGGACTGTCTTAACTCGCTCAGCGAGCTAAATCTCGCCATGGCGAGTTGGTCCAGAACCCTCGAGCCTTGTTCTTGCCACGAGCTCGCCGGGCGAAATTGACAGCACAGAAAATGTTCAAAACATGATTTTTCACCAATTTGACATATCCACTCATACCCAAGCATCATAACAACATTAGGAATGATTTACAACTATGAATTAATGACTTGAATCATAGATAAACAAGGATTTGGCAAACAATTGGGAATTAGGGCACAATTAATTGCATGTTTGGTCCCTTATGTTTATTTTATGTTTCAAGTTGGTCCCTATTGTTTTAAAAGTTTCAATTTGGTCCAAAACATGTTCTAGGAGGTATTCTCGTCGTTTTCCATGCAATTTCAATTTGAATCTGAATGTGAACATAATTGGAGCTTAAATTTTAATAGAAAATCCTACTTTCAGGTGTAAAAAATCAACTTGAAAGGGACTACCTTATGCTAACGTTGCAAACATAAGGGACCAACTTGAAAACATTTAAAACAAAAGGGACCAACATGAAACCTAAAATAAACGTTTTGGACCAAATTGAAACTTTTAAAACAATAGGGACCAACTTGAAACCTAAAATAAACATAAGGGACCAAACATGCAATTAAGCCTTTAATAAACTTTCTAAAATGAGGGATTTCTCCCAAACTTACCCAAAGTGGGTTTAAAACTAAAGGAGCTCACCTGAATTCATTGCTTTTGATCTTGCCAAGCTTCACTCAAACCCTAGCTTCAAACTTTTCCTTCCTTCCTTGCTTCTTTTAGTTTCCAAAATGGCCCATAAGTCACAAAGTTATGCTTGCAAGTGGCTAGATCAAGAAGGGAGGATGATTAGATGAATATTGGAGGGGAGGAGGAGGGTGGCGCAAGAGAGGGAGAAGAGAGAAAGGAGAGGATTGGTTTAGAGAGAAGGAAGAATGAAGAAATGAGGAAAATTTGGGGTTTAGCCCCTTTTATAAAAATCTTGGCGCGGCAATTACCAAATTGCCCTTCCTCAAAATATCTCTGATACGTCATCTCGACACTGATAAATATTCGAGTCTTGAGCAGGATGTTACAACCGCGACAGAAATGGCAACTTCACTGGGGAATTCCCTAAGAGGGTTGAGCCTAACTTGGATTTATTTAATTATTTTGTACAATAACTTGCTTAAAATAAAAATAATAATGTAAATACGTGCCTATGTGTTTCTTTTCTTTTGCGTGAGTGGTGAGATAAGTCCTACACCCAGACTTGAGGGAAACATAAGATAGGATGGTGGTATAATCAAAGTGTCTTTCCAAGAGTGAGTTTCGGATGTGGCACATGTGATAACCCCACTCAATGGAGGAATCTTGGAAGTATTACTATGTTGGCATGAGTAGTCGTGTTCGGCATTGTTATTTTCAAGTGACCTATGAAGTTGAGGACCTTTAGAGTTACCTTTAACCCATCTTGGCCTTTTAGGACGTAGTGCGGTGGCTAATCAAGAGTAGTCTTAAATTGGTTGATACGTGATACTACACTCAAACGAGACTTTCCTACGAACGTCGTTGGACCGGGAGTAGTCCCGTAATCCGACAATATTCAGAAGAGGTCAATGACTTTGGGAACTTAGTAGAACCCGTGTTACAGGTACATAGGAAACCATAGTCCTTACCAAATGGCGTGTTTACCCTTGACTCCAGCATTATGGACTTAACCTCACCATGTTTTCTCCGCTCTTTAGCTTAATCATGCATACTCACATTCATTCATAAACTCTTTTTCTCATCAAGTATTGAAGGACTCCGACATTTTTTTTTGTGAACATCATGGATATGGACTTTGCAATAAGGCTATTTAAGCTTGTCCTTTGGTTGTTAAAAAGGAAACTGTTTTAAACACTCAAGTGAAATGTTCAAACTATGATGTTTACAATTACTTCAACAAAAGTCCTTCGATAAAAAATCATTCTTTTGCATAAACATAATCATGCATCATACTGCATTCATAGTTTATGAATCGAGTCTCACCCTCTGTTTCATCACACAAAGGTTAATCTACCGCCGTCAAAGAAAGTGGCCCGGCGCATTCATTACAAACTAACTCGCACCTACAACACTCGTGCAAACAGAAGAGAGAAAATGGGTGTGGTCGTGCAAACACAAGGAAGGATTTGCCACAATTGGGTCGCTGTTGACATTCTCTCAGTTACTCATGGGTCCAAGTAATGTGTTTTTGTTGTTGTAATATCCCACTTCAGACTCAAGAATTTATCAGTGTCGAGACAATGTGTCAAAGATATTTTAAGGAAGGGCATTTAAGTAATTTTGAGGACATAGGCTATAAAAGCCATTTATCTTCAAAATTTCCTCATTCTTCATTCTCATTTCTCTCTCTAGAAACATCCTCTCCCTTCTCTCTACTTTTCTCTCACGCCACCCTCCCTTCCTCCTCACCTCAAATATTCACTTAATCACCCATCCACATGGCCAATTCATGAGCAAGCACCAACTTTGGGAACTCTTGGACCATTGGGAGTCAAGGAAACAAGAAAGGAGAAAGGAATTGGAAGCTAGGGTTTTGGCAAGGATTCATGGAAAGAAGAGGGATCAAGCTAGTGCTTGGATTAAGAAGTTTGGCAAGACACTACTCAAGAGAACAAGGTGAGCTCCCTATGAATTTTACCCCTTTTTGGGTAGTTTTATGGTTTAGAGAGGAAAGGAATTCATGAATGATTTTAAGCTAGATTTGTAATAGTTAGTTTCCCTATTGTTAATACTTGATATGCTATGATCATATATGTTAAAAACCTTTGATTTTGATGTATGAATGCTTGCTGGACTGTGTTTGGAATTAAAACTCGTTTTTGAACTTTCTGGAACAGCTACAGGGCCTGGCACCCCTGGATTTATCGTGCCACGATGGCACCCATCGTGCCATGATCATAAGGATCAGCATGCCATCGTGCCACGATGGGATCCTGTCGTGCCACGATGGAGACAGAATGACACTCCATTTTTGGAAACTTGTTTTAATGCCAGAAACCATCCGCACAGTGCCAGTATGCCTTTATGCATTTAGTAATGGAAGAATGGATCATAGTATACCTCGTATTAGCATGAGAGTGGGGTTAGAAACTTCACATAACATTGAGGTTTAACCTCATAAGAATCAAGTGTCATTATGACCATGGGTAGATTAAACCCTAAGTTATCAAGTAAGATAAAGGGGCTTAGTTCCCAACCTTTAGATAATAGCTTATGAGAACGATAAGTCAAGAACCTTTATAGGTTAAAGAGATTTAGAATGGTACTCATTATGTACTAAGCACAAGAATGAATCTATGTTTTTAGTTAAGAACCTTTAATAGGTTAAGCATTCAAGAATGCATTAGATATGCAATAGACATAAGTTATAAGATATTTATATATAAGAACAAGAGTTATTAAGATATTAATCCGTGGCCTTCGTCGTTCACGCTAGTGGGACACGAATGGTTCATGCAAAGTAAAGACTGAGATTAATATTATTAAGTCGTGACTTTCATCGTTCACGCTAGTGGGACATGAAAGGTTCATGCATAAGTTTAAGAATATTAATTCGCGTCTTCCGTCGTTCACGCTAGTGGGACACGGGGGGTATACGCGTCAGTTAAGATTATTAAGTCGTGTCTTCTGTTGTTCACGCTAGTGGGACACAGGAGGTTCACGCTAGTGGGACGTGTTATTCCGCAAGGATGACCGCACGACGACAAGAGGAGTCCGGTGTTAGCCTGATATGATAGGAATTTTCACCGGTTAGAAGGGAGATGTACTTCGGGGTTACTCCACCCGGATGCACTCCGTAAAATGAACCCAGATAATTATTGTTTGTTCAACGCTAACCTCTAACTTTAAGATATGAAAAGATGTATACGTTTATTTGTATAAGTATTGAGAAATAGGACAATTAGTTCCTAATAATAAGAAGTGATCATAGTTTTTCCCCTGATCACTAAGTATGAGATAAGTCAAGTTAGCCTATGATGAGATAAGATTAAGATATGCAGCGATCCTAGTTCTCCCCCTTGATCGCGAAATAAGTAAAGATAAGACTTGGCGATCGTAGATATTCCCCAAGATTGCCGAGGTAGGCACGGCGACCCTAGGTTCCCTGTGGTTGCCAACAGTAGGTAGGGTAGGAGCTCACTGAGACATTATGTCTCATCCCTATCCTTCTGGTGCAGGTTTTCAGGTAGCCAAGTGGTTTTCAGATGAAGAACTTCAGGAAGATGCTGGATGGAGTGCAGATGCTCGTCAAGGTCAAGCTCAGGAGGTTGACAATTATCTATGTATATGAGAATGTAATTGTAAATGATATTTGGATATTTGTATAAACGAGCTATTTGTACTCATTAAGTAGTTTTATATTGTATTTATTATTGAAAATTTTAATGTACCCAGTATCAGAATAATACACATGCTAAATATTCTAGATAATTTAGTATGGGTGTTACAGTTGTCTTGTCTTTTCAAAAAAAATCCTTTCGTTCCGCCCGAGACGAAAGTGAACTTTTGTAGGGTTTTTTGCTTTATGCATTCCCATCATCAAATAAAAAGTCGTTTTGTCCTCGACTATGTCTTTTTATTCTTTGCTTTTTCTGGAAAATGGTAACACAAAAAACCCAAAAAAAAAATATTTTATTTTATTTTCAATCAATTTCAAAAGGTCTGCATTTTTCACTCATTTTCTAAAATCAATCATCAATCATATGTAGACTGAACATCAATAAACCCGTTGAACACTGTAACCCTATGTTCTCTCTCGACTTTGAGTTCCCTGTTTACGAAGCTGAAGAAGAGGAGGATGAAGGGATTCCCGAAAAGATCTATCGGTTATTAGTGTATGAAAGGAATAACTTGGGTTCTGAAGAACTGCCATTACAATATTCCTGGTCGAATCCCATATGAACGGTGCCATTAAATCTGCAAAAAAAAACAAAACAGAAAATACAACAAGAAAAAGAAAAAAACAAAAAAACAAAAAAACAAAAAAACAAAAAAAAAATACATCATGAAGAGAGTGCAGAAGATGGTAGCCACTTACAGGACTGGCATGTTACCGTACGCTTTGAATGGGTATCGTACCTCAGTGCGCACTTCAACAGGGGCAACCCCTTTCTCTTTAGTTTACGGCATGGAAGCAGTACTCCCTGTGGAAGTCGAGATCCCGTCAATGAGAGTTCTGATGGAAGCCAAGTTGTCTCAGGCTGAATGGTGTCAAAGTAGGTATGATCAACTGAACTTGATTGATGAAAAACGCATGACCGCCTTGTGTCACGGGCAGTTATACCAAAAGTGGATGAAACAAGCCTTTGACAAGAAGGTTCGTCCCCGTGAATTTCGAGAAGGAGACCTTGTGCTCAAAATTTTTTTATCTTTCCAACCGGACTCCAGGGGTAAATGGACGCCTAATTATGAAGGCCCGTATATCATCAAGAGAGCATTCTCCGGTGGTGCAATGACCCTTGCGACTATGGATGGCGATGAGCTTCCCCGTCCTGTGAACACAGATGCAGTCAAGAAATACTTTGTCTAAAAATAAAAGAACAGTTCGGTAAGTCGAAAACCCGGAAGGGCGGCTTAGGGAAAAATGAGCGTCTCGGTGGACTGAAAACCTGAAAGGGCGGTCCAGGCAAAAATTAGAGACATAAAACAGAAAAATAATCATCCTGATAGGTCGAAAACCCGAAAGGGCGATCTGTGCAAAAATTAAGGATCAAAAGACAAAGTAACTGCATCAGGTTGGCCATGACTCACTTGAGGCACATTAGCTGTCAAAGAGACTCTGAATCTAAAGCATCCAAAGAGTGGAATTCAAAGTTGTTAGAGAGAATAACGGTTATTGTGTTCAATGTATCTTCCCCATATATTTACCATTTTCCAAACTTTGTGAGATCCGTGGAGCCACGCCATCGGCGGGCCACCATTCTGTTAAATGAATTTGAGCCTGTTGGAATTCCCATTTATTCGTTTTATAAAATTTCTTCTATTTTTGATGGTAGTACTTGAAGTAAAATATTTTTCAAAAAAATTATAAATCTTTTTATATTTTTGGAAAGCATAAACAACAAACACATTCTCTCTAAACTCATGAATAAGTGAAGTGTGCGTCAACATCCGTCCCAAGAACGGGTAGACTCTGCAGGTTAAACATGGTCAATTGCTTAAAAAAAAAGAAAAGAAAAAGCTCGGTAAGTCGAAAACCTGAAGAGGCGGCTTAAGCAGAAATGAGCGTCCCGGTGGATCGAAAACCCGAAAGGGCGATTCAGGCAAAAATTAGGGGCATAAAAAATAACACATTCCCGGTGGATCGAAAACCCGAAAGGGCGGTTCAGGCAAAAGTTAGGGATTCAAAAAGAAGAAAAAACAAAAAGCATGACCATAGAAACACCAGTTCTTCTGCCAGGTTTTTGGGTTAGCACGATTTCCCCAAGAAGTGTTTATTCCCCATCAGTTGTTACGGCTTTACCCCGTCAATGTTTTGATATGTCCCCAATGGCATCATTCCCAATGAATATTGTAGAGTGTTTGTAATGCGGAGTCGGTCCACTTTCCATCTTACCTGTCCAGTCTTGTCCCATCAAGTTCATCGGTCATACAATCATACAAGTCAATCCTCCATACAGTCATACAAGTCGTATAGTCATAGATACATTCATACATACATTCATACATTCATGCATATACACATTCATGCATATACAACATACAGACAACATTATCCAGTACATGGTTGCATTAACCACCTTGAGTCTTGCTTTTTATATCAATCAATCATGAACAATTTTTAACTCTCTTTGTCCCCAAGTGTCATCCCCAGTGTGTCTGGTCCAAAGATGTCACCCTTTTTATGCCAAGTGGCAGTTCTTTAACGAACAGTTTGTGCGGTCTTTTTGCCAAGTGGCAGTTCTTTAATGAACAGCTTGTGCATGTTTTTACTTCATTTTGTCGTCAGTGGCAGTTCGGAAACATCCCGAACAGCTGACATTTACCTTTATTTCTTGTCGTCAGTGGCAGTTCGGCAACATCCCGAACAGCTGACGTTTACCTTTATTTCTTGTCGTCAGTGGCAGTTCGGCAACATCCCGAACAACTGACATTTACCTTTTGTTTGGTCGTCAGTGGCAGTTCGGCAACATCCCGAACAGCTGACGTTTACCTTTATTTCTTGTCGTCAGTGGCAGTTCAGCAACATCCCGAGCAGCTGACATTTACCTTTTGTTTGGTCGTCAGTGGCAGTTCGGCAACATCCCGAGCAGCTGACATTTATCCTTTTGTTTGGTCGTCAGTGGCAGTTCGGCAACATCCCAAACAGCTGACATTTACCTTTGTTTCTTGTCGTCAGTGGCAGTTCGGCAACATCCCGAACAGCTGACATTTACCTTTGTTTCTTGTCGTCAGTGGCAGTTCGGCAACATCCCGAAGAGCTGACATTTACCTTTGTTTCTTGTCGTCAGTGGCAGTTCGGCAACATCCTTAACAGCTGACATTTACCGTTGTTTCTCGTCGTCAGTGGCAGTTCGGCAACATCCCGAATAGCTGACATTTACATTTTACCTTCTTTAAGCTTCCCTCACAACGGTAGTAGGTAAAATACTTTGTCGGTCTTCATTAAGCTATCCATACAACGATAGTAGACCATGTCTTTTCCCTTCTATTACCTTTTTTAAGCAATCAATACACGATAATAGGTAATACATGTCATCTATCTTCTTTAAGCTATCATCTTTGTCGATAGTAGACAGTGTCTCCTTCTATTACCTTTTTTGAGCTATCAATACACGATAGTAGGTAATACATGTCATCTATCTTCTTTAAGCTATCATCTTTATTGATAGTGGACAGTGTTGTACCCTAATTTTGTCCTAGCTTTTTTTCAAAAAAAGGTCAACACAAAACAAAAAAAGGAAGTCAATCTTTATAAATAATAAATAATGATATAAAAGTTATTATTATTTATTATCTTTCTTTTTTCTTTTATTATTATTATTTTATCATTTTTATTATTTTTATCATGTTATTATTTTATTACTACTATTATTATTATTATAGTTTTTGTTATTACTTTGTTTATTTCAAAAAAAAAGGAAACAAAGAACAAAAAAAGAAACAAGGAAGCAAAACCAAAAAAAAGGGTGAGCAAACAAGAGAAAGAAAGAAAAAAGAAGAAGAAGAACACGACCCAGCCCATCAGAAAAAGAAAGAAGAAGAAAAGAAAGAAAAAGAACCACGTGCCCAGCACGCTGGTTCAGAAGCAAAGAAAAGGAAACAAAGAAAGGAGAGGAACACGTGCCTGGCACGTTTCCTCAGACACAAAGGAAAGAAGGAAAATCTGCCAAGCCAAGCACGTGCCCAACACACTTCTTCTTCCCCAATTGCCCTGCACCCTGACCTTCACTTTCCAGCCACCACCTTGCCTCTTCTCCTTTATCAAAACCAGTAAATTTAAGCTGCAAAACAGCATGCCCTGATTGCAAAACTGCTTGCCCAGATTCTGAAACTGCTGACCCTGTTTCAGCATTTCTTCTTTCTTCTCAATGCAGCACACGTTTTCCTTTGTTTCTCCCCAAGCTCTGCAAACATCTCACTAGCTTTTCCTGTTTGTCTTCTCAAAATTGCAAGGATCAATCTCAAAGGGCATTGCAAGTTGCAACCTGCACAGACAGCACCCTGTTTTACAGCAATTCCTGTCAAATTCAGCTCCATTGGGTTCTGAATTGTGCCAAAGTCTTCACCATGATCACATGGCAGGGTCACTTCCTTCCTTTTGCATTAAATGCTAACCAGAGGTCCTGATCATAGCCCACAAGCAGCCTGGTTTTAGGGGATTTTCATCATTACATTTGATCTCAATTTGCCTATAAAAGCAATGCAATGTTGAAGGATGATAGACAGTTAATTTACACAGTTTCTTTCATTTAGAATTTGATAAGAATCAGACAGTTTTCTTTGCTGAATTCAGAGTTCTTTGAGATAGAAATTCAGACAGTTTTAAGAGCAATTGTTGAGAGTAGAGCACACAGTTTCAACCCATCTTGTTCAAACACAATTCAATCCAATGTTAGAACATTCAACAGTTTGTTTTAGAGCAATTTAGAACAATTCAAAACCAGAAAGAACAGCCAGAATTCCCAAGAACCTGAGCAAACTAGAAGCTCTGTTTTCTGTTCTTTCTTTGCAAACAATCAAATACCAATCAAGCAATCAGAACCAGTCATCAAACCTCCATAAACACCTTACCCAAAGCAAGGAATAGCAGCAAAACATCCCTTGTTATTGCTGTTTCGTATTCCTCATCATTCCAGTTTTGTAAAACCACAATTATTCAAAGCCACTTTCAGTTTCTTGCATCCCAAGCATCTCCTGGAAATCTGTAAGTCATTCTGAACCTCTTTATCTTGCATTTGCATTCTGTCTGCATTTATTCAGTGGTTCTTGTTTGATTCAGTGTCAATTTTCTGCATTCTTAGTGGTTTTTAAAATCATTTTGAACCGAAAACATCTTTTGAAACTTCAAAGAAATCCCAAAGTTTGAGAAACATCAAAACATAAGTGGTTTAATTCCTTTTCTAACTGAATTCGAAGGTTTTTTCACCCCTTTGAAGTTCTGAAAATCAGTTCAGAAGCAGCTTCTGAACAGTACTTCAGACTCTGAAGTTCAAAGTCTAAGGGTCAACAAAAGTCAACCCAGGAACAGTGCTTCTGAAGGTCAACAAAAGTCAACCCAGGAACAGTGCTTCTGAAGGTCAACAAAAGTCAACCCATGAACAGTGCGTCTGAACAATACTTCAGACTCTGAAATTGAGCTTCTGAAGTACTATTCACTCAGAAGCTGAAATTCAGCTTCTGAAGCACTTCTGGGTATTTTTAAGGTTCAGAAGCAGCTTCTGGGCATATTTTTAAGGTTCAGAACTTGACTTTCCTTTTGAGTTTTTGTTGAAAAGGATTAAAACTCATTTGGTTCAAAACATAACAAGAGTTTTTTTGCATATTATTTGAAATTTTATAAGTTTGAATAACAATTTTGAGTAACTTGAGCAACAAGCATTGTTCATTAAGTTTCATTTTACAAACTTGAACAACACTTGTTCATTTTACAAACTTGAACAACACTTGTTCATTTTACAAACTTGAACTTGAACCAAACTTGTTCATTTTCCAAACTTGTGCATTTTTCAACAAACTTGTTCATTTTACAAACTTGAACTTGAACCAAACTTGTTCATTTTCCAAACTTGTTCATTTTTAAATCATAACTTGAACAACAAGCTTGTTCATTTTTCAACAACAATTTTGGTTAACAAACTTGTTCACAAGTTTGAACAAACACTTGTTCATTTTTCAGTAACAAATTTTTTCATAAGTTTCAATAACCAAGTGTGTTGATTACTTTGGGATTTCTTAAGTTTCAATAGCATGCTTGAATGAAAAAAGGAGTGGTTTGACGTATGTCTTTCCATTCCCCGATTGAACAAACACTTGACGTATGTCTCGTTGTTTAGACAATCGTCATTCTTTTCAAATTCTTCACCAAAAATACATTTTAGTTTGAATGAAAAAGGAATGGTTTGACGTATGTCTCTCCATTCCCCGGTTGCACGAATACTTGATGTATGTCTCGTTGTTTGGACAATCGTCATTCTATTTTCGAAACCATGCCAATTGAACCCTTTCTTGACTCCCCGTAGTCATTTGAATCAATTCTCGACCCCGTTGGGCCAATTGAACCCTTTTTTGACTCCCCGTAGTCATTTGAATCAATTTTCAACTCCTTTGAGTCAATTGAACCCTCTCTTGGTCCCCCGTGACCAATTAATCTATTTCTTGCCCCCCCCTGTGGTCCATTCAAACCCTTTTTCGTAAACGAACATGTTTTATCAATTCTACGCGATACAAACAAACGCTTAAGTCTCCCATGCGCGAGCATACAAGCTACGTTTAACCGCAAAGAATATGATCAAAAACATCGTTCCTTAAAACCAACCAACAAAGAAATGTTTTCTATCAAAGAACTACGTAGCTTTAAATTCTCCATCGCACCGGGAGATACGTAGGAGCAAGAGCCCACTCTTGTCAAGCACAATAATAAAAAATATCTTTTTCCCCCTTTATCTTTCTCCCCTTTATATATATTTAAGCAGGCAAGCAAACCTTTAAAAACACTTTAGTCTTAACTAACTAGGAGGTTCCCGTTGAGTACAACGAACGTGAGGGGTGCTAATACCTTCCCCTTGCGTAATCGACTCCCAAACCCGATTATGGTTGCGATGACCATCCTTTCCACATCGCTAAGGGTTTTATTATCGTTTCCCTTTAAAAATAAAAACTCAAGGGGTTTATCAACGTTCCCCTTTACAAATAAAAACTTTGGTGGCGACTCCGCATTTTCTTTCCGAGTGTCTCATCACGCTCGAAGTTGCGTTTTTTTAGAGAGCGCACAGCTGGCGACTCCGCTGGGGACGTAAAAATAGCGAGTCAAGCCTATCCTAGTTTAGCTCTTAGGCTAAGTGTTTTTTGTTTTGCTTGCATGCTTTTGCTTTATTGTCTTTATCTTCTTTTTTCTTTTGCATATATATTTATATGTTTCATTATGCTTTATTGTTCATATGGATATGTTAACTGTGGGTTTGTCACATTGTTCGGGTTAATGCCGAACGTGTGAAGCTCTATACCCGAGCTTTGAGAAAAAAAAACTTAAGATAAGATTGGGTTTGTGTAGTGTTGGCCCTCCTGACGTATGTCTTGTAGGAACCGACATGAGAACCCCGCCTAGAGTAGATTCTCTTGGAAGTATGGTTGTATTGCGAGTATTTGCAACAGCAATTATAAGTCCTTGTAGAATCCGTGACTCTAGGGACCTTTTAGAAAATCTCATCTCTAGAGCCTACATGTGAGAATGGGGGGAAGTTTTGAACATTCCTATACCATACCTCTGCATACCATACATTTGCATTCATGAAAATGATTTTTGCATATACATTTTGCTTTATAGGGAATTAAAAAGACAATCAGTAATTAGCAAAAGAAATATGGCTTCCGGAACGAGAAACACGCTAGCTTTCAAGGTCAAGGCTCCCAAAATAGAAAGCTTGTTAGTTTTGAGTAGTAAGCTCACTTCGATCAACAAGAGTAATTTCCAAGCGAATTATGGATTGTTACTTGACCTCCTGCACGTGGAAGTAGATACAATGGCTTTAACTACATTGGCTCAGTTTTATGACCCACCTCTCCGATGCTTCACATTCCAGGATTTCCAGTTAGCCCCAACCTTGGAAGAATTCGAAAAAAATTTGGGATGTATTTTGAAGGATCATGGGCTTTACCTCGGTTCGGGAAAAGACCCTACATTAGAAGTCATCGCCGAATCTTTACACCTTAGTGTCCAAGAGATAGAACCGCACTTGGAAAATAGAGGAAGCACAAAGGGATTCACAAGGAGGTTTTTGGAGGCTAAGGCTCGAGACTTGTTAGCCAACAAAGAGGGGAAAGCGTTCAATGCAATCCTAGCTCTCTTGATATATGGATTAGTTTTGTTCCCTAGTATGGAGGACTTCATAAATTTTCCGGCTATAGGGGTATTCGTGACTAAAAATCCGGTTCCCACACTTTTAGCGGATTTCTATCATTCCCTCTATGCTAGGCATGAAAAAGGGAGAGGAGGCACAATTTCTTGTTGTACTCCTTTGGTGCAAACATGGTTAATGTACCACATGCCAAGAGATCCAGATTTTGTGGAAAACCAAGCTAAGCTCAAGTGGTCACAACGGATGACGGCTCTCACCGAGGGGGATATCCATTGGTATTCTCGAGAGTTGGGGGATCCAGAAGTCATTCTTAGCTGCGGTGATTTCCCCAATGTGCCCCTCATAGGTACTAAGGGATGCATCAACTATAACCTGGTCCTCTCTCTCCGTCAGTTAGGTTACCCAATGGAGGACAAACCCGATGACTACTTGTTGGAAGCTTTCTTTCTCAAGGAAGGAGATAAAGACTTGGCATTGCTAGAAAAGATCCAAATAGCTTGGAGCCAAGTACACAAGAGAAAGGTTGGCAAAAGAAATTGTGTAGCCAAGCCTCCCTACACTCAATGGGTGAAAGAAAGGATCAAGATAATCAAGCTACCCTTTGTGGTTGTATGCCCTCCAAAACCTCTCTCACCTAAGCCAATCATAACCATTCCCACTAAAGAAGCGGAAGAGCTTAAAGCCAAGATTCAAGAACTCCGAAGCAAAAATGGGGAGTTAGAATTAAAGCACCTTCAAGCTTTGGGAGAAGTCGCTAGAGCAAAGAGCGATCGAGAGGAAACAACAAAATCTCTCCAAGAGTGCAGAAAAAGGCTAAGAATCTCCGAGGGGAAAAGAGAATGGATCGGGGGTGGTTTGGTTAGTGCCGACGCCAACCTCATAGCCAAGGACGAAGAGTTGGAGAAAATCTCGCATTCCAACCAAGAGTTGAAAAAGTTCGGGGAGTTAGCCATTGAAGCTCAAAGAAAATGGAGGTTGAAATATCAAGAGAAAAACCAACAACTCCAAGAGGTCGTCAAAGAGTACAAAGAGCGGCTACAAACCGAACGCGTCCAAAAACAAGAATATGAGAACCTTTCTCTTCAAGGGAAGCTTAAGTGCAATCATCTCAAAGCCGATATCAAGAAATATGAAGAATATTTCGACCATATTGCAAGAGAGCACGGGGACCATATTGCACAACTACACGATGAGATTAGGAGTGCGAACACTAAGCTAGCTCAACGCAAAGAGGTGATTGATTTTGTGTGGCAAGACGCCGTCCGATTAAGTGAAGACTTCACAAAATTGGTCGCATTCTCAAATATGGTCATTGCCCAACTTCCGAAGAAGCTAGCAAAAGCCGAGATGGTTATGCCTTACTTTGTCATCCCTAAGAAGATCCAGAAATTCATGAAGCTGCAAAGACACCGTAGACTTCTATAGGGAAGAAATAGACAAAGCTGAAAAGCGAGCGGCTATTTGATTTGTATTAGCATTAATTACGCCTTGTAATCTAAATGTTATTCAATCAAATGATAAGTTTTGAAGCAATATTAATTTCCCGACCTTTAATATTTCTAATTGCTAATATTAACTGCGCGCTTTTAAATTCCTCGCAAAGAAAAAAAAAAAACGCATGTTTTTGCATATGCATCGCATACATACATTTACATGCATTTTCATGCATTTTTCTTAAAAAAAAAAAAAAAAGAAAAACACTCATTTCATTTTCCCTAAAACAGTTTGAAGGAAATCAATCATAGCCAGAAAACCCAAGAAGCCATCGGCCCAAGAGCCTGATCTCCGACACTCATACGGGATGCGCGCTAACCAGCAAAGGATCATGGATAGCTTTGAACAAAATCAGACTGCTTTGAGAGGAGAGGTTGATACAATGAAAGAGAAAATGGATCAAATGTTAGAGTTAATGCAAGCTCTGTCCACCCGGGAAAGCAACCCTCGTCCAGCTGTGGATACAGCTAATGTACAATGGCCCCCGTACGGTCTTCCTCAAGGTTATACCCCACCTGAGAGTGATAGCCTTGTGCCACCTCCTCAACCACAGCTTACCATCCCCGTTAGGAACGAAGAGCATCCTCCTCCAGGGAATTCCACCACTCAACATGAGAATGTTTCTCATAATGTGGAAGACACTCAGCTTAGGCATTCTGCTCCCGGCAATACCCACCAAGACAGCGATTCTACTCAAATGTATCATGTTTTGGAAGAGAGGTTAAAGGCTGTCGAAGGATCCAGCTCATATGGGTACAATGCCTTGGATATGTGCTTAGTACCCGATGTGGTTATCCCTCCCAAATTCAAAGTGTCGGACTTTGAGAGGTACAAAGGTATTCAATGCCCTAGAAACCATCTGCGGATGTTTTGTAGGAAGATGGCGGCCTACGCTACAAACGAGAAACTCATGATCCATGTGTTTCAAGACAGTTTAAGCGGAGCGTCATTGGATTGATATATGCAATTGGAGCGTACCCACGTCCAAACTTGGAAAGACTTGGCCGATGCTTTTTTGAAGCAATACAAGTATAATTTGGATATGGCTCCAAATAGGATGCAGTTACAGAACCTTGTGCAAAGGAGTAACGAATCCTTCAAAGAGTACGCTCAAAGATTGAGGGAACTAGCATCGCGTGTGCAGCCACCGTTGTTGGAAAGGGAGTTGGTTTTCATGGGCACACTACAAGGCCCATATTATGATAAAATGATTGGAAGCACATCATCTGGCTTCTCCGATCTAGTCATAATTGGTGAAAGAATAGAAGATGGAGTGAAGAGGGGAAAGATTCAAGCCCCTCCTGAACCTCAAAGTGGAGCCAGAAGACCCCCCAGTAACTTCCATAAGAAGAAGGAAGGGGAAACGAACGTTGTTTTGGAAGGACCATCTCGTCCACCCTCAACGCAAATGCCTCGCTACCATTAGCCTTACGTGGCAACAGCAACAACTCAGGGGCAGTACCCATATCAAGTGAGCCCCACTACTCCACCTCAACAACCAGCAGTTTTGCCTCAGCAAAATCAGCAGCAGCAACGAGGCGTGTATCCACCGAGGAATCAAACGGGCCCAAAGAATAACTTTAGAAACGTGCAGTTTGATCCTGTGCCCATGCCATACGGTCAAATCTTGCCGTACTTGATCCAAAAGGGGATGGTCGAGCCAAGACCACTACAACCTTTGTTGCCACCATATCCACCTATGTATGATGCAAATTCAAGGTGCGAATACCATGCGGGATCCCCGGGACACAACATCGAAGGCTGTAAAGCTTTCAAATACAAGGTCCAGGATCTCATTAATCGGAAGTTGCTGTCCTTCAAGGAGGAAAATCCAAATGTGAAGAATAATCCATTGCCGAGGCATGAGGGTCCCTCTGTGAACGCAGTAGAAGAGCAAGAAAACATTGGCCCAATCAAAGAGGTGAGCAATATAAAGACCCCCATGTCAGTCATAAGGGAAAGATTGATCGGATTTCGTTTGTTTGAAGAAATGCACGCCGACTGCGAAACCTGCAAAATCAATCCGGACAAGTGCGAGGATTTGAAGAAATGTCTTCAAGAGCTAATGGACCAAGGTTAGATCCAAATGGGCTATACAAAAGATAGCACGGACGTTGCTACTCTAGAGTCTCAAGACCCAAAACCTCTCGAAATCCCATACCAAAGGAGAGAGGTACAAATACCTGTAAAGCCCATAACATTCCATGTGCCGGCACCCTTTTCTTTTGAGAATACAAAGAGGGTACCGTGGAATTATCAGCCTGTCGCCTATATGGAAGGAAAACCATTGGCAAAATTAGAATCCAACGTCACTAACATTGCCAGTGTTGGAGGAATGACAAGAAGTGGTAGAGTCTTCGCCCCGGAGAAGCTCGGGAAAACACCAGCTGAACTACCAAGAGAACCGCTCAAGAAAAGAGCGTGGAAGAGACGGAGAACCAAGCGGGACCCTCCCAGAAATCAGCCCCACAAAAAGAGGCCGAGGAGTTCCTAAGAATTATCCAAAAGAGCGAGTATAAAATCATTGACCAGTTAGGTCAAACTCCCTCCAAAATCTCCATGTTATCTTTATTGCTAAGCTCGGAGGCTCACCGAGAAGCGTTATTGCGGATCCTTAGCGAAGCACACGTGACTAAGGATATCTCGGTAGACCAATTTGACGGGATAGTGGCAAACATTACCTCAAGCAGGTATTTGGGTTTCAACGATGACGAGCTACCCGACGAGGGGCATATTCACAACCGGGCTTTACACATCTCTGTAAAGTGCTTGGACGACATCCTCTCTCGAGTGTTAGTGGACACGGGATCATCTTTGAACGTAATGCCCAAGACTACCCTTCTAAAACTATCATGTGAAGGGACTGTAATGAAGCCAAGCGCTTTACTGGTAAAAGCTTTCGACGGGTCAAGAAGGGCCGTCATAGGAGAGATTGACTTGCCGGTTCAAATCGGGCCACAGGTTTTCACCATTACCTTCCAAGTCATGGACATTAACCCAACCTACAGTTGTCTTCTCGGACGACCCTGGATTCACACCGCCGGAGCCATCACCTCCACTCTACACCAGAAACTCAAGTTCATTGTCAATGACAAGATGGTCGTAGTTTCGGGCCAAGAGGATATGATGGTAAGCCATCTTTCGTCATTCCGTTACATAGAAACGGATGAAGAAGCTGTGGATATTCCCTTCCAATCTTTGGAAGTGGCAAATGTCGTGACCATAAGCTCAAAACCCAAGAAGGAGGCAAGAACAGCCATGTCTTCATGGAGGGCAGTAAGAGAAGCTCTAGAAGAGAGTAGCCTTAAAGGATGGGGCAAGCTGGTGGACATACCAGAAAAAAAAACCGCTTCGGCCTAGGATATCAGCCGTCAGCTGAAACTTCCTCAAAGCCTCAAAAGCAAGGGATCCCTCCCATTTTGGAAACATTCTACAGCGCGGGTTTTAGCGATGAAGACCAAATAGCTCTGTTGGAAGACACAGATGAAGAAGTTCCTGACCTCGTGCACCGCTGTACTTCGGATGAGATCTTGAACAATTGGAGGGCCATCGAAATTCCCGAAATCATTACCATGTTCAAGTAATTTACTATGTTTGTTTTTGTTTTTTGTAAAAAAAAAAATCATTTCGCTCTGCCCAAGGCAAATGATTAGTTGTGTGGGGCCCCCATGTTTTTAAGTTTATTTCAATCATCAATAAAATTGCATTTTATGTTCAATTGAGTTCGTTTTCTTTCTTTTGTTCTTTAATAGCAATATTTTTTTAAAAAAAATTCTGCAAAAACCTAAAATAAATCATACTCATGCAGATCCACAAATCCACCTACCAAAAACAACACTGCTATAATCCCTTACGACTTCGATTTCCCGATTAACCAAACGGAAGACGACGAAGAGGACGATTATGAACTGCCTGAAGAATTGTCCAGACTTGGGGATCAAAAGGATAGGGTGATACAACCTCACCAGGAGCCAGTTGAAATGATCAACTTGGGGACCGAAGAGGACAAGAAAGAGGTCAAAGTGGGAGTCTCCCTGCAAGAAGACGTAAAGGAAAAGATTGTTAAGCTTCTACTAGAGTATGTGGATGTGTTCGCTTGGTCGTATCAAGACATTCCAGGTTTAGACCCTAACATCGTCGTACATAAACTGCCCCTCAAGCCAGAATGCTCACCAGTAAAGCAGAAGTTGAGGAGAACCAGACCTGACATGGCTCTCAAGATTAGAGAGGAGGTCAAAAAGCAGTTCGATGTCGGCTTCTTAGCAGTGACTAAGTACCCACAATGGGTTGCCAACATTGTGCCAGTCCCAAAGAAGGATGGCAAAGTTAGAATGTGTGTGGACTATCGGGACTTGAATAGAGCAAGCCCAAAGGATGATTTCCCACTACCACATATTGATATATTGGTAGACAACACCGCCCAATTCTCAGTCTTCTCTTTCATGGACGGTTTCTCGGGATATAACCAAATCAAAATGGCTCCAGAGGACATGGAGAAAACCACATTCATCACCCCATGGGGAACTTTCTGCTATAAGGTAATGCCCTTCGGATTGACAAATGTCGGGGCAACATATCAAAGAGCAATGGTGACTCTTTTCCACGACATGATTCATAAGGAAATAGAGGTCGATGTCGACAATATGATTGCCAAATCCCAAACGGAGGAGGATCACCTATCCCATTTGCAAAAGCTGTTCGAGCGCTTGAGAAAGTTCAAGCTGCGTTTAAATCCTAACAAGTGCACATTTGGTGTTAGGTCCGGAAAGTTATTGGGTTTCATCGTCAGCCTAAAGGGAATTGAAGTGGATCCTGACAAGGTAAAGGCCATACAAGATATGCCAGTGCCAAACACCGAGAAGGAGGTTCGTGGGTTCTTAGGAAGATTGGACTACATTGCTAGATTCATCTCGCATATGATAGCCACCTGCGAACCAATCTTCAAACTGCTACGGAAAAATCAAATCGTTCAGTGGAATGAAGACCGCCAAGAAGCGTTTGACAAGATCAAACAATACCTGCAAGAACCACCAATTTTAATACCTCCAGTTCCTGGTAAACCCCTCATCTTATACTTGACTGTGCTTGAGGGATCAATGGGTTGCATGCTAGGACAACAAGATGAAACAGGAAGAAAAGAGCACGCAATCTACTATCTAAGCAAGAAGTTCACCGATTGTGAATCGAGGTATACCTCACTTGAAAAGACTTGCTGCGCTTTAGCATGGGTTGCTCAACGCTTAAGACAGTACATGTTGACCCACACCACTTGGTTGATATCAAAGATGGATCCCATCAAAAACATCTTTGAAAAGCCTGCCCTCACAGGAAAGATAGCTAGTTGGCAAATGCTGCTGCCTGAGTACGACATCCAGTATGTTGCTCAAAAGGCCATAAAAGGGAGTGTCCTATCTGAGCACCTTGCTCACCAACCATTGGAGGACTATCAACCCATACAATTTGATTTCCATGATGAAGACGTTGTAGCCTTGAATGACGAGAGGGTCACAAGTGATGATGAAGGGCCAAAACCGGGAGCTCGATGGAAGTTCGCTTTCGATGGTGCCTCAAATGCCATGGGGCACGGAATCGGGGCAGTCCTACTATCACCAAGAAATGGGTATCAACCCTTCACCGCAAGGTTATGCTTTGACTGCACCAATAACATGGCAGAGTATGAAGCTTGCATCTTGGGCCTTGAAGCAGCAATTGATCTAAGGATCAAAGTCCTTGAAGTATACGGGGACTCGGCCCTAGTCATCTATCAAGTCAAAGGAGAGTGGGAAACAAAACATCCCAATTTGATTCCTTACCATGCCCGGTTGTAGAGTTGATTGAGCATTTCGATGAAATCACGTTTCATCACATACCTCGAGAAGAAAATCAGGTAGCGGATGCTTTGGCTACATTATCCTCAATGTACCAAGTAAATTTCCACAACGAGGCGCCAATCATAAAGATGGATCGTAGGGATAAACCAGTTGTATGTGCAGTAGTTGAAGAAGGACTTAACAACAAACCCTGGTTTTACGACATCAAGCGATACCTCGAAGAGCAAGAGGATCCAGAGAATGTCTCGCAAACAGACAAGAGAACCCTCAGGAGATTGGCATCCCAGTTTTTCCTCAGCGGGGACACACTTTACAAAAGAAATTATGACGTGGTCTTGCTCAGGTGTGTGGATAAACATGAGGCGGACATGCTCATCAAAGAAATCCACGAGGGATCCTTTGGAATCCATGCCAATGGGCACGCAATGGCAAAGAAAATCCTAAGGGCGGGCTATTACTGGTTAACTATGGAAGCTGACTGTTTCCGCTATGCCAAGACTTGTCACAAATGTCAAATTTACGCCAACAAGGTGCATGTACCACCAACTCCTCTGAACGACATGACGGCACCCTGGCCATTCTCTATGTGGGGCATAGACATGATTGGAATGATTGAGCCAAAGACTTCAAATGGACACCGGTTCATCTTGGTTGCCATCGACTATTTCACCAAGTGGGTCGAAGCGGCTTCTTATGCAAGCGTAACAAAACAAGTGGTAGCCCGATTCATCAAGAAAGAAATCATTTGCCGTTACGGCACACCCCACAAAATCATCACAGATAATGGGGCAAATCTAAACAACAACACGATGAAGGAGTTGTGCAAACACTTCAAGATCGAGCACCATAATTCCTCACCATATCGGCCAAAGATGAACGGTGCGGTAGAAGCGGCCAACAAGAACATCAAGAAAATCATCCAAAAGATGGTAAAAACCTACAAGGATTGGTACGAGATGCTTCCCTTTGCGCTACATGGCTACAGAACAGCCGTTCGCACTTCCACTAGGGCAACCCCTTTTTCCTTAGTATACGGCATGGAGGCCGTGCTTCCCATTGAAGTTGAAATCCCCTCATTAAGGGTCTTGATGGAAACCAAGCTAGAAGAAGCCAAATGGGTCCAAACAAGGTTCGACCAACTGAACCTCATAGAGGAGAAACGTCTAACAGCATTGTGTCATGGACAGCTGTACCAAAGGAGGCTCAAGAGGGCATTTGACAAGAAAGTTCATCCTCGAGAATTCAAAGAGGGAGACTTAGTGCTGAAGAAGATATTACCCATCCACAAGGATCCCCGCGGGAAGTGGACTCCTAGTTATGAAGGACCATACGTGGTAAAGAAAGCTTTCTCTGGAGGAGCCTTAATCATCACCACTATGGATGGAGAGGAGTTCCCACTCTCAATAAATTCTGACGCAGTCAAAAAGTACTATGCCTAAAAAGAAAAGGCTCGCTAAATCGAAAACCCGAAAGGGCGGTTTAGGCAATAGAGAACGTCCTGGTAGATCGAAAACCTGAAACGGCGGTCTAGGCAAAAATTAAGGACATCAAAAAAGGAAATATACCCCGGTGGACTGAAAACTCGAAAGAGCGGTCCAGGTAAAAGTTAGGGGTTTCAAAACAAATAAGAAAGGCAAAGGGCTGCAGTGTTCAAGATCCGGACATGATTCAAGAAGGGAAGAATCGGTCTCGTCGTCATCTTTCAAAGGCAAAGGGATTTCGAAGTCATAGGGAAAATAGCACGTGTTGTATTAAAACAACACTCAAACAAATTTCCTTTTGTTTTTTTGTTTTTTGTTTTCCCCAGCGGAGTAATCACTTCTTACAAGGATTACATCTTCATGTGTTGTTACCCATTCAAGGGATCATTTGCATTGAATAAAATTCATCTTTAAACCTTTTCATTGTTTTGTGTTCTCACTAGCGCATAAAATGTTGTTTTTATTCATGATAAATAATGCATTGAAACATGGGAAATAATGACAAAAAAAAAACTTACAAAAACAAATGTGTGTTTTACTTAAATTTCTTAAATGTCGAAAGAATTTCGTTGGTCTCCAGTATTGCATCAAAGGACTCAAGGCCTGAAACTCTTTAGCAGTCATTTTAAGGATACTGCTCTTCAGCAGAAACAAGTGCGTAACCCACGGTACTAGAAACACAAAGATCCCGGGTGTCGGAGGGACGGAATTCCCTAAGTAAAGCATCCCCCATGCATTTCTTTCATCCACTAAGGCCGGATATCGATCATTTTTCAAAATGATCCTTATATCCCCAGTAATGTCACAACCAAAGCCCAACCATGCTTGGCACCTAAATTTCCAAACAAAGCCCAATCGTCATTGGCACCTAATCACAAATAAAGCCAATTTTCATTGGCACTCCCAAACACAATTACAACCAAAGCCCGACCTTGCTCGGCATCCAATCATAATCCACAGCGTTCAACATGTCATCCCACATGTCAGCATATGCATGCATCATATCAAACTCATTTGTTAGCATGCATCTCATATTCATATCATGCTATCTATCTCATATTTATCATGCTCCCAAGCAAGCATTCCCCGGTAAGTATCCCATATTCACCAACATTCACCAACAACTAGCAAGTGTTCCCCAGTGGACCTCCTTCAAGACCTTCCCCAGCAGGTTTCTTCAAAAGAAAACCAACGGGTCCTTTCACAAATACCCCAATCTCCGGTAAACTTACCTGCATCCACCAAGTTTCCCCAGCAGAAACTCCTGATTGAGCCTACCTCATATCATATCATACTGCATAGCATACTGCATAAGGCAACATGAAGCATATCATGCATCAACAATCATGTTTTCCTTTTCAACAATCTAAGTACTAGCCACATCTAGAGATGATTACATTTATCCCCACGATAGTCTAAGCACCCACCGAGGCGACGACTAGTCTATTAGATCTAAGCACCCCCCGAGGCGACGATCTATCTTTTTTATTTCCCCAGAGAGTCTAAGCACCCACCGAGGCGATGACCTGTCAGATCTAAGCACCCACCGAGGCGACGATCTTTTTACCTTTTCAGTCTAAGCACCCACCGAGGCGACAACTTGTCAGATCTAAGCACCCACCGAGGCGACGATCTTTTTACCTTTTCAGTCTAAGCACCCACCGAGGCGACGACTTGTCAGATCTAAGCACCCACCGAGGCGACGATCTTTTACCTTTTCAGTCTAAGCACCCACCGAGGCGACGACTTGTCAGATCTAAGCACCCACCGAGGCGACGATCTTTTTACCTTTTCAGTCTAAGCACCCCCCGAGGCGACGATCTATCTTTTTATCCCCAGCCAGTCTAAGCACCCCTCGAGGCTACGACTTGTCTATTTTATTCTTAGTTTATGAACCAGTAACCAACCCAGGTGACCCTGCATTTACTTTTGTCCTTTGCTTTCGCATTTCAATATTTTCATTATTTACTATAGTCTTTTCTCACTTTAAAGGACAAAATTTGGATCCTTTTATACTTAATTGCTCTTCACAAAGAGTTTATGTGATGCCCTTGGCACTCACATTCTCTACGTGAAGATACAATCAAGTAGGGGCAGTTGTTGTACCCTAATTTTGTCCTAGCTTTTTTTCAAAAAAAGGTCAACACAAAACAAAAAAGGAAGTCAATCTTTATAAACAATAAATAATAATATAAAAGTTCTTATTATTTATTATCTTTCTTTTTTCTTTTATTATTATTATTTTATCATTTTTATTATTTTTATAATGTTATTATTTTATTACTACTATTATTATTATTATGGTTTTTGTTATTACTTTGTTTATTTCAAAAAAAAAAAAGAACAAAAAAAGAAACAAGGAAGCAAAACCAAAAAAAAAGGGGTGAACAAACAAGAGAAAGAAAGAAAAAAGAAGAAGAACATGGCCCAGCCCATCAGAAAAAGAAAGAAGAAGAAAAGAAAGAAAAAGAACCACGTGCCCAGCACGCTGGTTCAGAAGCAAAGAAAATGAAACAAAGAAAGGAGAGGAACACGTGCCTGGCACGTTTCCTCAGACAGAAAGGAAAGAAGGAAAATCTGCCAAGCCAAGCACGTGCCCAACAAACTTCTTCTTCCCCAATTGCCCTGCACCCTGACCTTCACTTTCCAGCCACCACCTTGCCTCTTCTCCTTTATCAAAACCAGTCAATTTAAGCTGCAAAACAGCTTGCCCTGATTGCAAAACTGCTTGCCCATATTCTGAAACTGCTGACCCTTTTTCAGCATTTCTTCTTTCTTCTCAATGCAGCACACGTTTTCCTTTGTTTCTCCCCAAGCTCTGCAAACAGCTCACTACCTTTTCCTGTTTGTCTTCTCAAAATTGCAAGGATCAATCTCAAAGGGCATTGCAAGTTGCAAGCTGCACAGACAACACCCTGTTTTCCAGCAATTCCTGTCAAATTCAGCTCCATTGGGTTCTGAATTGTGCCAAAGTCTTCACCATGATCACAAGGCAGGGTCACTTCCTTCCTTTTGCATTAAATGCTAACCAGAGGTCTTGATCATAGCCCACAAAGCAGCCTGGTTTTAGGGGATTTTCATCATTACATTTGATCTCAATTTGCCTATAAAAGCAATGCAATGCTGAAGGATTATAGACAGTTAATTTACACAGTTTCTTTCATTTAGAATTTGATAAGAATCAGACAGTTTTCTTTGCTGAATTCAGAGTTCTTTGAGATAGAAATTCAGACAGTTTTCAGAGCAATTGTTGAGAGTAGAGCACACAGTTTCAACCCATCTTGTTCAAACACAATTCAATCCAATCTTAGAACATTCAGCAGTTTGTTTTAGAGCAATTTAGAACAATTCAAAACCAGAAAGAACAGCCAGAATTCCCAACAACCTGAGCAAACCAGAAGCTCTGTTTTCTGTTCTTTCGTTGCAAACATTCAAATACCAATCAAGCAATCAGAACCAGTCATCAAACCTCCATAAAAACCTTACCCAAAGCAAGGAATATCAGCAAAACATCCCTTGTTATTGCTGTTTCGTATTCCTCATCATTCCAGTTTTGTAAAACCACAATTATTCAAAGCCACTTTCTATTGGAACAAAATGTGTTTAAACAACTCTCTTCTAAATTAAGGGGGGAGTGTTGAAACATTATGTATAAACATATCTCTCTTTGTGGTTTTGATGATAACAAAGTGTTAAATAGAAAATTGGTTATTTTCTAATGCTTTGTTCAAGTTATTTCAGAACCATGTGCTTAATGATTGGTAGTTGATAAATGGTTATGAAAGAACAAGCTTAGAGAAAGAAAGGAAAGCTTAGAAGCAAGTTGCAAAGCTGGAAGAAAACTGGGTTTGAAGAGTGCTCCTGAAGAGGTGCTTCTGAACTGCATCTGAAGGCAGCTTCTGATGGGTGCTTCTGAAGAAGTCAACAAAAGTCAACGTCTGAAGACCTGCTTCTGAAGTCTGAGTCTGAAGAAGTGCTTCTGAAGTACTGTTCACGCAGAAGCTTCTGAAGGCAGATGTGGCATGGAAAGCAAATGTTATTGTGCGCATTTAATGCCTGGATATGTCAGAACAACTCAATGGAACAGTTGTCTCCCTGACTCAAACATTCCCCAGCTTTTAAGGAAAGCAAATTCAAAAATGGTTGCTGCTCTGTTTTCTGGAAAAAGTTCAGCACACAATTTCAGCTATCCTAGCTCTCAACTTGCAACGGCTCTTTTCCTAAAACCTGCAAATCTTCAACAGCTCTAATTTCCTCTATAAAAGGAAGAAGATTTGAAGAAGATTTTTGCTAAGACTCTTGGATAAAATTTGTCTGAAACTTGCTCTATTTTGCTGTCAAAACTCAAAGTTCACAAACCTCTTAGAAATTCTTTTATCTGTTGTAACTTAGAATTTCTTAAGGTTAAGAGTCTTAACCTGTGTTGTATTAAGAGAACACCTCTGATATTTTATCAAGTGTTCAAACCAAACTCATTTCTTTGTAATTCAGTTTGGTCTCTAAGTCTTAGTCTGCGTACTAAGCATTGTAAGTCTCATTACTTAGTGTTTTGAGCAAGCTGTAACCTCATTCCCTTGTGGTCTGAGCAGAAAGTCTCAGTACTTTGTGTCTGAGCATTGGGAAGCCTCTTGACTTGGTGTCTTGAGCATTAAAAGCCTCTTCCTTTGTGGTTGAGCAATTGGAAGCCTCTTCCTTGGTGGTTGAGCAACTGGAAGTCTCTTCCTTAGTGGTTGAGCAATTGTAATCATCTGATTATAGTGAAAATCTCTTGTTGGAAAACAAGGGGACTGGACTACTTCCAACATTTGGAAGGAACCAGTATAAATCTTTGTGTGTCTCTCTTTCCCTCTCTCTTTTCATTTTGAATCCGCTGCAATACTCTTTGAGAAATAGTTCAGAACTGATTCATATCAGCTTCTGAATTTAACTTAAGCTTTGAAAAGAAAGAAACCAAGTTTTTTGGAGTCCACACAATTCAACCCCCCCCCCCCTTCTTGTGTGTTTTTCTCACCTTCAGTTGGTATCAGAGCTCCAGTTCTGATATTAACACTTAACAGTGTGTCAGTAGGATCCTGAGAAAAACATGACCTCAACTAGTGGTTCACCTCCACCCTCTCCCAGAAATCAAAGAACTGTATCATATGACTATGGTACAGATGACAGAAAATCTAGATAACACAATAAACCCCCAATGTTTACTGGTGATCCAGAAAAGTTCTCATGGTGGAAGAGCAAAATGTACAGTCATATAATTGGTATTGATGACTCACTTTGGGATATTATTGAAGATGGAATCTCAATACCAGTTGATGAAGAAGGTGTTGCTGTCAACAGAAGAGTGTTGGAACAAAATGTGTTAAACAACTCTCTTCTGAATTAAGGGGGAGATTGTTGAAACATTATATGTAAACATATCTCTCTTTATGGTTTTGATGATAACAAAAGTGTTAAATAGAAAATTGGTTATTTGCTAATGCTTTGTTCAAGTGATTTCAGAACCACGTGTTTATTGATTGGAAATTGATAATGGTTATGAAAGAACAAGCTTAGAGAAAGAAAGGAAAGCTTAGAAGCAATGTTGCAAAGTTGGAAGAAAACTGGGTCTGAAGAAGTGCTCCTGAAGTGGTGCTTCTGAAGGTGCGTCTGAAGAAGTCAACAAAAGTCAACGTCTGAAGACCAGCTTCTGATCCGTACAACTGAAGGCAGCTTCTGATGTTCAGTACGTGAAGCCAGCTTCTGATGAAGAGAAGCTTCTGAAGTCTGATGTGGCAAGGAAAGCAACTGGTACTGTGTGCATTTAATGCCTGGATATGTCAGAACAACTCAATGGAACAGTTGTCTCCCTGACTCAAACATTCCCCAGCTTTTAAGGAAAGCAAATTCAAAAGTGGCTGCTGCTCTGTTTTCTGGAAAAAGTTCAGCACACAATTTCAGCTATCCTAGCTCTCAACTTGCAACGGCTCTTTTCCTAAAACCTGCAAATCTTCAACAGCTCTAATTTCCTCTATAAAAGGAAGAAGATTTGAAGAAGAATTTTTGCTAAGACTCTTGGATAAAATCTGTCTGAAACTTGCTCTGTTTTGCTGTCAAAACTCAAAGTTCACAAACCTCTTAGAAATTCTTTTATCTGTTGTAACTTAGAATTTCTTAAGGTTAAGAGTCTTAACCTGTGTTGTATTAAGAGAACACCTCTGATATTTTATCAAGTGTTCAACCCAAACTTACCTTCTTTGTAAATCAGTTTGGTCTAAGTCTTAGTCTGCGTACTAAGCATTGTAAGTCTCATAACTTAGAGTATTGAGCAAGCTGTAACCTCATTCCTTTGTGGTCTGAGTAAGGAAGTCTCAGTACTTTGTGTCTGAGCATTGGGAAGCCTCTTGACTTGGTGTCTTGAGCATTAGAAGCCTCTTCCTTTGTGGTTGAGCAATTAGAGCCTCTTCCTTTGTGGTTGAGTAACTGGAAGTCTCTTCCTTAGTGGTTGAGCAATTGTAATCAGCTGATTATAGTGGAAATCTCTTGTTGGAAAACAAGGGGACTGGACTACTTCCAACATTTGGAAGGAACCAGTATAAATCTTTGTGTGTCTTTCTTTCCCTCTCTCTTTTCATTTTGAATCCTTTGCAATACTCTTTGAGAAATAGTTCAGAACTGATTCATATCAACTTCTGAACTTAACTTAAGTTTTGAAAAGAAAGAAACCAAGTTGTTGGAGTCCACACAATTCAACCCCCCCCCCTTCTTGTGTGTTTTTCTCACCTTCAGTTGGTATCAGAGCTTCGGTTCTGATATTAACACTTAACAGTGTGTCAGTAGGATCCTGAGAAAAACATGTCATCTGATAATGAAGGTTCACCTCCACCCCAACCCAGAAATCAAAGAAATGTATCATATGACTATGGTACAGATGACAGAAAATCTAGATCACACAATAAACCCCCAATGTTTACTGGTGATCCAGAAAAGTTCTCATGGTGGAAGAGCAAAATGTACAGTCATATAATTGGTATTGATGACTCACTTTGGGATATTATTGAAGATGGAATCTCAATACCAGTTGATGAAGAAGGTGTTGCTGTCAACAGAAGAGCTTTAAGTAATGCAGAAAGAAAGATTTATAGGAAGCATCACAATGTCAGAGGTATCATTGTGGATTCATTACCTCACAATGAATATCAGAAGCTGAGTGACAAGTCAACAGCCAAAGCAATATTCACATCCCTCTGCTCTAACTATGAAGGTAACAAAAAGGTTAGAGAAGCCAAGGCAAACATTCTTGTTCAGCAATATGAATTGTTCAGAATGAAAGAGGATGAAAATATTGAGACAATGTTCTCAAGATTTCAAACTCTGGTTTCTGGACTTCAGATTCTGAAGAAGAGTTATACCACAGCTGATCATGTGAATAAAATCCTTAGAAGTCTGCCATCTAAATGGAGACCTAAAGTGACTGCTATTGAGGAAGCTAAGGATCTGAATACTTTAAGTATTGAGGATCTTATAAGCTCCCTCAAGGTGCATGAACTAGGACTCAATGAGGATGAGTCTGTTAGAGAACCAAAATCATTAGCTCTGAAGTCTAAAAGAAAGCCTGCTAAAGCTTTGAAAGCTATTGAATCTGAAGAAGAGTTTCCTGAGGGAAATTCTGATGAAGATTCAGATGCTGATGAGCTTGCAATGCTTTCTAAAAGAATTCAGTATCTAATGAATAGAAAGAAAAAATTCTCTAACAGAAGCAGTAACTTTAGAGGATCTGGTTCAAAGAGGGAAAACCAGAAGGAATGATGTTACAACTGCAAGAAGCCTGGGCATTTTATTGCTGACTGTCCTGATCTTCAGAAGGAAAAGTCTAAAGAGAAAGCAAAGAAGTCCAGCTCAAAGTCCAGCAGTTTCAGAAACAAGCTTAAAAAGAGTCTCATGGCAACATGGGATGATCTGGACAATGAGTCTGAATCTGATGAAGAAGAAGCAAACCTGGCCTTGATGGCAACTGCATTTTCTGATGCAGAATCCTGCTCAGATTCAGATGAAGAAGATGAGGTATACTCTGAACTCACTAGATCTGAATTAATTGAAACAGTTAATGATCTTATGAGTCATTTAAAAAGCAAGTTAGGAGAAATAAAATCTTTGAAAAATAAAACTAACTTGCTGTCTGAGGAAAATCTTAAACTTCAGAATCAAATAACTAAGTTTGATGAAGAAGTTAAAGAACTCAGAGATGAGACTCATAAGAAACCTGAAGCAATTCCTAATGAACATGAAATAGCTCTTCAGGACTTCATTCTAACTGGATTCAATAGAACTAAAATTGCCTCTATACTTTATAATATGGTCAGAAACAAAGGTGAAGGCATTGGCTATGATTCATTCAAACCTTCAAATGAATCAAACTCACCTTCCTGTTCTGGAAATATTTTAAAAGGCAATGGTATATGCTTTGTGCCTGCTTCTGATAACTCTGAGAAATTGAAAAGGTCAGAAACTGAGACTGAGTCTGAAGTTCTGAACAGCTCAGACTCTAAAGCTTCTGAACCTACGGGTAAGATGACGGCAGATGTTAAAACCTTGCCTAAATCTAAGCCAAAAGGTCCTAAGCCTAAAAGTAAGAGAAAATCAGACTCTAAACCTGAAAATGTTCAGAGTCTGAAGAGTTCAGAACCTGGAACTAGTAAGTCTCAGAATCTGAATAAGTCAAATTCAAATTTTTCAAAGACTGGGTTTATTAAAACTTCAAAATCTATTAAACCAGTCAATACAAAACATTTTCAATCTCAGAATGTTAAGCAAAGCAAGCAAAAGCAAACCAATCAGTTTTCTGCTTCTAATTATTTTAAGAAAGGCAAAACTGAAGCTTGCCTTGTGCCTGAACCTAACAAAGTTAGAATTCTGAGGAAATCAGAACTAAAGCACTCAAAGGGTCAGACTCTAAACAAATCAGAACCAAAAACCTTTAAGTCTCAGGTTCTGAACAAATCTGAGTCCAAACCTTTGAGAACTCAGGTTCTGAAGAACTTAGGTTCTGAAACTCAGACTTATTCCAGATATAAGGATTCATATCCTAAGTATCAGAACAAGTCTGAATATCATAACTTCAGACACAATATGAAAAAGCCAAAACCTTTCAGGACTAACCCCAAAGGACCCATGAAAATCTGGGTACCTAAGTCTGAGATCATTTCAATTGCAGATATGCTTGTCATCCAGAGAAAAGGAAAGATCCTGGTACCTGGACAGTGGATGCTCGCATCATATGACAGGGGACAAGTCTATGTTCCAAACCCTGACTCTGAAAGAGGGAGGAACTGTGGGGTTTGGAGGAAGTCAGAAAGGAAAGATCATTGGTACTGGTAAGATAGGTAATTCTTCCCTGTACATTGATGATGTTTGGCTGGTAGATGGACTTAGACATAATTTACTTAGCATAAGTCAATTATGTAGTAGTAATTATGAAGTCTTGTTTAATAAGAACACTTGCACTGTAATCAACAATGAAAATAAGTCTGTAGTGTTCAAAGGTAGTAGGAAAAACAATGTTTATAAAATAAACTTTTCTGAATTGGTTCAGCAGAAGGTTGTTTGTCTTCTGTCTGTGAGTGATGAGAAGTGGGTGTGGCACAAAAGGCTGGGACATGCTAACTGGAGACTCATCTCTAAGCTTAGCAAGTTACAGCTGGTCAGAGGCCTGCCTAACATTGATTATCACTCAGATGCTCTATGCTCAGCATGCCAAATTGGAAAATTTTCTAAAACTTCTTTTAAATCTAAAAACATTGTTTCCACCTCAAAACCTTTAGAACTCCTTCACATTGATTTGTTTGGTCCTGTTGGAACAGCTTCAATCAATGGGAAGAATTATGGACTTGTAATTGTTGATGATTACAGTAGGTGGACTTGGGTTAAATTCCTTAGAACTAAAAATGAAACATATGATGTGTTTTACAAATTCTGCAAACAAGTACAAAATGAAACTAATTTGAAAATTTTAAAAATCAGAAGTGATCATGGTGGGGAATTTGAAAATGAACCATTTGAAAATTTTTGTGAAGATCATGGAATTATCCATGAGTTCTCATCTCCTAGAACTCCACAACAAAATGGAGTTGTATAGAGAAAGAACAGTTCTTTACAGGAAATGGCCAGAACCATGATCCATGAATCTAAAATTGCTAAGTACTTTTGGGCAGAAGCTGTAAACACAGCATGTTATATTCATAACAGGATCTATATCAGACCTATTCTGAATAAAACAGCATATGAACTGTTTAAAGGAAGAAAACCAAGTATTTCTTATTTTCATCAGTTTGGTTGTACATGTTACATACTAAACAATAAAATCTACCTAAAGAAATTTGATGCCATGGCTCAAAAGGGTACCTTTTTAGGATACTCAGAGAGATCTAAGGCATACAGGGTGTATAATTCTGAAACACATGTTGTTGAAGAAGCTATACTTATTAGGTTTGATGATAAGAAGCCTGGTAATGAAATACCAGAGCTGGTTGAGAGTTTTGCAGATGTCAGAATCTCAGAAGAACCTTCAGAAGCTGAACCCAATTCAGAGTCTGATGAAGGTTCAGAAGCTGAAAACAATGAAGAATCTGAGAAACTCTCTGATAATGACACTACTCCTGAAGCAAATCAAGACCAGCATGGTTCTGAACACATCCCTGATGGTTCTTCAGAAGCTAATCCACCTAGAACCTCATTCAAGTACAAGTCTTCACATCCTGAGGAGTTGATCATTGGAAACAAGAACAGTCCAAGAAAGACAAGATCAGCATTCTGTCAGAATGAGTCTATGCTTGGCCTACTATCCATGATTGAGCCCACAACTGCTGATGAAGCACTTGCTGATGATGGTTGGATTGTAGCAATGCAGGAAGAGCTGAACCAGTTTCAAAGGAATGATGTCTGGGATCTAGTTGCAAGACCTGATCATAAGAACATCATTGGAACAAAATGGGTGTTCAGGAACAAGCTCAATGAACAAGGAGAAGTGATCAGAAACAAGGCTAGATTAGTAGCTCAAGGGTACAACCAGCAAGAAGGAATTGACTACACTGAGACATTTTCTCCAGTTGCAAGACTGGAAACAATCAGGTTACTTCTTTCTTATGCTGTTAATCATGATATCATCTTGTATCAAATGGATGTTAAGAGCGATTTCTTAAATGGTGTAATTTCTGAAGAAGTATATGTTAAACAACCTCCTGGTTTTGAAGATGTTAAAAATCCAGATTATGTTTTTAAACTTAAGAAGTCCTTGTATGGTCTGAAACAAGCTCCTAGAGCTTGGTATGAAAGACTAAGCAACTTCTTGATTAAAAATGGTTTTGTAAGAGGTCAAGTTGATAATACATTGTTCGAGAAAACTGTTAAGAAAGAAATCTTAATTGTGCAAATATATGTGGATGATATCATATTTGGTTCTACTAACGCCTTCCTTTGCAAAGAGTTTTCAAAGTTAATGCAGGATGAATTTGAAATGAGCATGATGGGTGAGCTGAAATTCTTTTTGGGAATTCAAATCAACCAATGCAAAGATGGTGTCTATGTTCATCAGTCCAAATACACTAAAGAGCTTCTGAAGAAGTTCCAGCTGGATGATTGCAAGCTGATGACAACACCAATGCATCCCACCTGCACCTTAAGCAAAGAGGACAATGGCTCTAAAGTAGATCAGAAGCTGTACAGAGGTATGATAGGTTCTCTTTTATACTTAACTGCTTCTAGGCCAGATATTTTATTTAGTGTATGTCTGTGTGCTAGATTCCAGTCAGATCCTAGAGAATCTCATATGACTGCTGTCAAGAGAATCTTTAGGTATCTGAAAGGAACAACTAATTTGGGACTTCTGTATAAGAAATCTCTGAATTATAAGCTAGTTGGATTCTGTGATGCTGACTATGCTGGGGATAGGATTGAAAGAAAGTCCACCAGTGGAAACTATCAGTTTCTGGGTGAAAATCTGATATCTTGGGCCAGCAAGAGACAAGCAACCATTGCTTTGTCAACAGCAGAAGCAGAATACATCTCAGCTGCAAGTTGTAGCACACAACTGCTCAAGATGAAACATCAATTAGAGGATTATCAGATTCATGCAGATAACATTCCAATTTATTGTGATAATACTGCTGCAATATGTCTGTCTAAAAATCCAATTCTGCATTCTAGAGCCAAGCATATAGAAATAAAACATCATTTTATAAGAGATTATGTTCAGAAGGGTGTTCTAGATATTCAGTTCATTGATATTGATCATCAATGGGCTGACATATTCACAAAACCCCTAACAGAAGAAAGATTCAATTTTATTAAAAAGAATCTGAACATGCACTTTATCTCTTGAAAAATGTGCTTGAATCTGAATGAAATCCTTGATTCTAAGTTTATCATAAGCTAAGACTTATCAGACACTCATTTTCTGAGAGTCTGAAGAAAGTTAAGCCTGAAAAACTTCAGAGTCTGAAGGATCAGAACCTGGATTTTCTGACTTCTGAATCTGATAGGAATCTAATGTTTGGTCAGAATCTGATAAGTATAACCCTGGGCAATGATGACTAAAGCTTTGAAAGTTTATACTCTAATCCTCCCAAAGTCATCAATTTAAAAATGTGATTTTCTGTTTTGGGTATCAATGCTAAAATTGCTTAAACAAACAATTTCAGTTGGTATCAGTCTGTTTTTAAAATGTTTTAACACAGACACATTTTTCAAATGCTCAATTTGTATCAGACATGTTCAGCTTTTAGAACTTATTTTAAAAATTGGTATCAGTTGATCTGAAAGATTTCAGCAGCACTTGAAATTTTAAGTCCACACTGAACCAATGCTACATCTTGTTATTAGTAGCAATTGTGGTATCAGGCTCTGATATAACCTTTCAGTTGGTCTATGATCTGAACAAAATATACTGAACAACAATGTCTGAACAAAGAATGCTCTGATCAGAAGCTCTGAACTATTTTTTTTTTGCTTCTGAACAACATTCTATTCTCAATGCAATGTCATATACTCATTGAAAATCAAGTATGCTCTGATGCTCATCTTTGCTACCTGATTATCTATATGATTGCATAATTATCTCACATGTTTTTCCAACTATCTCAAAATTCTGGAATTTTTTTTTTTGAAAAGGAAGAGATGTTTTCAAACTCTCTTAAAAAGGGGAGAATTTTTTTTTCTTCCAAAACTTTTTGTTGATGACAAAAGGGGGAGTAGTAAAACAAGTATTAAAGCTCCTGAGCTCAAAAATATAAGTTAAATTATGTCAGTAATCTGCTTATGAAAGGGGAGTAAAAGGCATTAAGACCTGAGGCTCTGAACATAAGTTAAGTTCTGAATGAATTTAACTTATGAGAACTGGTTTTAACTCTTAGCCTCTGAATTTAATTCTGTGAGATACATAACTCTTAGTGAGTTAAAATGAATTTAAAATAACTTGGATAAGACTCAGAGAGCTTACAAACCTCATCCTGTGGATTATCAGACTTAGGGGGAGAGCTTACAAACCTCAGAACCTGAAGTCAGCAAGTTATTTATAATTCTGAGTGTTAATTTCACTTTATTGTTTTAAGTTGAGTTTAATTAACATGGATAAGAATCAGGGGGAGCTTACAAACCTAACCTTGAGGATTGTCAGACCTAGGGGGAGCTTACAAACCTCTCCTGAAGTCAGATAGTTAATTAAACTTAACAACAATTCTGAAATTTTCACATTTGTGATTTAAACTGAACTTAATTAACTTGGATCAAACTCAGGGGGAGCTTACAAACCTCACACCCTGCAGTTAACTTGTTAATTAGGTTAACAACAATTTTCTGATTTAATACTTATGTTTGTCATCATCAAAAAGGGGGAGATTGTTGGAACAAAATGTGTTTAAACAACTCTCTTCTAAATTAAGGGGGAGAGTGTTGAAACATTATCTATAAACATATCTCTCTTTGTGGTTTTGATGATAACAAAGTGTTAAATAGAAAATTGGTTATTTGCTAATGTTTTGTTCAAGTTATTTCAGAACCACGTGCTTAATGATTGGTAGTTGATAAATGGTTATGAAAGAACAAGCTTAGAACAAGAACGGAAAGCTTAGAATCAAGTTGCAAAGCTGGAAGAAAACTGGGTCTGAAGAGTGCTCCTGAAGAGGTGCTTCTGAACTGCATCTGAAGGCAGCTTCTGATGGGTGCTTCTGAAGAAGTCAACAAAAGTCAACATCTGAAGACCTGCTTCTGAAGTCTGAGTCTGAAGAAGTGCTTCTGAAGTACTGTTCACGCAGAAGCTTCTGAAGGCTGATGTGGCATGGAAAGCAATTGTTACTGTGCGCACTTAATGCCTGGATATATCATAATAACTCAATGGAACAATTGTCTCCCTGACTCAAACATTCCCCAGCTTTTAAGGAAAGCAAATTCAAAAATGGTTGCTGCTCTGTTTTCTGGAAAAAGTTCAGCACACAATTTCAGCTATCCTAGCTCTCAACTTGCAACGGCTCTTTTCCTAAAACCTGCAAATCTTCAACAGCTCTAATTTCCTCTATAAAAGGAAGAAGATTTGAAGAAGATTTTTGCTAAGACTCTTGGATAAAATCTGTCTGAAACTTGCTCTGTTTTGCTGTCAAAACTCAAAGTTCACAAACCTCTTAGAAATTCTTTTATCTGTTGTAACTTAGAATTTCTTAAGGTTAAGAGTCTTAACCTGTGTTGTATTAAGAGAACACCTCTGATATTTTATCAAGTGTTCAACCCAAACTCATTTCTTTGTAATTCAGTTTGGTCTCTAAGTCTTAGTCTGCGTACTAAGCATTGTAAGTCTTATTACTTAGTGATTAGAGCAAGTTGTAACCTCATTCCCTTGTGGTCTGAGCAGAAAGTCTCAGTACTTTGTGTCTGAGCATTGGGAAGCCTCTTGACTTGGTGTCTTGAGCATTAGAAGCCTCTTCCTTTGTGGTTGAGCAATTGGAAGCCTCTTCCTTGGTGGTTGAGCAACTGGAAGTCTCTTCCTTAGTGGTTGAGCAATTGTAATCATCTGATTATAGTGAAAATCTCTTGTTGGAAAACAAGGGGACTAGACTACTTCCAACATTTGGAAGGAAACAGTATAAATCTTTGTGTGTCTCTCTTTCTCTCTCTCTTTTCATTTTGAATCCGCTGCAATACTCTTTGAGAAATAGTTCAGAACTGATTCATATCAGCTTCTGAACTTAACTTAAGCTTGGAAAAGAAAGAAACCAAGTTTTTTGGAGTCCACACAATTCAACCCCCCCCCCCCCCCCCCTTCTTGTGTGTTTTTCTCACCTTCACTTTCAGTTTCTTGCATCCCATGCATCAGCTGGAAATCTGTAAGTCATTCTGAACCTCTTTATCTTGCATTTGCATTCTGTTTGCATTTATTCAGTGGTTCCTGTTTGATTCAGTGTCAATTTTCTGCATTCTTAGTGGTTTTTAAAATCATTTTGAACCGAAAACATCTTTTGAAACTTCAAAGAAATCCCAAAGTTTGAGAAACATCAAAACAGAAGTGGTTTAATTCCTTTTCTAACTGAATTCGAAGGTTTTTTCACCCCTTTGAAGTTCTGAAAATCAGTTCAGAAGCAGCTTCTGAACAGTAGTTCAGAAGTGCTTCTGAACAGTACTTCAGACTCTGAAGTTCAGAGTCTGAACAGTGCTTCAGACTCTGAAGTTCAGAGTCTGAGGGTCAACAAAAGTCAACCCAGGAACAGTGCTACTGAAGGTCAACAAAAGTCAACCCAGGAACAGTGCTTCTGAAGGTCAACAAAAGTCAACCCATGAACTGTGCGTCTGAACAGTACTTCAGACTCTGAAATTGAGCTTCTGAAGTACTGTTCACTCAGAAGCTGAAATTCAGCTTCTGAAGCACTTCTGGGTATTTTTAAGGTTCAGAAGCAACTTCTGGGAATATTTTTAAGGTTCAGAACTTGACTTTCCTTTTGAATTTTTGTTGAAAAGGATTAAAACTCATTTAGTTCAAAACATAACAAGAGTTTTTTTGCATATTATTTGAAATTTTCATAAGTTTGAATAACAATTTTGAGTAACTTGAGCAACAAGCATTGTTCATTAAGTTTCATTTTACAAACTTGAACAACACTTGTTCATTTTACAAACTTGAACAACACTTGTTCATTTTACAAACTTGAACTTGAACCAAACTTGTTCATTTTCCAAACTTGTTCATTTTTCAATCATAACTTGAACAACAAGCTTGTTCATTTTTCAACAACAATTTTGGTTAACAAACTTGTTCACAAGTTTGAACAAACACTTGTTCATTTTTCAGTAACAAAATTTTTCATAAGTTTCAATAACCAAGTGTTTTGATTACTTTGGGATTTCTTAAGTTTCAATAGCATGCTTGAATGAAAAAAGGAGTGGTTTGACGTATGTCTTTCCATTCCCCGATTGAACAAACACTTGACGTATGTCTCGTTGTTTAGACAATCGTCATTCTTTTCAAACTTCACCAAAAATACATTTTAGTTTCAACAATAAACTTGAATGAAAAAGGAATGGTTTGACGTATGTCTCTCCATTCCCCGGTTGCACGAATACTTGACGTATGTCTCGTTGTTCGGACAATCGTCATTCTATTTTCAAAACCAAGGCAATTGAACCCTTTCTTGACTCCCCGTAGTCATTTGAATCGATTCTCGACCCCGTTGGGCCAATTGAACCCTTTTTTGACTCCCCGTAGTCATTTGAATCAATTTTCAACTCCTTTGAGTCAATTGAACCCTCTCTTGGTCCCCCGTGGTCCATTCAAACCCTTTTTCATAAACGAACATGTTTTATCAATTCTACTCGATACAAACAAACGCTTAAGTCTCCCATGCGCGAGCATACAAGCTACGTTTAACCGCAAAGAATACGATCAAAAACATCGTTCCTTAAAATCAACCAACAAAGAAACGTTTTCTATCAAAGAACTACGTAGCTTTGAATTCTCCATCGCACCGGGAGATATGTAGGAGCAAGAGCCCACTCTTGTCAAGCACAATAATAAAAAATATCTTTTTCCCCCTTTATCTTTCTCCCCTTTATATATATTTAAGCATGCAAGCAAACCTTTAAAAACACTTTAGTCTTAACTAACTAGGAGGTTCCCCTTGAGTACAACGGACATGAGGGGTGCTAATACCTTCCCCTTGCGTAATCGACTCCCGAACCCGATTATGGTTGCGATGACCATCCTTTCCACATCGCTAAGGGTTTTATTATCGTTTCCCTTTAAAAATAAAAACTCAAGGGGTTTATCAACGTTCCCCTTTACAAATAAAAACTTTTGTGGCGACTCCGCATTTTCTTTCCGAGCGTCTCATCACGCTCAAGGTTGCGTTTTTTTTAGAGAGCGCACAGACAGTGTCTCCTTCTATTACCTTTTTTAAACTATCAATACACGATAGTAGGTAATACATGCATGTCATCTGTCTTCTTTAAGCTATCATCTTTGTTGATAGTAGACAGTGTCTCCTTCTTTTACCATTTTTAAGCTATCATTTACACGATAGTAGGTAACATCGGTCTTTGTCTTTGTTAGGCTATCGTTCTGAATTAGTGCGATAGTAGACAATCCCTTCCCCAGTGAAACTATGTTATCCCCCAGTGGAGTCGGATCCCTTGCTTTAACAAACTCGGGTATCCTTTGGTTTTGTTTTACCCTCAGTCAGGTCATCTTCACCGTCTTGCATTTGCATTTGCATCACGAACATTTCGCATTTTTTTAGGTCCAAAATTGGCGTACTCTGTATTTAAGTCCCATCGACCCGCCGAATCAAAGATTTTATCTTCAAACCTCCGGACGAAGAGACATAAATAGGGGCATCTGTCATACCCCAATTTTTTACCTAAAATTTCTTTTTTATTCGTCTTTTGGGTCGGAACTTTTCGTTGTTTAAGACGAAATTTCGGCAGAAAGGTATTTTAAAATACCTCATTTATGGTTCCAAAGGCGACAGTTTTTTTTTTATTATTATTTTTATTTCCTTTTTTATTTATTATTTCCTTTTATTTTTATCTTTATTATTTTCCTTTGTTTTATTGTTATTTTCGGATTTTTTTTTATGTATACATATTTTTTTTCTTTTTTTTTCTCGAAGAAGGTTGACATTGACTCATTGATTGTTTGACTGATGAATTAAGTGCCAATGATTTCTTGCCTTGCATAGCTTGTTTGACTGATCAGATTTATGGGCCATCAATGGTTTTCAAATGCATTAACCAAGGATTGCAGGATTAAAAGAGGGTCATCATGAACCGAAAAAAAAAGAAACGGAAGAAATCAGTAGCCAAAAACAACAATCAGAATTCAGCAGCATCAACATCCAAACCAGTCACGAAAAGTCAACAACCACCACACACACAGGGCCGCGGCCAGCACAAGCTACCACCAGAACCCAAATCAAACCATATTCAAAATTCTAAAAATCACAAACCGATTCCAGAACAACCGCAAATCCTTAGTCACAAACAAAACCAAAAACCACGAATCATAATCTAAAACCATCAACCCAAACAGTCCGAACACAAAATCATCCAAGTCCATCACAAACCCAAATCGTCAACACCACACGCACGACTTTCTCCACCCACACAAACGGCCATGAAACCACCATACCCACCCACACAAACGGCCACCAAACCACCATACCCACAACCACACAACCACACAGCCATAACCCACACCCACACAACCACACGGCCACCATAAACCAAAACCACACTCACGGCCACAACCACCGCGACCACTACCAAAACCGTACGGAAGCAGCATAGACCCAACAAAATCCGAATACCAGCCAAAAACCAACAAAACCAAACCTAAACTCAGATTACAAAGGTAGTTTTTTTTCAAAACTTTAAAATTAGATCTAGGTCGTTCCACAAAAGATTTTCAAAAAACGAGTTAAGTTTCAAAAAGTAGAGAGAAAAGGGTTTCGGAAACCGGATTTTTTTTTTTAAAAAAAAAAGGGTTTTCTGTTTCCGGCACGGTGGCGCTGCCGTCTAGGCCGGCGGCCACCGCGCCGGAAACTTGTCTTCCGGTCAGACTTGTTTTAGAGAGAAGAAGGAGAGGAAGATTTAGGGAGAGGGAGAGAAGAAGGAAATGGTTAAGAATCTGGAAAAAGAAAATATAAAGCCAGGCTTAAGGACATCCCATGCGGCCCATTCACTTCCTCCTTTCTTCATCTTATGATTCCTTTCTGTACACCCCTCTCTCTGCGTCTGCACCCCCTTTCTTCTCTATTTTCTTTTCCTTTATTTTCTTTCCTTTTATTTCTTTTCTTGCATTTTAATTTCAGTTTTATTTTTATTCTCATGCATTTTACCTCACTACCTTTATTTTTAGCACATCATGCATTTTTATTTTTTTTATTTTCCTTTTATTTCATGCATTTTTATTTTATTTTTATTCTTAGCATATTTATTTTAATGCATTTGCAATTTTGTTTTTTTGTTTATCATTTTGTCATTTTTATTTTATTTTATTAGAATGTACTTAGGAACAATGTAAAATATAAATGAGAATATGCACCGACACTCACATTTATTTATTCCGCTTTATGTCAGAAATAAAAAAATGCAAAAAAATATTAGGTTAGGATTTCGTGGTGATCCAACGTCATCACAGAAATTCCTCGCGTTTAGCTTTTAGTTATGTTTTTTTTCTTAGTTCATTATCAAAAAAAAAAACAAAAACATGCAAATAAGTCAAAATTCATAAAAAAAATCTTTTCTTAAACAAACCTTGATTTTCAATCAAGTGCCCCTTTTTCTTCTTTTATTTTCTTAAATAACCATTAATCCATTTTAATAACATTTAAATCATTTTCAAAAAATAAAAAATACAAACCAATCTCATTTTTGCCACTTGGCTTTATTTTTATCTTTAAAACCTTTTCAAAAAACTAAAAAATACAAAAACAACGGCATTTTTACCCCGAACTACGAGGTTTTGATCCCTCACTGGTACGTAGGCAAAGGACCTTGTCCTTCCAAATCATAAAAAATAAAAAACAATTTTTCTCACTATTCTAATTCCTTCTTTTCTCTTAAAAAAATATAAGCAAGTTGTAGCCAAAATAAATAAATAAATAAAATCAAGAGGTTCTCGTAGAGTACTACGAACGTTTAGGGTGCTAACACCTTCCCTAAACGTAACTAACCCCCGAACCCTAATCTTTAAAAATGTGGTAATTTAGAACTTTTTTCCACTTTTCTTTTGAAAATTAAAAGTTCAGTCGTGAAATAAAATTAGTGAGTCAACGCTAATCAATAGCTTGATCTCCGAAAATCTCCGCGACATAGAACAACTAAAATAGAGTTCAGTATTGCATACATCAATCAGCATCACATTCATTTTCTATTTTGCACACAATGATCCATAAAACTCAATACTTTGTGTAGTTACCAAATTTTGTTCTTAGCAATATGCCTCTCAAGCAAGATTTAAATTATGATTTTACTTACATTGGAGGAATTTCACTAAGATATAAGAGCCCATTCCAAGCAATCTTCATTAAACGATGCAGAATTCAACTCCATTGAGATCTTAAAATTCTATGTGTATTAAATAGTACTGATATTTTTTGTAATATGTAAGCATACTTTAGTTTATGTATATCACTTTGGTTTTTATATTTTGGATGTCATGCTCTATATGGTTAGTGTAACTTTTGGTTGTCTGGTCTGATGAGTTCCATAGAATCATGGAATATAACTAGGTTGTAGCCTTTTTAATTTTTCATCAAATGTGTAATAGTATTCCTTAGCGTTGTAAAATTAGTAGTTTGTTGTAATAGATTTTTTTTTCAATTGTAAATTAATGACTTTTCAAACATAACTTTCGTACAATGTGATTGTATTCATGTAATTGTAGGCATGGCACTTATCTACAAGTTTACGAAGGAAATTGTATAAAGAGATGTATGTGTTGCTGTCTTTCTTGAGAAGATGCATGTGTTCCTTTCTTTCATGATAGTAAATAATTTGATCCACAATAAAATATTTTTAAACATAGTGAGATAAAGAATAATTTTTTTGATTTATTTTTTGAACTAAAAGGTGCTTTTATTTTTATTAGAAACTAATTTGGGTATCAGTTTTTATACGAAACAAAAAAATTTGTTCAATACGAAACATAAAGGTAAGAGCAACACACAATTGAGATTAACATCTCATCTTCATCCAAAGTCTCAAGGCATTACATATATGAGTCATTTCATTTATATGTTGTTCAACATCTACTCTTGAATCCAATGTCGAAGTTTAACTCACAATTGACACTATAACATCTCTCCATTAAGTATGAGACTCTCTGTATTTGTGATCCACCACCAAAAACCACTCCCGCTCCCCCACAATGTTGAATCGGTATATGATACCATCGTTGCTCCTTATTGGGGATTCAACACTGGTGTGAATTGACACTGCAGAAAGAGCAATCACACATATGGGAATGATACGACATCTTCATCCAAAATTTTAAGGCTTAAATATATGAGTTTTTTTTCACTTATTAGTTTTTCAACCTCCATTCTTTTATCTAATGTTGGGTTTTAACCGATACTTGATACACCAGAGTATCATCTCCCTCAATTATGATGAAATTCTAGTTCGTGCTTGACACATGTATATATACTAGTCAATATTATAAAACGAATTCCCTCCAATTGATGATCAATTTTTGTTATGATTAATCACACCACACACCTCTATTTATTTTAATTATATCAAAAGGGAGGCAGTAACTGATCTTACCTTGATAAGAAGAACAACATTTTGTGCGATGGTTCTAGGTGTTTGATTCCTTGGAACGACGATGGGGGAAGGGGTATACGAAGACACTCCAACGCTCAGGTCAGTATTTTGAGCAAGAATGGGGTAGAAAATCATACCTTATATAGTGAGGAGGTGCAGGGGCTGTAGTACCCCAATTTTGTCCTAAGCCTTTTAAAACAAAAATCAAAAAAAATCAAAGAGAGGGAAAAAGTCAAAGTCAACAAAAGTCAACAAAAAAGTCAACATTTCAAAAATGATGACTTCGCAGTGCGAAGTCTGCGATTTTTCTGCAGATTTTTGGTTTCTTTGATTTAATTCCAGTTTTTGTTACACATCATTTGCATTATTATTTTAATCAGCATTCATGGCTAATTGGGCTCAGCAAAGCCAGAGTTGAGAGACTTGCCATTAATGCCAAGAAAAGAAGCTTTTTCTTCCAACCTAGCATGTGACAAGCAAGTGGGCTTGCCCTTGGGCAGCTCTTGTCCCTCCCAAGTGACCTGTTAACCACCCCAAGGTTGCCAGCCACCTGCTTGAAGACTTTCTTCCTGCTTGCTCCCCCAAAACCAGTCAAACCCAGCTGGTTTTGCACTTGCAAAAGCCATGATTGCTTGCCCTGTTTTTCAGCAGCTTTTCAGCCCTCTCACACCAGCCACATGTTGCCTTTTGCATCCCCCAACCTCTTCACATCACAGTGCACGTTTTTATTGTTCAACCATTGAGATTGCAAGGATCAATCCCCAAGCATAGCCAATTGCAATCCAGCCATGTTCATCATCATTTCTATCCAAAGACCATTGAATTTGTGGCTGAAATCAGTCAAGGATTTAACCCTTGGCACAAGGCAAGGTTGCCTCTATCCATTAGCGTTAAATGCAAAGCCATTTAGCCTGAATTTAGCCCACAAATCAGCTAGGTCCTATGGATTTTCCATCATTGCTTTGGATTGCATTTTGGCCTATAAATAGAGATGCAAGGCAAGAGGAAATGCAGCATTCTAAGAGCATTATTCACACAAAGAAACACTACTCATAACACTTGAAACACTTACAAACAACCAGAGAAAGCCAGCCAAAGCACTAGCAAAAACCAATCCAAACACAAAGCATTACAAAGTTCAAAGTTCATCACCAATATTCAAAACCATTGCAAGAACCTTCAACCAATCCAAGTTCATTGCAGCAGGAGCTTTGCTAAGGATCTCTGTAAGTTCCTAAGTCATTATCTTGCATCTATAATTGTGTTTGCATATCAATTTTGGTCCAAAACCTTTTTGTTCTAAAAACCCCTTTTGAATTTCAAAAGAAATCCCAAGGTTTTCAAAACATCAAAACTGGTTTGTCCAGCTCTTTTCATTGCAAAAACTCAAATCTTTTCACTCTCCTAAAAGGTCCTGAGTGTGTTCAGAAGTTGTTTCTGAACAACAGTTCAGAAACAACTTCTGAACTCAAAAATTCGCATTGTTCGCAGTGCGAAGTCATGGTCGCAGAGCGACCATGACAGAACTCAGAATCTGAGTTTAGGCTCCCAAATGGCCAATTTTTAGGTTCTAGCCCAAGAGCTCAGAACCTAGGAGTTTTAAAACTCATGTTATTCAAACCAGTTCAAGGATTTTGCATAATATTGGAAAATTCGCAAGTTCGGGTAACACTTTTGTGGATAACTTGCAAAACAAGTCATATCCCCAAACTTTCAAAACAACTTGAACAAACCAGCTATGTTCATTACTTTCAAATTCAAACTTGAACAATAAACATTGTTCATGATTTTGAAAACCCAAACGTGAATATAAGCCGAATTTGTCGCTTTTCAAAACCGTTCGCAAAATGAGCCGAACTTGTGCGTTTTCTAACAAAATTGCTAAAACCTCTTCATCTTGGGTTTCAAACCCAAATGTTTTGATAAGCTTTGGGATTTCTAAGAAATTCAACCAAAAACTTGAATGAAAAAGGGATGGTGTGACGTATGTCTCTCCATTGCCCCGATTGTACGAATGCGTGACGTATGTCTCGTCGTTTAGACAATCGTCATTCCATTTCCAACGTATCCGACCATACCAAACCAATTCTTGGCCCCTTGTGGTCAATCCGAACCTTTTGGTCCCCCGTGGCCACTAGATTCAATCCCTCGACTCGTTTGAGTCACTTCGGTCAATGTTCGACTCGTTCGAGTCCATTGTACCCGTTCTTGATCCCGTTGGATCAATCGAACCTTTCCCCGACTCATTGGAGTCACCTCGGTCAATGATCGACTCGTTTGAGTCCATTGCACCCATTTTGGTCCCATAGCGACCAATTCGAACCCTCTTACCCAACGGACATGCCTTTTAACATTATAGCGCAATTTTAAACAAACGCTTAATAAGTCTCCCATGCGCGAGCATACAAGCTACGTTTAATCGCAAGAATTCGGTTAAAACATCGTCCATTTAAAAATAACCAACATATGTACGTTTTTCTACCAAAGAACTACGTACGCTTTGAATTCTCCGACTACCGGGAGATACGTAGGAGCAAGATCGACATCTTGTCAAGCGCAATAATAAAAAACTTTCTTTTTCCTTTCGTTTGTTTTCATCTCTTTTCCCCCCTTTTAGTATATTTTCTTTTGACATAGATAAGCATGCGCGCAAAACACATAAAAACATTTTAAGCTTTAGCCAAATAGAAGGTTCCCGTTGAGTACAACGGACGTGAGGGGTGCTAATACCTTCCCCTTGCGTAATCGACTCCCGAACCCGACAATGGTTGCAATGACCAGTCCTTTTCCTCATCGTCAAGGGTTTTATTATCGTTTCCCTTCAAAAAAAACTTAAGGGTTTATCAACGTTCCCTTTACACAAAAACTTTGGTGGCGACTTCACAAGGCCTTCCAAGCGTTCGCGAACGTCCTCGGAGGATTGCGCGTTTTTAACGAGGGCGCACAGCTGGCGGCTTCACTGGGGACATTTTTCCACTAAGCGAGTCAAGCCTATCCTATTTGCCTTTTAAGCTAATTGTTTTATTTACGCGCATGCTTTTATTTTATTTATTCATGTCATTCCTATGCTTTATGTTTATAAATGTTTTATTTTGCTTTATATTCATATCATATATATCAAATGCGGGGGTTACTTGAGTGATGTTACTCCACATTGTTCGGGTTAATGCCGGACGTGTGAGGCTCTCTACCCGAGCTTGAGAAAAAACTAAGTTAGAATGGTGGTTGTGAGCGGAAGCCCGCGTTGACGTATGTCCGTGAGGTAGGATGCCCAACCCCGCTTAGAGGAGATTTTCACGTGGAATTAATTGAAGTCATGTCGACGTATGTCCATAGACAACCCTAATTCCATGTGAGATCTATGACTCTAGGGACCTCTTCTTAGGAAATTTCACCTTTAGAGCCTACACGTGAGGATTGGGGGGAAGTTCCGAACCTTCATAAACCATACCCTTGCATATCATTTGCATTCATGAAAGTAATTTTCGCATCATTTTGCTTTATAGGAATTTAAAAAGAACAACCAAATATTAGCAAAAAGAAATATGGATTCCGGGAATAAAAATACGCTCGCCTTCAAGATTAAAGCTCCTAAGGTGGAAAGTTTATTAGCTCTAAGTAAAAGGCTATCTTCGGTCAACAAGAGTATTTTTGAAGCAAGCTATGGGTTAATCCTTGATCTCCTACCCGTGAGAATAGATTCAACGGCCTTAACCAGTTTGGCGCAATTCTTCGACCCACCTCTACGGTGCTTTACATTTCAAGACTTCCAACTAGCGCCGACTTTGGAAGAATTTGAGAAGATTTTGGGTTGTAGTATGAAGAACCATGAACTCTATCTCGGTCTGGGAAAAGACCCCACATTAGAGGCCATCACCGAATCCTTATACCTTGATGTCCAAGAAGTAGCATCTAACTTGGAAGTTAGAGGAAACCTTAAGGGATTCTCAAGAAAGTTCTTGGAGGCCAAAGCTCGGGAGATGATAGCCAACAAAGAGGGAGGAGCATTCAATGCTATCCTAGCCCTCTTAGTCTACGGGATTGTCTTATTCCCCAACATGGACGATTTCGTAGACTTTCCGGCTTTAGAGGTATTCATGACTAAAAATCCGGTTCCCACAATTTTGGCGGATTTTTATCATACCCTCTACTCTAGGCATGAACAAGCAAGGGGACGCAAGATTTCTTGTTGTACTCCTGTGGTGCAAATTTGGATGATGTCCCACATGCCAAGAAACCGAGACTTTGTGGAAAACCGGGCCAAGCTCAAATGGTCACAACGGATGACAACCCTCGCCGAGAAGGACATCCATTGGTTTTCTCCGAATTTAGAGGACCCAAAAATCATCCTCAGTTGCGGGGACTTCCCTAATGTACCCCTCATTGGTACTAAGGGATGTATTAACTACAATCCGGTCCTCTCTCTCCGACAACTAGGTTTTTCAATGGAAGATAAACCCAATGACCTTTTGTTGGAAGCTTTCTTCTTAAGGGAAGGCGATCAAGACCCGGCATTGCTAGAGAGAATCCGGGGAGCATGGAACCAAGTGCGCAAAGGAAGGGTTGGCAAGAGGAATTGTGTCGCCAAACCCCTTTATACTCAATGGGTGAAGGAGAGGGTCAAAGCAATCAAGTTACCCTTTGTGGTCGTATGCCCTCCAAAACCTCCTACACCTAAACCTATTGCAACCATTCCCAACAAAGAAGCGGAGGAACTCAAAGCTAAAATTCGAGAACTCCAAAACAAAAACGGAGACTTAGAATTGAAGCACCTCCAAGCTTTAGGAGAAATCACTAGGACGAAGAGAGATCGAGATGAAGTGACAAATTCTCTCCTAGTATGCCAAAAGCGGCTAAAAATCTCCGAAGGGAAGAGAGATTGGATAGGAGGCGGCTTGGTTAGTGCGGATGCCAACCTTGTGGCCAAGGACGAAGAGTTAGAAAGAATCTTACATTCCAACCAAGAGTTCAAGAAGTTCGGCGAACTAGCCATCGAAGCTCAACGGAAATGGAGGTTGAAATTTCAAGAGAAAAATCAACAGCTCCAAGAAGTAGTTAAAGACTACAAAGAGCAGCTCCAAGCCGAACGCGTCCAACGGCAAAGACATGAGAGCCTTTCTCATCAAGGGAGGCTAAAATGCAATCGTCTGGAGGCGGACATCAAGAAATTCGAAGAATACTTTGACAAGATTGCAAGAGCTCACGGGGACCATATTGCACAACTACATGATGAAATTAGAAGTGCAAGAGTCAAGCTAGACCAATGCAAGGAAGTGATTGAGTGTGTATGGCAAGACGCCACCCGATTAAGTGAGGATTTCACTAAATTGGTTGCATTCTCGAACTTGGTAATCACCCAACTTCCAAAGAAGCTAGCGGAGGCCGAAATGGTCGTGCCTTACTTTGTCATCCCTACGGAGATCCAGAAGTTTATGAAGTTCTGCAAGGACACCATAGATTTCTATAGGGAAGAGATGAGCAAAGCCGAGAAGCGAGCGACTATTTGATTTGTAATAGCATTAGTTACACTTTGTAAACAAATGTTATCTAATCAAATATAATATTTTGAAGCACTATCAATTTCCCGGTCTTTAATATTTCAAATCGCTAATATTAATTGTGCACCTTTAAAATTCCTCATAAAGCAAAATAAAAAAAACGCATATTTTGCATACTCATCGCATACATACATCCACATGCATCTTCATGCATTTTTTCAAAAAAAAAAAAACTCATTCATTTCCCTAAAAACAGTTCAAAGCAATCATAGCCCGAAAACCCCTAAAGCCCTCGGTCCAAGAACCAGAGCTCCAACACTCGTACGGAACACGAGCCAACAAACAAAGGATCATGGACAATTTGGAACAAACTCAAGCGGCTTTGAGAGAAGAGGTTGATGAAATGAAGGGGAAGATGGATCAGATGCTAGTGTTAATGCAAACTCTATCGGCACGAGAGAGTAACCCTCGCCCAGCAACGGATGCAGCCAATGTGCAATGGCCTCTTTATGGTTTACCTCCAGGATATACCCCACCATTTGAAAATGAGGGCCATGGACCACCTCCACCACCGCTCACAATCCCCGTAAGGAACGAAGAGCGTCGTCCTCAAGGAACCTCCACTACTCAGCATGAGATTATTTATCATAATGTGGAAAATAATCAGCCAAGACAGTCTGCTCCCGACACCACCCACCAAGACAATGATACCACCCAAATGTATCGAGTTTTGGAAGAAAGGTTGAAAGCTGTCGAAGGATTCAGTTCATACGGTGCCCACAACGCTTTGGACATGTGCCTAGTGCCCGACGTGGTAATCCCTCCGAAGTTTAAAGCACCGGATTTCGAAAAGTATAAGGGAATCCAATGCCCTCGGAACCATCTACGGATGTTCTGTAGGAAGATGGCAGCTTACGCAATGAACGAGAAACTCATGGTGCATGTGTTTCAAGATAGTTTAAGCGGAGCATCATTGGATTGGTACATGCAACTTGAGCGTACCCACGTCCAAACTTGGAAGGATCTAGCCGATGCTTTCCTAAAGCAATACAAATACAATTTGGACATGGCTCCAAATAGGATGCAACTGCAAAACCTCCTACAAAGAAGCAATGAGTCCTTCAAGGAGTACGCTCAACGGTGGAGAGAACTAGCTTCTCGTGTACAACCACCATTGTTGGAAAGGGAGCTTGTCGACACCTTTATGGGCACACTTCAAGGCCCATATTATGACAAAATGATTGGAAGCACATCTTCCGGCTTTTCCGATCTAGTCATGATTGGTGAAAGAATAGAGGACGGAGTAAAGAGGGGAAAGATCCAAGGCCCTCTAGAAGCTCAAAGTGGAGCTAGGAGACCCCCCAGCAACTTTCACAAAAAGAAAGAGGGGGAAACGAATGTTGTTCTAGTGGGACCATCTTGCCCACCATCAAATCAAATGCCTCGCTACCACTATCCTTATGTGGCAGCAGCAACGGCTCAAAGGCGTTACTCACCTCAAGTAATTCCCACAACTCCACCACGACAACCAGCAGTGTTGCCTCAACAACAGCAGCAACAACAAAGCGGGTACCCATCAAGGAACCAAACGGGCCCGAGGAACAACTACAACAATAGGCAGTTTGATCCCGTGCCTATGCCTTATGGTCAAATTTTGCCATATCTAATCCAAAAAGGGATGGTCGAGCCAAGACCACTACAACCAATGTTGCCACCATATCCACATTGGTATGACGCAAATGCAAAATGTGATTACCACGCGGGAACCGCGGGGCACAATGTCGAGAACTGTAGAGTTTTCAAACACAAGGTCCAGGACCTTATCGACAGGAAATTGCTGTCCTTCAAGGAAGAGAACCCCAATGTAAAAAATAACCCATTGCCGGGGCATGCGGGTCCCTCTATAAATGCGGTGGAAGAGCAAGAGGACTTTGGTCCAATCAAGAAGGTAGCCAATGTTAAGACTCCCCTGTCAATCATAAGGGAGCGTTTAACCGGTTTTGGTTTGTTCGAGGAGATGCACGCCAACTGCGAAGCCTGCAAAATCAACCCGGACAAGTGCGGAGAGTTAAAGAGTTGTCTTCAAGAGCTAATGGACCAAGGTTGGATCCAAATGGGCTATATAAAGGACGGCATGGATGTTGCTACCTTGGAGTCTCACGACCCAAAACCTCTCGAAATCCCTTACCAAAGGAGAGAGGTACCAATGCCTATACAGCCCATAACATTCCACGTACCTGCACCCTTCTCTTTTGAAAGCACGAAGAGGGTACCATGGAATTACCAACCCGTGGCCTATGTGGAAGGAAAACCACTAGCAAAAATTGAGCCCAGCATCACTAACATTACCGGTGTTGGAGGAATAACCAGAAGTGGTAGAGTCTTCGCTCCGAAAGAACTCGGGAAGACGCCAGCCGTACTACCAAGAGAGCCGCTCAAAGAAAAGAGCGTGGAGGAAAAGGAGAACCAAGCGGGGCCCTCTCAAAAGGCAACCCCACAAAAAGAGGCCGAAGAGTTTCTAAGAATAATCCAAAAGAGCGAATATAAAATCATTGACCAGCTAGGTCAAACTCCCTCCAAGATCTCCATGCTATCCCTATTACTAAGCTCAAAGCACACCGAGAAGCGCTGCTGCAAATCCTCAGTGAGGCACATGTCACCAAGGACATTCTTGTGGACCAATTCGACGGGATAGTCGGAAATATTACCTCAAGTAGGTACTTGGGTTTCAATGGCGATGAGCTACCCGACGAGGGGCATATTCATAACCGCGCCTTACATATCTCCGTGAAATGCATGGACCATATCCTCTCTCGAGTGTTAGTGGACACGGGGTCATCTTTGAATGTCATGCCCAAGACTACCCTCCTAAAGCTATCTTGTGAAGGGACAGTAATGAAGCCCAGCGCCTTGGTCGTAAAAGCTTTCGATGGGTCAAGAAGAGCCGTCGTAGGGGAGATCGACTTACCAGTCCAAATCGGGCCTAAGGTTTTCTCCATAACCTTCCAAGTCATGGATATTAATCCAACTTACAGTTGTCTTCTCGGACGACCATGGATTCATGCGGCCGGAGCCATCACCTCTACTCTGCACCAGAAACTTAAGTTCATCATTGATAACCAAATGATTGTAGTTTCCGGGCAAGAGGACATGATGGTAAGCCATCTCTCGTCATTCCGTTATATAGAAACGGACGAAGAAGCTGTGGATGTTCCCTTCCAGTCTTTGGAAGTGGCGAATGTCGTGACTTTGAGCTCAAAGCCCAAGAAAGAGGCTAGGACAGCCATGTCATCATGGAGGGCAATAAGAGAGGCCCTAGAAGAAAGCCGACCTGCCGGATGGGGCAAATTAGTAAACATACCGGAGAAGAAAAATCGCTTCGGGTTGGGGTATCATCCATCAGCCGAAACTTCCTCAAAGCCTCCAAAGCGAGGGATCCTTCCCATTTTGGAAACATTCATCAGTGCGGGTTTTATCAACGAAGATCAAGTGGCTCTGCTTGAAGACGTAGATGAAGACGTGCCTGATTTGGTGTACCGTTGCGCTTCGGATGAAGCTTTGAACAATTGGAGGGCTATCGCAATTCCCGAGATCATTACCAAGATCAAGTAATAAACCATGTTTGTTTTACTTTTAAAAAAAATCATTTAGCTCTGCCCAAGGCAAATGTTTAGTCGTGTGGGGCCCCCATGTTTTAAAGTTATTTTCAATCATGAATAAAATCACTCTTTTATGTTCATTTGAGTCTTTTTCTTTTTTGCATTTGTTTTAAAAAAAAAATTTTTACAAAAAGCCTAAAAAAAATCATACTCATGCAGATCTACAAATCCACCCTCCAAAAACAACACTGCCTTAATCCCTTATGACTTCGATTTCCCGATTAATCAAACGGAAGATGATGAAGAGGACGATTATGAACCGCCTGAAGAATTGTCCAGACTTGCAAATCAAGGGGATAGGGTAATACAACCTCATCAAGAATCAGTTGAAAAGGTCAACTTGGGGACCAAGAGGATAAGAGAGAGGTCAAGATAGGAGCCTCCCTGCATGAGGATGTGAAAGGAAAGTTGATTAAGCTTCTGCAAGAGTACGTGGACGTATTCGCTTGGTCGTATCAAGACATGCCGGGTTTAGACCCTAACATCGTTGTACATAAGCTGCCACTCAAGCCGGAATGCCCGCCAGTGAAGCAGAAATTGAGAAGAACTCGACCCGATATGGCTCTCAAGATCAGAGAGGAGGTCAAAAAGCAATTCGATGTCGGCTTCTTAGCTGTAACCAAGTATCCGACATGGGTTGCCAACATTGTGCCAGTTCCAAAGAAGGATGGCAAAGTTAGAATGTGTGTGGATTATCGGGACTTGAATAGAGCAAGCCCAAAGGATGATTTCCCGCTACCACATATCGACATATTGGTGGATAACACAGCCCAATTCTCAGTCTTCTCCTTTATGGATGGCTTCTCGGGATATAACCAAATCAAGATGGCTCCAGAGGACAAGGAGAAAACCACATTTATCACCCCGTGGGGGACATTCTGCTATAAGGTAATGCCTTTCGGATTAACAAATGCTGGGGCAACATACCAAAGAGCGATGGTAACTCTTTTCCATGACATGATCCATAAGGAAATTGAGGTCTACGTCGACGACATGATTGCCAAATCCCAAACGGAGGAGGATCATCTAGTCCATCTGCAAAAGCTTTTCGAACGCCTAAGAAAATTCAAGCTGCGCTTAAATCCTAACAAGTGCACATTTGGCGTTAGATCCGGAAAGTTATTGGGTTTCATCGTCAGCCAAAGGGGTATCGAAGTGGATCCCGACAAGGTAAAGGCTATCCAAGAAATGCCAGCGCCAAATACCGAGAAAGAGGTCCGGGGTTTCTTAGGAAGATTGAACTACATCGCTAGGTTCATCTCACACATGACAGCTACCTGCGAACCAATCTTCAAACTGCTAAGGAAAAACCAAGCCGTTCATTGGAATGAGGATTGCCAAGAGGCGTTTGACAAGATCAAACAATACCTGCAAGAACCACCAATTTTAATACCTCCGGTTCCGAGTAAACCCCTCATCTTATACCTAACCGTACTTGAAGGATCAATGGGTTGTGTGTTAGGACAACAAGATGAAACGCGAAGAAAAGAGCACGCAATCTACTACCTAAGCAAGAAGTTTACAGACTGTGAAACAAGGTATACTTCACTTGAAAAGACTTGCTGCGCTTTAGCATGGGCTGCTCGGCGCTTAAGGCAATACATGTTGACCCATACAACTTGGTTGATATCAAAGATGGATCCCATTAAGTACATCTTCGAAAAGCCTGCCCTCACAGGAAAGATAGCCCGTTGGCAAATGCTGCTGTCTGAGTACGACATCCAATACGTTGCTCAAAAAGCCATCAAAGGGAGTGTTTTATCCGAGCACCTTGCTCACCAACCATTGGAGGATTATCAACCCATACAATTCGACTTCCCAGATGAAGATGTCGTAGCTTTGAATGACGAAAAGGTCACAAGCGATGATGAAGGGCCAGAGCCGAGAGCTCGATGGAAGCTCGCTTTCGACGGCGCCTCAAATGCCATGGGGCACGGGATCGGGGCAGTTTTAATCTCCCCAAGAAATGGATATCAACCATTCACAGCAAGGTTATGCTTTGACTGCACCAATAACATGGCAGAATATGACGCATGTATCCTAGGCCTCGAAGCAGCAATTGATCTAAGGATCAAAACCCTTGAAGTATACGGTGACTCAGCCTTAGTCATCTATCAAGTCAAAGGAGAATGGGAAACAAAACATCCCAATTTAATTCCCTACCGAGCTCGGGTTGTAGAATTGATTGAGCATTTTGATGAAATCAACTTCCATCACATACCTAGAGAAGAAAATCAGGTGGTAGATGCTTTGGCTACATTATCATCAATGTACCAAGTAAATTTTCACAATGAAGCACCAATCATAAGGATGGATCGTAGAGACAAACCGGTTGTATGTGCATTAGTCGAAGAAGGACTTGACAACAAACCCTGGTTCTACGACATCAAGCAGTACCTCGAAGAGCAAGAGTATCCAGAAAATGTCTCACACACCGACAAGAGAACCCTCAGGAGATTGGCATCCCAGTTCTTCCTCAGTGGAAATACCCTCTACAAAAGAAACTACGACATGGTCATGCTCAGATGTGTGGATAAACATGAAGCGGACACGCTCATCAAAGAAATCCACGAGGGATCTTTTGGAACCCATGCCAATGGGCATGCAATGGCAAAGAAAATCCTAAGGGCGGGCTATTATTGGCTAACCATGGAAGCTGACTGTTTCCACTATGCCAAGACTTGTCATAAATGCCAAATTTATGCTGACAAGGTGCATGTACCACCAACTCCCCTGAATGTCATGACCTCACCTTGGCCATTCTCTATGTGGGGCATAGACATGATTGGAATGATCGAGCCCAAAGCTTCAAATGGACATCGCTTCATCCTCGTTGCCATCGACTACTTCACCAAATGGGTAGAAGCAGCTTCGTATGCAAAAGTAACCAAACAAGTGGTAGCCCGTTTCATCAAGAAGGAAATCATTTGCCGTTACGGCATTCCCCACAAAATCATCACTGATAATGGGGCAAACCTAAACAACAAGACAATGAAGGAGTTGTGCAAAGATTTCAAGATTGAGCACCATAATTCCTCCACTTACCGGCCAAAGATGAACGGTGCGGTAGAAGCAGCCAATAAGAACATAAAGAAAATCATCCAGAAGATGGTAACAACATATAAGGATTGGCACGAGATGCTTCCCTTTGCGCTACATGGCTACAGAACAGCCATTCGCACTTCAACTGGGGCAACCCCTTTCTCCTTAGTATACGGTATGGAAGCGGTGCTTCCCGTAGAGGTTGAAATCCCTTCGTTAAGGGTCTTGATGGAAACCAAGCTAGAAGAAGCTGAATGGGTCCAAACAAGGTTTGACCTACTGAATCTCATAGAGGAAAAGCGTCTAACGGCGATATGTCACGGACAACTCTATCAAAGGAGACTCAAGAGGGCATTCGACAAGAAGGTCCGTCCTCGAGAATTCAAAGAAGGAGACTTAGTGCTCAAGAAGATATTACCTATCCACAAAGATCCCCGAGGGAAGTGGACTCCCAGCTATAATGGACCGTACGTGGTAAAGAAAGCCTTCTCTGGCGGAGCCTTGATCATCACCACTATGGACGGAGAAGAGTTCCCACTCTCAATAAACTCTGATGCAGTCAAGAAGTATTATGCCTAAGAAAAAAAAGAGAAAAAAAAAGCTCGCTAAATCGAAAACCTGGAAGGGCGGTTTAGGCAATAGAGAGCGTCCTGCTAGATCGAAAACCTGAAAAGGCGGTCTAGGCAAAAATTAAGGACATCAAAAAAGGAAATACACCCCGGTGGACTGAAAACTCGAAAGAGCAGCCCAGGCAAAAATTAGGGGTTAACAAAAGAAGAAAGGCAATGACTGCAACATCCAAGCTCCGGACAAGATTCAAGAGGAGAAGAATCGGTCTCGTCAGCATCTTCAAAAAATATCGAAGTCATAAGGAAAATAGCATGTGTTGTGCCAAAACCAACAAATTTCTTTTTGCTTTTTTCTTGTCTTTCTCTATCTTTTTCCTCAGAGAAGTAATCACTTCTCACTTCATGTGTTTTTTACCCATTCAAGAAGTCAAATCTGCATTGAATAAAATTCCTTTTATTATTTTGTGTTTCATTAGCGCATAAAATTTTGTTTTACTCATGATAAAAATGCATTGAAACATGGGAAATAAACAAAGGAAACTTCTTCCAAAAAAAAACAAACAAACGTTGTTTTTATTTGAATTTTCGTAAATTTCGAGAGAATTGCGGTAATTCCCCCCCAAAATATTGCACCGAAGGATTTATGCTCTTCAGCAAAGGCAAGTGCATAGCTCACAGCACGTGGAGCGCAAAGACCCCAAGGGTTGGAGGAACGAAATCCCCAGTCAAAACACCCCAAACATCCTTCCCATTAACCAAGGCTGGATATCGATCATGCTTCCAAAATGATCCTTATATCCCCATGAAGCCAAACCTTATTGACATTCCTCAGGGAGTCTCAACCCAAAACAAAGAGTCCAATCATCATTGGCAGACAAACACAAATTCCCCCAAAAAGCCCGACCTTGCTCGGCATCCAATCATAACTCCCAGCATTCAACATGCATCCCACATATCATGCATAACATAATACATGCATCATGTCAAATTCATTCATGCATGCATATCCAAATCATTCATACACATGCATTTCATAATCATGTCATGCATCCTCAACAAGGATTCTCTAGTGAATATCACATATTCACCAGCATCCATCAACAGTTAAGCAAGTGTTCCCCAGTGAACCTCCTTCACAAACTGTCCCCAATTCCCCAACTGAGTTTCCCCAGCAGAAATTCTTGATTGAGTCTCCCTCATATCATATCATATTGCATATCACACTGCATAAGGTAACATGAAGCATATCATGCATCAATCATGTTTTCCCTTTTCAACAATCTAAGTACTAGCCCCGCCTAGAGACGATTACAAAACACCGGGCACCTATTCAGGGTAAGACCATTCCAGCTCAAAACACCGGGCACCTATTCAGGGTAAGACCATTCCAGCTCAAAACACCGGGCACCTATTCAGGGTAAGACCATTTCAATTTAGGTATCCACCTCTAGTGCAAGCGGCTAGATAAGATTACCTACACTCAGTGTTTCCACCTCTAGTGTAAGCGGCTAGATAAGATCACTTTACCCTAGGTATCCACCTCTAGTGTTAGCGGCTAGATAAAATTACCTATCCTCAGTGGATCGACCTTCAGTGTAAGCGGCTGAATAAGATCACCTTCCCTAGGTATCCACCTCTAGTGTAAGCGGCTAGATAAGATCACTTTACCCTAGGTATCCACCTCTAGTGCAAGCGGCTAGATAAGATTACCTATCCTCAGTGTTTCCACCTTCAATGTAAGCGGCTGAATAAGATCACCTTCCCTCAGGTATCCACCTCTAGTGTTAGCGGCTAGATAAGATTACCTATCCTCAGTGGATCGACCTTCAGTGTAAGCTGCTGAATAAGATCACCTTCCCTAGGTATCCACCTCTAGTGTTAGCGGCTAGATAAGATTACATATCCCCAGTGAATCTACCTCCAGTGTAAGCGGCTGGATACGATCAACCTTTATCCCCAGTGGATCGACCTTCAGTGTAAGCGGCTGAATAGAACCGCTCCATCCTTAGGGATCTACCTCCAGTGTCAACGGCTGGATATGATCAACCCTTTACCTTTGTCCATTTTTTACATATGCATGGCAATATTTTCATTTCACTGCGATCTTTTCGTACCGCGAAGGACAAAATTCGGGTCCTTCTTTTACTTAATTGATCTTCGCAAAGAGTTCATGAGATGCCCTCGGCACTCACACACTCTATGCAAAGACATAATTAAGTAGGGGCAGCTGTAGTACCCCAATTTTGTCCTAAGCCTTTTAAAACAAAAATCAAAAAAAATCAAAGAGAGGGAAAAAGTCAAAGTCAACAAAAGTCAACAAAAAAGTCAACATTTCAAAAATGATGACTTCGCAGTGCGAAGTCTGCGATTTTTCTGCAGATTTTTGGTTTCTTTGATTTAATTCCAGTTTTTGTTACACATCATTTGCATTATTATTTTAATCAGCATTCATGGCTAATTGGGCTCAGCAAAGCCAGAGTTGAGAGACTTGCCATTAATGCCAAGGAAAGAAGCTTTTTCTTCCAACCTAGCATGTGACAAGCAAGTGGGCTTGCCCTTGGGCAGCTCTTGTCCCTCCCAAGTGACCTGTTAACCACCCCAAGGTTGCCAGCCACCTGCTTGAAGACTTTCTTCCTGCTTTCTCCCCCAAAACCAGTCAAACCCAGCTGGTTTTGCACTTGCAAAAGCCATGATTGCTTGCCCTGTTTTTCAGCAGCTTTTCAGCCCTCTCACACCAGCCACATGTTGCCTTTTGCATCCCCCAACCTCTGCACATCACAGTGCACGTTTTTATTGTTCAACCATTGAGATTGCAAGGATCAATCCCCAAGCATAGCCAATTGCAATCCAGCCATGTTCATCATCATTTCTATCCAAAGACCATTGAATTTGTGGCTGAAATCAGTCAAGGATTTAACCCTTGGCACAAGGCAAGGTTGCCTCTATCCATTAGCATTAAATGCAAAGCCATTTAGCCTGAATTTAGCCCACAAATCAGCTAGGTCCTATGGATTTTCCATCATTGCTTTGGATTGCATTTTGGCCTATAAATAGAGATGCGAGGCAAGAGGAAATGCAGCATTCTAAGAGCATTATTCACACAAAGAAACACTACTCATAACACTTGAAACACTTACAAACAACCAGAGAAAGCCAGCCAAAGCACTAGCAAAAACCAATCCAAACACAAAGCATTACAAAGTTCAAAGTTCATCACCAATATTCAAAACCTTTGCAAGAACCTTCAACCAATCCAAGTTCATTGCAGCAGGAGCTTTGCTAAGGATCTCTGTAAGTTCCTAAGTCATTATCTTGCATCTATAATTGTGTTTGCATATCAATTTTGGTCCAAAACCTTTTTGTTCTAAAAACCCCTTTTGAATTTCAAAAGAAATCCCAAGGTTTTCAAAACATCAAAACTGGTTTGTCCAGCTCTTTTCATTGCAAAAACTCAAATCTTTTCACTCTCCTAAAAGGTCCTGAGTGTGTTCAGAAGTTGTTTCTGAACAACAGTTCAGAAACAGCTTCTGAACTCAAAAATTCGCATTGTTCGCAGTGCGAAGTCATGGTCGCAGAGCGACCATGACAGAACTCAGAATCTGAGTTTAGGCTCCCAAATGGCCATTTTTTAAGGTTCTAGCCCAAGAGCTCAGAACCTAGGAGTTTTAAAACTCATGTTATTCAAACCAGTTCAAGGATTTTGCATAATATTGGAAAATTCGCAAGTTCGGGTAACACTTTTGTGGATAACTTGCAAAACAAGTCATATCCCCAAACTTTCAAAACAACTTGAACAAACCAGCTATGTTCATTACTTTCAAATTCAAACTTGAACAATAAACATTGTTCATGATTTTCAAAACCCAAACGTGAACATAAGCCGAATTTGTCGCTTTTCAAAACTGTTCGCAAAATGAGCCGAACTTGTGCGTTTTCTAACAAAATTGCTAAAACCTCTTCATCTTCGGTTTCAAACCCAAATGTTTTGATAAGCTTTGGGATTTCTAAGAAATTCAACCAAAAACTTGAATGAAAAAGGGATGGTGTGACGTATGTCTCTCCAGTGCCACGATTGTACGAATGCGTGACGTATGTCTCATCGTTTGGACAATCGTCATTCCATTTCCAACGTATCCGACCATACCAAACCAATTATTGGCCCCTTGTGGTCAATCCGAACCTTTTGGTCCCCCGTGGCCACTAGATTCAATCCCTCGACTCGTTTGAGTCACTTCGGTCAATGTTCGACTCGTTCGAGTCCATTGTACCCGTTCTTGATCCCGTTGGATCAGTCGAACCTTTCCCCGACTCATTGGAGTCACCTCGGTCAATGATCGACTCGTTTGAGTCCATTGCACCCATTTTGGTCCCATAGCGACCAATTCGAACCCTCTTACCCAACGGACATGCCTTTTAACATTCTAGCGCAATTTTAAACAAACGCTTAATAAGTCTCCCATGCGCGAGCATACAAGCTACGTTTAATTGCAAGAATTCGGTTAAAACATCGTCCATTTAAAAATAACCAACATATATACGTTTTTCTACCAAAGAACTACGTACGCTTTGAATTCTCCGACTACCGGGAGATACGTAGGAGCAAGATCGACATCTTGTCAAGCGCAATAATAAAAAACTTTCTTTTTCCTTTCGTTTGTTTTCATCTCTTTTCCCCCCTTTTAGTATATTTTCTTTTGACATAGATAAGCATGCGCGCAAAACACTTAAAAACATTTTAAGCTTTAGCCAAATAGAAGGTTCCCGTTGAGTACAACGGACGTGAGGGGTGCTAATACCTTCCCCTTGCTTAATCGACTCCCGAACCCGACAATGGTTGCGATGACCAGTCCTTTTCCTCATCGTCAAGGGTTTTATTATCGTTTCCCTTCAAAAAAAAAACTTAAGGGTTTATCAACGTTCCCTTTACACAAAAACTTTGGTGGCGACTTCACAAGGCCTTCCGAGCGTTCGCGAACGTCCTCGGAGGATTGCGCGTTTTTAACGAGGGCGCACAGGGGCCATTGTTAATGACACAACTATGTTGGAACAAAATTTGTATGAACAACTCTCTTTTGGGTTTTGATGATAACAAGTGTTAAAAAGAAAATTGGAATTGCTAATGCTTTGTTCTAGGTGTGCAGAACCATGTTCTTAATGATTGGTATTTGATAATGGTTATGGAAGAACAAGCTAAGAGCAAGAAAGAAAGCATTGAAGCCTTTGTTGCAAGTCTGAAGCAAAACTGGGTCTGAAGACTGCGTCTGAAGGGTGCTTCTGAAGGTCAACGTTGGTCAACGTCTGAAGGCTGAGTCTGAAGGTCAACATAAGTCAACGTTTGAAGGCTGAGTCTGAAGGTCAACAGAAGTCAACGTCTGAAGGCTGAGTCTGAAGGTCAACAAAAGTCAACGTCTGAAGAAGTGCGTCTGATGAACAGTGCTTCAGAAGTGTGCGTCTGAAGAGAGCTCCTGAAGTACTGTTCCTGAAGAAGCTTCTGAAGTCTGAGTTCTTTAAGGAAAAGCAGCTGTCTCTGTCAACTGTAAAACCTGCAATGTCAGAACAGCTAAATGGAATTGTTGTCTCCTTCTCAGAAACATTCCCCATGTTTTAAGGAATGTATTCAAACTTTGTGCTCTGTTTTTAAGCACACAAACTCAGCTGACTAGCCGCTCTTGCAACGGCTCTTTGCTGAATTTCTGGGCAATCTCAACAGCTCTTTTATTATCTATAAAAGGGTGATGATTTGAAGAGAAAATTGCCAAGACTCTGTACAGAAACACAACTGCAAAAACCAGAACTGCTTACTCTGTTTTTCGTATCTGTCACAAAACAACTTAGGAATTCTTACAATTTGTTTATCTTAGAATTCCTTAAGTGTTAGAGTCTTAATTGAGTTGTATTAAGTGAACACCTCTGATATTTGATCAAGTGTTCAATTCAAACTTCTTTCTTTGTAAACCAGTTTGAAACAAAGTCTCAGTCTGCGTGCTGAGCATCCTGAAGTCTCATTACTTTGTGTTCTGAGCAATTAGAAGTCTCTTAGCTTTGTGCTTTGAGCAGGGAAGTCTCTTGACTTTGTGTCTTGAGCATTGGAAGTCTCTTGACTGTGTGTCTTGAGCAAGGAAGTCTCTTAGCTTGTGTGCTTTGAGCAAGGAAGTCTCTTAGCTTGTGTGCTTTGAGCAGGGAAGTCTCTTAGCTGTGTGCTTTGAGCAATTGTAATCAGTTTGATTTTAGTTCAAATATCTTGTTAGTAACAGGGGGACTAGACTACTTCCGGTTTGTGGAAGGAACTAGTATAAAAAGTGAAGGTGAGAAAAACACACAAGAAGGGGGGGTTGAATTATGTGGACTCAAAAACTTGGTTTCTTTTCTTCTCAAAAACTTAAGACAAGTTCAGAATCAGGTTCTGAGCTTTTATCAAAGTGTTTATGCAGCGGATTCAAATGTAAAGAGAGAAGGGAAGAGAGACACACAATGTTTTTATACTAGTTCCTTCCACAAGTTGGAAGTAGTCTAGTCCCCTTGTTACTAACAAGAGATTTTAACTATAATCAGACTGATTACAATTACTCAGACCACAAAGGAATGAGATTTCCAGTTGCTTAACCACAAAGGAAGAGACTTCTGATGTTCAGACCACAAAGGAATGAAACTACCCTGCTCAGACCACAAAGGAATGAGACTTCCTGCTCAGACCACAAAGGAATGAGACTCTAACTTGCTCAGAACACTAAGTAATGAGGCTTGCAATGCTCAGTATGCAGACTGAAACTTAAACCAAACTGAATTACAAAGAAAGTAAGTTTGGGTTGAACACTTGATAAAATATCAGAGGTGTTCACATAAGACTCTTAACCTTAAGAAATTCTAAGATACAAAGATTGAAAGAATTTCTAAGAGTTTGGTGACACTCGTATTTTTACAGCAAAACAGAGCAAGTTTCAGACAGTTTTTGCTCCAAAAGTCTTAGCAAATTTCTTCTTTAATTCTTCTTCCTTATATAGAAGGAATTAGAGCTGTTGAAGATTTTCAGGATAAGCAAAGAGCCGTTGCAAGTAGTGAACTAGGCCAGGCTAAATTGCGAGCTAAGTTCAGCAGAAAACCAGAGTGCAGCAGCCATTTTTGAATTTGCTTTCCTTAAAAGCTGGGGAATGTTTGAGTCAGGGAGACAACTGTTCCATTGGAGTTGTTCTGACATATGCAGGCATTAAATGCGCACAGTAACAGTTGCTTTTCTTGCCAAATCAGACTTCAGAAGCTTCTGCGTGAACAGTACATCAGAAGCTCTCTTCAGAAGCACTGTTCATCAGACGCACTTCTTCAGACGTTGACTTTTGTTGACCTTCAGAAGCACTGTTCATCAGACGCACTGTTCATCAGACGCTCCCATCAGACGTTGACTTTCGTTGACCCTCAGACTCAGCCTTCAGACGTTGCCTTCAGACTCAGCCTTCAGACGCACCCTTCAGACTCAGTCTTCAGACTCACCCTTCAGACCCAGTTTTCCTTCAAACTTGTAACTTGGCTTCTAAGCTTTCCTTTCTTGCTCTAAGCTTGTTCTTCCATAACCATTATCAAATACCAATCATTTAAAGACATGGTTCTGCACACTAGAACAAGCATTAGCAAAAACAATTTTCTTTTTAACACTTTGTTATCATCAAAACCTTAAAGAGAGATGTTCATACAAATTGTTCCAACAATCTCCCCCTTTATCCAAAAGAGAGTTGTTTCACACATTTTGTTCCAACAATCTCTCCCTTTTTGATGATGACAAACATAAGTATTATCAGAAAATTGTTGTTAACTATTAACAAGTTAACTGCAGGGTGTGAGGTTTGTAAGCTCCCCCTGAGTCTGATCCATGTTAATTAAGTTCAGTTTAAATCACAAATGTGAAAATTTCAGAATTGTTGTTAAGTTTAATTAACAAGCTGACTTCAGGAGAGGTTTGTAAGCTCCCCCTAGGTCTGATAATCCTCAAGGTTAGGTTTGTAAGCTCCCCCTGATTCTTATCCATGTTAATTAAACTCAACTTAAAACAATAAAGTGAAATTAACACTCAGAATTTCAAATAACTTGCTGACTTCAGGTTCTGAGGTTTGTAAGCTCTCCCCCTAAGTCTGATAATCCACATGATGAGTTTTGTAAGCTCCCTGAGTCTTATCCAAGTTATTTTAAATTCATTTTACTCACTAAGAGTAATTTATATCTCACAAAATTAAATTCAGAGGCTGAGAGTTAAAAACAGTTCTCATAAGTTAATTTTAATCAGAACTTAACTTATGTTCAGAGCCTCAGGTCTTAATGCCTTTTACTCCCCTTTCATAAGTTAATTACTGTCAGAATTTTACTTATGTTTTGAGCTCAGGAGCTTTAATACTTGTTTACCTCTACTCCCCCTTTTGTCATCAACAAAAAGAAAGTTTTAGAAGAAAAATTTCAGAAAAATTTCTCCCCCTTTTAAGAGAGTTTGAAAAACATGTGAGATAGTCATGCAATCATATAGGTAATCAAGCAGCAAAGATGAGAATCAGAGCAGACTTGATTTTTCATGAAGTATATGACATTGCATTTGAAAAATAGAATGATGTTCAGAAGCAGAAAAAGATAGTTCAGAGCTTCTGATCAGAGCATTCTTTGTTCAGACACAGTTGTTCAGTATATCTTATTCAGTATCACTGAACTATTTTCAGACAAAATTGTTCAGATCATATACCTGCTGAAGGATTTAGCACAACTGAACTTATATCAGAACCTGATACCAAAAATGGTTTAGTGCTGATACCAAGATATAGCATATGGTTCAGTGCTGCTGAATTCTTTCAGACCAGCTTGAAATTTAGGCCAGGCAATACTTAAGAGAAACTAACAGGTTCTGAACCAGCAGGTTCTGAACTATACGCAGGGCACAATAGTTTGCTTAAAACAGAGCACACACAAACACAATGCAAAGCAAGAAAATAACGTGCAGGAAAGTAAAAAGGCACACAAGGTTTGTTAACCCAGTTCGGAGTAAACACCTCCTACTCTGGGGGATACCAATCCAGGAAGGAAATCCACTATTGGATTTAATCCTCAAGACTCAGACACTGACTCCCAGTTCCTATCCCAAGCAATTAACCTCCACCTAGTCAGACTTCTACCCAACTCTGAGTATTAGAATTCTCTAACTTCCTATTCAAGCAACTAAACCCAGCTACTTGAACAACCCTTAACAATCCCCTGTTTTTCAATACAATTTCAATGACAACACTTCATTCGTACCTAAAGGCTTAGAATGAATTACAACTCAATAAAAACTCTAAACCAACTCAAACAATGAGTGGTGTACAAAGAAAACTCTAAGTTAAAAACACATACTCAATTTTTCTGAAATATAACTCTAAATTCGTAAGTCTTGAATAGCAGCAGCCCTCCTCTTTTTATAGCCTTCAGTCTTGCAGCATAAATAACAAACTAATCTTCTGAATTGATTTGTTACTGGAATAAGAATGATCCAATAAAGTAACAAATAAAACTGCATCCAATCTTTGAAAGATTTAAAACAGAAAATACGAAGATCATGAAACTGAACCAAATCTTCAATGATATCTTCTCCAATTTAATCAGCATTCTAGAAGCAATTATACAAAGATAATTCCTTGCTAAATCTCCCAAGATACGCGCAAAAACTAATCTGAAAACCCAGCTTCTGATGTGGTCAACAGAAGTCAACGCTGGCTTCAGAACCTGAATCAGCTTCTGAACTGCTACAGTGCTTTCAGCTTCTGATGGCATTTTCAGCTTCTGAATGGCTTCAAAATTAAAAACTTCCAACTGAAGAAATGTTCTACATATGGAGATGCTTCTATTTAATACCTTGGTTTTGCCAAACAATGCAGCCAACACCAAAATACTCAACACAGCTGATACCAATTTTTAAATAAGTTCTGAAAACCTGAACATTGTCTGATACAAATTGAGCAATTGAAAAATGTGTCTGTGTTAAAACATTTTGAGCATTTGATACCAAAAACAGAAAAACACATTTTTTCATATTGATGACTTTAAAACATTTTTTCATCATTGCCCAGGGTTATACTTATTAAATTCTGACCAAACATTAGATTTCTATCAGATTCAGAAGTCAGAAAATCCAGGTTCTAAACCTTCAGACTCTAAAGTTTTTCAGGCTTAACTTTCTTCAGACTCTCAGAAAATGAGTGTCTGATAAGTCTTAGCTTATGATAAACTCAGAATCTTAGTTTTCATTCAGATTCAAGCATATTTTCAAGAGATAAAATGCATGTTCAGATTCTTTTTAATAAAATTGAATCTTTCTTCTGTTAGGGGTTTTGTGAATATGTCAGCCCATTGATGATCAGTATCAATGAACTGAATATCTAAAACTCCCTTCTGAACATAATCTCTTATAAAATGATGTTTAATTTCTATATGCTTGGCTCTAGAATGCAGAATTGGATTTTTAGACAGACATATTGCAGCAATATTATCACAATAAATAGGTATGTTATCTGCATGAATTTGATAATCCTCTAATTGATGTTTCATCCAGAGCAGTTGTGTACTACAACTTGCAGCTGAGATGTATTCTGCTTCTGCTGTTGACAAAGCAATAGTTGCTTGTCTCTTGCTGGCCCAGGATATCATATTTTCACCCAGAAACTGACAGTTTCCACTGGTGGATTTTCTTTCAATCCTGTCCCCAGCATAATCAGCATCACAGAATCCAACTAGCTTATAATTCAAGGATTTCTTATACAGAAGTCCCAAATTAGTTGTTCCTTTCAGATACCTAAAGATTCTCTTAACAGCAGTCATATGAGATTCTCTAGGATCTGACTGGAATCTAGCACACAGACAGACACTAAACAAAATATCTGGCCTAGAAGCAGTTAAGTATAAAAGAGAACCTATCATACCTCTATACAGCTTCTGATCTACTTTTGAGCCATTGTCCTCTTTGCTTAAGGTGCAGGTAGGATGCATTGGTGTTGTCATCAGCTTACAATCATCAAGCTGGAACTTCTTCAGAAGCTCCTTTGTGTATTTGGACTGATGAACATAGACACCATCTTTGCATTGGTTGATTTGAATTCCCAAAAAGAATTTCAACTCTCCCATCATGCTCATTTCAAATTCATCCTGCATTAACTTAGAAAACTCTTTGCAAAGAGAGGCATTAATAGAACCAAATATGATATCATCAACATATATTTGTACAATTAAGATGTCTTTCTTAAGAGTTTTTCTAAAGAGTGTATTGTCAACTTGACCTCTTACAAAATTATTTTTAATCAAGAAATTGTTTAGTCTTTCATACCAAGCTCTAGGAGCTTATTTCAGACCATATAGAGATTTCTTAAGTTTAAAAACAAAGTCTGGATTTTTAACATCTTCAAAACCAAGATGTTGTTTAACATAAACTTCTTCAGAAATAACACCATTTAAGAAAGCACTCTTAACATCCATTTGGTACAAGATGATATCATGATTAACAGCATAGGAAAGAAGTAACCTGATTGCTTCCAGTCTTGCAACTGGAGCAAAAGTTTCAGTGTAGTATATTCCTTCCTGCTGGCTGTAGCCTTGAGCTACCAGTCTTGCCTTGTTTCTGATCACTTCTCCTTGTTCATTGAGCTTGTTCCTGAACACCCATTTTGTTCCAATGATATTCTTATGATCAGGTCTTGCAACTAGATCCCAGACATCATTCCTTTGAAACTGGTTCAGTTCTTCCTGCATAGCTACAATCCAGCCATCATCTGCAAGTGCTTCATCAGCTGTTGTGGGCTCAATCATGGATAGCAGGCCAAGCATAGACTCATTCTGACTGAATGCTGATCTTGTCTTCCTTGGACTGTTCTTGTTCCCAATGATCAGCTCCTCAGGATGTGAAGACTTGTATTTATATGAGGTTCTGGGAGGATTAGCTTCTGAAGAACCATCAGGGGTAGTGACATTATCAGAGAGTTTCTCAGATTCTTCAGTGTTTTCAGCTTCTGAACTTTCTTCAGACTCTGAACTAGGTTCAGGTTCTGAAGGTTCTTCTGAGAGTCTGAAATCTGCAAAACTCTCAACCAGCTCTGGTATTTCATTACCAGGCTTCTTATCATCAAATCTAATATGTATATCTTCTTCAACAACATGTGTTTCAGAATTATACACCCTGTATGCTTTAGATCTCTCTGAGTATCCTAAAAAGGTACCCTTTTGAGACTTAGCATCAAATTTCTTTAGGTAGATCTTATTGTTTAGTATGTAACAAGTACAACCAAACTGATGAAAATAAGAAATGCTTGGTTTTCTTCCTTTAAAAAGTTCATATGCTGTTTTATTCAGAATAGGTCTGATATAGATCCTGTTCTGAATATAACATGCTGTGTATACAGCTTCTGCCCAAAAGTACTTAGCAATTTTGGATTCATGGATCATGGTTTTGGCCATTTCTTGCAAAGATCTGTTCGTTCTCTCTACAACTCCATTTTGTTGTGGAGTTCTAGGAGATGAGAACTCATGGAAAATTTCATGATCTTCACAAAAATTTTCAAAAGGTTCATTTTCAAATTCCCCACCATGATCACTTCTGACTTTTAAAATTTTTAAGTCAATTTCAGTTTGTACTTGTTTGCAGAATTTGTAAAACACATCATATGTTTCATTTTTAGTTCTAAGGAACTTAACCCAAGTCCACCTACTATAATCATCAACAATTATAAGTCCATACTTCTTCCCATTGATTGAAGCTGTTCCAACAGGACCAAACAAATCAATGTGAAGCAGTTCTAAAGGTTTTGAGGTGGAAACAATGTTTTTAGATTTAAAAGAAGTTTTTGAAAACTTTCCAATTTGGCATGCACTACACAGAGCATCTGAGTGATAGTCAATTTTAGGTAGGCCTCTAACCAGCTGTAACTTGCTAAGCTTAGAGATGAGTCTCCAGCTAGCATGTCCCAGCCTTTTGTGCCAAACCCATTTCTCATCACTCACAGACAGAAGGCAAACTACCTTCTGCTGAACCAATTCAGAAAAATTGATTTTATAAACATTGTTTTTCCTGTTTCCTTGGAACACTACAGACTTATCTTTGTTGTTAATTACAGTACATGTGTTCTTATTAAACAAGACTTCATAATTACTATCACATAATTGACTTATGCTAAGTAAATTATGTCTAAGTCCATCTACCAGCCAAACATTATCAATGTACAGGGAAGAATTACCTATCTTACCAGTACCAATGATCTTTCCTTTCTGACTTCCTCCAAACCCCACAGTTCCACCCTCTTTTAGAGTCAGGGTTTGGAACATAGAGTTGTCTCCTGTCATATGATGCGAGCATCCACTGTCCAGGTACCAGGACCTTTCCTTTTCTCTGGATGACAAGCATATCTGCAACAGAAATGATCTCGGACTTAGGTACCCAGATTTTCATGGGTCCTTTATGGTTAGTCCTGAAAGGTTTTGGCTTTTTCATCTTGTGTTTGAAGTTATAATATTCAGACTTGTTCTGATACTTTTGATATGAATCCTTATATCTTGAATAAGTCTGAGTTCTAGAACCTGAGTTCTTCAGAACCTGAGTTCTCAAAGGTCTGGACTCAGATTTCTTCAGAACTCTAATTTTGTTAGCTTCAGACACAAGGCAAGCTTCAGTTTTACCTTTCTTAAAACAGTCAGAAGCAGATGACAGATTGGCTTGCTTTTGCTTGCTTTGCTTAACATTCTGAGATTGAAAATGTTTTGTATTGACTGGTTTAGTAGTTTTTGAAGTTTTCATAAACCCAGTCTTTGCAAAATTTGAATTTGAATTATTCAGACTCTGAGACTTACTAGTTTCAGGTTCTGAACTCTTCAGACTCTGAACATTTTCAGGTTTAGAGTCTGATTTGCTATTACTCTTAGGCTTAGAACCTTTTGGCTTAGATTTAGGCAAGGTTTTAACATCTGCCTTCATCTTACCCTTAGGTTCAGAAGCTTTAGAGTCTGAGCAGTTCAGAACTTCAGACTCAGTCTCAGTTTCTGCTAATTTCTGTTTCTCAGATTTATCAGAAGCAGGCACAAAGCATATTTCATTGCCGTTCATAATATTTCCACAAGAAGGTGTGTTTGATTCATTTGAAAGTTTGAATGAATCATTGTTAAATCCAATACCTTCACCTTTGTTTCTATAAATACTATAAATCATAGAAGCAACTTTACTTCTATTGATTCCAGTTAAAATGAAGTCCTGAAGAGCAATTTCATGTTCATTAGGAATTGCTTCAGGTTTCTTATGAGCCTCATCTCTCAGTTCTCTAACTTCTTCATCAAACTCAATTATTTGATTCTGAAGTTTGAGATTTTCTTCAGACAGCAAGTTAGATTTATTTTTCAAAGATTTTATTTCTCCTAACTTGCTTTTGAGGTGACTCATAAGATCTTTAACTGTTTCAATTAATTCAGATCTAGTGAGTTCAGAAATACCTCATCTTCATCATCTGAATCTGAACAAGATTCTGCATCAGAAAATGCAGTTGCCATCAAAGCTAGGTTTGCTTCTTCTTCATCAGACTCAGACTCATTGTCCAGATCATCCCATGTTGCCATGAGACTCTTTTTAAGTTTGTTTTTGAAACTGCTGGACTTGGAACTGGTCTTCTTTGCTTTTTTCCTTTGATTTGTCCTTCTGAAGATCAGGACATTCAGCAATGAAGTGGCCAGGTTTCTTGCAGTTGTAGCATTCCTTCTGGTTTTCCCTCTTTGAACCAGATCCTCTAAAGTTACTGCTTCTATTAGAGAATTTTTTCTTTCTATTCATTAGATACTGAATTCTTTTAGAAAGCATTGCAAGCTCATCAGCATCTGAATCTTCTTCAGAATTTCCCTCAGGAAATTCTTCTTCAGATTCAATAGCTTTCAAAGCTTTAACAGGCTTTCTTTTAGATTTCAGTGCTAATGATTTTGGTTCTCTAACAGACACATCCTCATTGAGTCCCAGTTCATGCACCTTGAGCGAGCTTATAAGATCTTCAATACTTAGAGTATTTAGATCCTTAGCTTCCTCAATAGCAGTCACCTTGGGTCTCCATTTAGATGGCAGACTTCTTAGGATTTTATTCATATGATCAGCTGTGGTATAACTCTTCTTCAGAATCTGAAGTCCAGAAACCAGAGTCTGAAATCTTGAGAACATTGTCTCAATATTTTCATCCTCTTTCATTCTGAACAATTCATATTGCTGAACAAGAATGTTATCCTTAGCTTCTCTAACTTTTTTGTTACCTTCATAGTTAGAGCAGAGGGATGTGAATATTGCTTTGGTTGTTGACTTGTCACTCAGCTTCTGGTACTCAGTGTGAGGTAGGGAATCCACAATGATTCCTCTCACATTGTGATGCTTTCTATATATCTTTCTTTCTGCATCACTCAAGGCTCTTCTGTTGACAGCAACACCTTCTTCATCAACTGGAATTGTGATTCCATCTTCTATTATGTCCCATAATGAATCATCAATCCCAATTATATGACTGTACATTTTGCTCTTCCACCATGAGAACTTTTCTGGGTCACCAGTAAACATTGGGGGTTTATTGTGTGACCTGGATTTTCTATCATCTGTACCATAGTCATATGATACAGAAGTATGTCTACCACTAGGAGGAGGAGGTGGAGGTGGAGGGGAACCACTAGATGACATGTTTTTCTCAGGATCTTACTGACACACTGTTAAGTGTTAATATCAGAACCGGAGCTCTGATACCAACTGAAGGTGAGAAAAACACACAAGAAGGGGGGGTTGAATTGTATGGACTCAAAAACTTGGTTTCTTTTCTTCTCAAAAACTTAAGACAAGTTCAGAAACAGGTTCTAAGCTTTTATCAAAGTGTTTATGCAGCGGATTCAAATGTAAAGAGAGAAGGGAAGAGAGACACACAATGTTTTCATACTAGTTCCTTCCATAAGTTGAGATTTTAACTATAATCAGACTGATTACAATTACTCAGACCACAAAGGAATGAGATTTCTAGTTGCTCAACCACAAAGGAAGAGACTTCTGATGTTCAGACCACAAAGGAATGAAACTACCCTGCTCAGACCACAAAGGAATGAGACATCTTGCTCATACCACAAAGGAATGAGACTCTAACTTGCTCAGAACACTAAGTAATGGGGCTTGTAATGCTCAGTACGCAGACTGAGACTTAAACCAAACTGAATTACAAAGAAAGTAAGTTTGGGTTGAACACTAGATAAAATATCAGAGGTGTTCACTTAATACAACTTAGGATTAAGACTCTTAACCTTAAGAAATTCTAAGATACAAAGATTGAAAGAATTTCTAAGAGTTTGATGACACTCGTATTTTTACAGCAAAACAGAGCAAGTTTTAGACAGTTTTTGTTCCAAGAGTCTTAGCAAATTTCTTCTTCAATTCTTCTTCCTTATATAGAGGGAATTAGAGTTGTTGAAGATTTGCAGGATTTAAGCAAAGAGTCGTTGCAAGTAGTGAACTAGGCCAGGCTGAATTGCGAGCTAAGTTCAGCAGAAAACCAGAGTGCAGCAGCCATTTTTGAATTTGCTTTCCTTAAAAGCTCGGGAATGTTTGAGTCAGGGAGACAACTGTTCCATTGGAGTTGTTCTGACATATGCAGGCATTAAATGCGTGAACAGTACTTCAGAAGCTTCTGCGTGAACAGTACTTCAGAAGCTCTCTTCAGAAGCACCTCTTCAGAAGCACTGTTCATCAGACGCACTTCTTTAGACGTTGACTTTTGTTGACCTTCAGAAGCACTGTTCATCAGACGCACTGTTCATCAGACGCTCCCTTCAGACGTTGACTTTCGTTGACCCTCAGACTCAGCCTTAAGACGCTGCCTTCAGACTTAAGCTTCAGACTCAGCCTTCAGACGCACACTCAGTCTTCAGACTCACCCTTCAGACCTATTTTTCCTTCAAACTTGTAACTTGGCTTCTAAGCTTTCCTTTCTTGCTCTAAGCTTGTTCTTCCATAACCATTATCAAATACCAATCATTTAAAGACTGGTTCTGTACACTAGAACAAAGCATTAGCAAAAACCAATTTTCTTTTTAACACTTTGTTATCATCAAAACCTTAAAGAGAGATGTTCATACAAATTGTTCCAACAATCTCCCCCTTTATCCAAAAGAGAGTTGTTTCACACATTTTGTTCCAACAAAAAGCTTTGTGTCTTTCTTTCCCTCTCTCTTTACTTATTAATCCGCTGCATAACAAACTCTGAAAAAGGTTCAGAACTGATCTACATCAGATTCTGAACTTAACATAAGTTTTAAGAAAGGAAAAGATTTCATCCACATAATTCAACCCCCCCCTCCTTCTTGTGTGTTTTTCTCACCTTCAATTGGTATCAGAGCCCCTGGTTCTGATATTCAATCACTTAACACTGAGTCAGTATTGATCCTGAGAAAAACATGGCTTCTGGTAATTATGGTGAATCTACATCCAGAAGTGGTGGTGGTGGCCATGGTACACATAACAAGCATTCTCAGTCACACAATAAACCCCCTATGTTTAGTGGTGATGCTGAGAATTTCTCATGGTGGAAAAGCAAGATGTACAGCCACATTATTGGTATTGATGACTCCTTATGAGATATCATTGAAGATGGAATTTCTATTCCAGTTGATGAAGAAGGAGTGGCTATCAACAGAAGAGGGCTGACTGATGCTGAGAGGAAAATCTACAGGAAGCATCACAATGTTAGAGGAATCATTGTGGACTCTTTACCCCACAATGAGTATCTCAAACTGAGTGACAAATCAACAGCAAAAGCCATCTTCACTTCTCTATGTTCTAACTATGAAGGAAATAAAAAGGTTAGAGAAGCAAAGGCAAACCTTCTAGTTCAGCAGTATGAGCTGTTCAGAATGCAGGAGGATGAAAATACTGAGGCTATGTTCTCAAGATTTCAGACTCTAGTTTCTGGACTTCAGATTCTGAAGAAAAGCTACACTACTGCTGATCATGTGAACAAGATCCTCAGAAGTCTGCCATCTCAATGGAGACCTAAGGTGACTGCTATTGAGGAAGCTAAAGATTTAAATACTCTAAGTATTGAAGATCTGATAAGCTCAAGGTGCATGAACTGGGACTCATTGAAGATAAATCTGTTAGACAGTCTGAGTCTGTGGCACTTAAATCCAAAAGGAAGCTTTCAAAAGCTCTAAAAGCTTCAGAATCTGATGAAGAATTTTCTGAGGAAAGTTCTGAAGAGGATTCAGAAGCTGAGGAGCTAGAAATGCTTTCCAAAAGATTTAAGTTCTTGCTACAAAGACAAAGGAAATCTTCTAACAAGAGCAGCAACTTCAAAGGATCTAGTTCCAAGAAGAATGAACAAAAGGGCTGCTCAAATTGCAAGAAAACTGGTCATCACAAATCTGAATGTCCTGAGTTTCAGAAGGATAAACCCAAGAAGATCAGTTCAAAGTCAGGAAACTTCAAAGACAGACTTAGAAAAAGTCTTTTGGCTACTTGGAGTACTCTTGACCAAGATTCTGAAAATGAAGATGAAGATGAAGAAGTTGATCTGGGTTTGATAGCTATAGTATCATCTGATGAGGAATCTGGATCAGAATCTGACAAGGAAAATGAAGCTGAATCCAATCTGAATTTGGTTGCAAATGTATCTTCTGATACAGAACCAGATTCAGACTCAGATGAAGAAGATGAGGTATATTCTGAACTATCTCATTCTGATCTTGTTGAAACAATTAAGGAACTTATGAACCACCTCAGTACAAGTTAAATCAATTTAAAACTTTGAAAAAGAAAAATAACTTGCTGGCTGATGAGAATCTTCAACTTCAGAATCATATCAATGATATTGATGAAGAAGTTAAAGAGCTTAGAGAAATGGTTCATAAGAAACCTGATAAAGTTCCTAGTGAACATGAAACTGCTCTTCAAAATTTTATTTTGGTTGGAATCAACAGAAGCAAAGTTGCTTCTATGATTTATAATATCAGCAGAAACAAAGGAGAAGGAATTGGTTTCAAAAATGATTCATTTAATTTTCAAAATGAAACAAACCTTTCATCCTGTTCTGAAGATAGTATAAAAGGCTCTAAAGTATGCTTTGTGCCTGCTTCTAACAGTTCTGAGATAAAGAAGTTAACAGAAACTGAGACTGCTAAGTCTGAGGTTTTGAACTGCTCAGAGTCTGAAGCTTCTGATCCTAAGGGAAAGATGAAAGCAGAAGTTAAAACTTTGCCAAAGTCTAAACCCAAAGGTCCTAAGCCTAAGACTATGAGAAAATCAGACTTTAAACCTGAAAATGTTCAGAGTCTGAAGAGTTCAGAACCTGAAACAATCAAGTCTCGGAATCTGATAAAAAGGCTGTGATTATGAAACCTTCAAGGAATAATAAACCAGCTTATTCAAAACCTTATAAATCTCAGAATGTCAGGCAAAGCAAACAAAAGAAAGCCAATCTGTCATCTGTTTCTGTTTGCATTAAGAAAGGTCAAACTGAAGTTTGCCCTGTGTCAGGAGCTGACAAAACTGGAGTTCTTAATGAATCAGAACCAAAGTGTTCAATGGTTCAGACTCTAAAGAAATCAGAACCAAAGACCTTCAAGTCTCAGGTTCTGAAGAAATCTGGGTCAAGACCATTGAAAACTCAGGTTCTGAAGAACTCAGTGTCTGAAACTAAGACTTATTCAAGATTAAAGGATTCATATCCAAGATATCTGAACAAGTATGAGTTCTATAACTCCAAACATAAGGTGCAAAAGGCTAAACCTTTCAGGACTAACCCAAGAGGACCCATAAAGATATGGGTACCTAGGTCTGAGATTGTTTCTATTGCAGATATGCTGAACAGCCAAAGAAAAGGAGAAATCCTGGTACCTGAGCAATGGCTGCTAGCAATGCATGACAGAAAACAAGTCTATGTTCCAAACTCTGATCATGAAAGAGGGAGGAACTGTGGAATCTGGAGGAAACCACAAAGATTTGATCACTGGTACTGAGATTCAGCTCTCAGAGGACACTTCAGAACCTGAACCAGAACATGAGTCTGAAGAATGTCCAAAGCTGAAAAGCTTCTCAGAATCTGACATGTCTCCTAAAGCTAATCAAGAACATTGCTGGAACAAAAATGGGTGTTCAGCAACAAACTTAATGAACAAGGAGAAGTAGATCAGAAGCTCTACTGAGGTATGTTTTGTTCTTTGTTATTCTTAATAGATTCTACATGAGTTGGGAAACTATCAGATTCATGTAATCAGCATAATCTTCTTTGTGATAACATTGTTGTAATCTGTTTGTCAAAAATTTCCAATTCTGAATTCAAGAACCAAGCATTTTTGAACTTAAACTTCATTTTATTAAGAGATTTTGTTCAGAAAATAGATTTAAACTTATTAAAAAAGAATCTGAACAATGCATTTCATCTCTTTGAAAAATTTGCTTTAATCTGAATAAGAAACTAAGAATATGAGTTCATCAGAAGCTAAGACTTATCAGACACTCATTTTTGAGAGTCTGAAGAAAGTTAAGCTCTGAAAAACTTCAGAGTCTGAAGTTTTAGAACCTGGATTTTCTGACTTTTGAATCTGATAGTTATCAAACTTTTGGTCATAATCTGATAAGTAATAACAGATGGGCAATGATGAATTAAGCTTTGAAAGTTATACTTTGTCCCTCCCAAAGTCACCAATATGAAAATGTGTTTTCATGTTTTCTATTCTGAAATGTTTTAACAAAAACACAGACACATTTTTCTTCATCAAACATGCTTAAATTGATATCAGACATGTTCAACTTTACAAACCTTTTTGGTATCAGTCTCAATTTGATATCAGTCTCACTTTGGTATCAGACATGTTCAGCTTTTCAAACATATTTAAAAAACTCTGAACAGTTCTGTCTAAAAAGGTTCAGAAGCACTGAGTTAAAGGCAATATTTTTCTTCAGTTTTTCTGAAAAGAGTTCAGTTGTGCTAAAAACCTTCAATTGGTATATGATCTGAACAATCTTGTCTAAAATAGTTCAGTGGTACTAAACAGAATGTACTGAATATTTCTGAACAGTTTGTGTCTGATAAGAATGCTCTGAACAATCTTTTATGTTCTGAACAGCATTTTCTGATTTTCAAATGCAATGTTATATACTTCATATATGATCAAGCTTGCTCTGATGCTTATCTTTGCTGCTAAATTACCTATATGATTGCATTTTTATCTCACATGTTTTTCAAACTCTCTTATTTCTTAAAATTCTGGAAATTTTCTTTTTGTTGATGACAAAAGGGGGAGAAAAAGGAAACAAGTATTAAGGCCTGAGCTCAGAATATAAGTTAAGTTATGTCAGTTTAATTAACTTATGAGGGGGAGTAAAAGGTATTGCTCCTGAGCTCTGAACATAAGTTAAGTTCTGATTGAAATTAACTTATGAGAACTGTTTTTTAAACTCTTAGCCTCTGAATTTAATTATGTGAGATAAATTACTCTTAGTGAGTTAAAATGAATTTAAATAACTTGGATAAGACTCAGGGAGCTTACAAAACTCATCCTGTGGATTATCAGACTTAGGGGGAGAGCTTACAAACCTCATAACCTGAAGTCATCTTGTTATTTATAATTCTGAGTGAAAATTTCACCTTATTGTTTTAAGTTAAATTTAATTAACATGGATAAGAATCAAGGGGAGCTTGCAAACCTCACCTTGAGGATTATCAGACTAAGGGGAAGCTTGCAAACCTCATCCTGAAGTCAGCTTGTTAATTAAACTTAACAACAATTCTGAAATTCTCACCTGTTTTGATCTAAACTGAATTTAATTAACCTGGATCAGACTCAGGGGGAGCTTGCAAACCTCACACCCTATAGTCAACTTGTTAATTAAATTAACAACAATTTTCTATTAATACTTATGTTTGTCATCATCAAAAACGGGGAGATTGTTGGAACAAAATTTGTATGAACAACTCTTTTTTGGGTTTTGATGATAACAAGTGTTAAAAAGAAAATTGGAATTGCTAATGCTTTGTTCTAAGTGTGCAGAACCATGTTCTTAATGATTGTATTTGATAATGGTTATGGAAGAACAAGCTAAGAGCAAGAAAGAAAGCATTGAAGCCTTTATTGCAAGTCTGAAGCAAAACCAGGTCTGAAGCAGCTTCTGAAGGCAGAGTCTGAAGGGTGCTTCTGAAGGCTGAGTCTGAAGGTCAACGTTGGTCAACGTCTGAAGGCTGAGTCTGAAGGTCAACAAAAGTCAACGTCTGAAGGCTGAGTCTGAAGGTCAACAGAAGTCAACGTCTGAAGGCTGAGTCTGATGGTCAACAAAAGTCAATGTCTAAAGAAGTGCGTCTGATGAACAGTGCTTCTGAAGAGAGCTCCTGAAGTACTGTTCCTGAAGAAGCTTCTGAAGTCTGAGTTCTTTAAGGAAAAGCAGCTGTCTCTGTCAACTGTAAAACCTGCAATGTCAGAACAGCTAAATGGAATTGTTGTCTCCTTCTCAGAAACATTCCCCAGGTTTTAAGGAATGTATTCAAACTTTGTGTGCTCTGTTTTTCAGCACACAAACTCAGCTGACCTAGCCTCTCTTGCAACGGCTCTTTGCTGAATTTCTGGGCAATCTCAACAGCTCTTTTATTATCTATAAAAGGGTGATGATTTGAAGAGAAAATTGCCAAGACTCTGTACAGAAACACAACTGCAAAAACTAGAACTGTTTACTCTGTTTTTCGTATCTGTCACAAAACAACTTAGGAATTCTTACAATTTGTTTATCTTAGAATTCCTTAAGTGTTAGAGTCTTAATTGAGTTGTATTAAGTGAACACCTCTGATATTTGATCAAGTGTTCAATTCAAACTTCTTTCTTTGTAAACCAGTTTGAAACAAAGTCTCAATCTGCATGCTGAGCATCCTGAAGTCTCATTACTTTGTGTTCTGAGCAATCAGAAGTCTCTTAGCTTTGTGCTTTGAGCAGGGAAGTCTCTTGACTTTGTGTTTTGAGCATTAGAAGTCTCTTGACTGTGTGTCTTGAGCAAGGAAGTCTCTTAGCTTGTGTGCTTTGAGCAAGGAAGTCTCTTAGCTTGTGTGCTTTGAGCAGGGAAGTCTCTTAGCTGTGTGCTTTGAGTAATTGTAATCAGTTTGATTATAGTTCAAATCTCTTGTTAGTAACAAGGGGACTAGACTACTTCCGGTTTGTGGAAGGAACTAGTATAAAAAGCTTTGTGTCTTTCTTTCCCTCTCTCTTTACTTATTAATCCGCTGCATAACAAACTCTGAAAAAGGTTTAGAACTGATCTACATCAGATTCTGAACTTAACATAAGTTTTAAGAAAGGAAAAGATTTCATCCACACAATTCAACCCCCCCCCCCCTTCTTGTGTGTTTTTCTCACCTTCAAACCGTTGCTCGGCGATTACGTTTGATAGAATCATAACTGTCGAGCGTGATTGAATTGCAATGATGCGAATCGTTATAATTTTGCCTGAATTGGTATCCCAGATTGTTGAGAACATCCTCCTCGCAGGGAGAAGGTGTGAAATTAGTAGTTGACCCAATTGGTGAATTAGGCATGTACATTATTGGGCTTGGGTTGAAATGGGTTGAAATGGGCCTAGCCTACTAAACAGTCCAAAACAATAGCCCCCTAAGTCATTGCTCTTGGATAAGAGTGATGACTTCGAGCAAGACATGGTTCATACGAGGAAGAACCTTGTGCTCGCGAGGGGCAAGATTGTGTAGAACTGAATGTTCATATAACACTTGTAATTTTGGGAGATTGAAAATCTTCCTCACATTACGTTCGCAGGGAATATATATGCTTTTTATATGGTCGCATGAAGTTAGATATCTTAAATGAATTTGCGCTCACGGGGAACTATAGACGCTCGTCAGGGAGCTGTGTCAGTGGAATGCTCGCAAGGGGTATTTGTTCATAAAAACGACTTCTTGCTCGGGCTAATACTACTGAAAATTATGAGATTCTCTCGGTGAAGATTTGACCTTACGCTCGTAAAAGCTTATTGCTCGCGAATGATGTGACTATTTGATACCCTCGAAGACATAATGGTTGTTGTCCTCTTAGCATTTAATGTGAATATCTCGACGAATAGATTGAGGGGAATAACCTTTGGTAATTGAGCGCCACTTGTAAAGGATATTAATTCACTTTATTACCTAGGCGCTTGAGTGGTTATGTCAGCGTTGGTTTTTGAGTATCTATCATAATTATTAGATTCATCCTGACGTTTGGATATCTGATGAATTCTTTTTGATCCATTGGATTTATCATAAGCATAGTTCTGGATTGTTGCTTCGTTTGGTTGAATGGATTCCCACGTGAGGTGCTGCATTGGATCAACATCTTTCGGTTTTCAAACATTTTGAATAAAAGTGTTGAGTATTTAGATGTTGGCTACATGTTTTGGTAAAATCAAAGTGTTCAAGCAAAGCATCTCCATGTGTTTAAGAAGTCTTCAGAAGCAAGAAATTGGTTTTGAGGAGGTTCAGAAGCTGAAATGGCCTTCAGAAGCAGATTGGACCTTCAGACGCAGTTTTGGCCTTCAGACGCTGAAATGGCCTTCAGACGCTGAAATGGTCTTCAGACGCAGGAACAGTACTTCAGACGCACTATTCAGACGTTGACCAGCGTTGACCTTCAGAAGCTGGACTTCAGAAGCTGATTTCAGAAGCTGGGTTTTTATGCATTATTGTTGTGCGTATCTGTTGGAGATTTGCTGAAGATTTATTATGGCTGAAGTATTTCTAGAAGGCTGATTAATTTGTTGAAGATCTTATGAAAATTGGCTTCGTATTTATGTTTGAATATTTGTGCTGAAGAATCTTTACAAGATAGAGTTCAGAAATATTTGTTTCCTTATTGAGCCTTTCATAATTCAGAAACATATCAAATGCAGAAGATTGGATTCAGAATTAAGAGAGTTGTTGAAGCCTATTTAAGGAGATGTGCTGCTACCTGTTAAAGACAACAAAGAGAGTATTAGAAATCAGAGAATTTGAGTCTTTGTGTTTTTAAACTTAGGTTTTATTTGTACACCACTCATCTGAGTTGGTTTAGAAGTTTTGAGTTGTAATTCATTCTAAGCTTTTAAGTACGAATGATGTCTTTGTTAGTTTGAAGTGTTTCTTCAAAAACTGGGTTGTTATTTCAGAAGCTGTTAGTAACTGGGTTAGTTACTTGAATAGGAAGTTAGTAGTGTTCTAATACTTAGGTGGTGCTCCTGAGTAGAAATCAGACTAGTGGAGATTGATTGCTTAGGTTGGGAACAGGGGGTCTGTGTCTTGAGTCTTAAGGATTAATTCCTATAGTGGATTTCCTTCCTGGATTGGTATCCTCCAGATGTAGGTGGTGTTTACACCGAACTGGGTTAACAAATTATGTGTGTTCTTTATATTTCTGCACTTTTAATTGTTGCTTCTGAACTTGTTTGTTTGTGCTCTGTTTTGCAAAAATCGTGCTCTGTTTTCTAGTTCTGATCCTTAACTGCCAGAATTTCAAAAAGTATTAAAGGTTTTGGGTGTTTACTCAGAACATTTTTCACTCCCTTCACAAGTTCATTTCTCTTCCAAGATCAAGTTTTCAAGTTTCAGAACTTTTCTTCTCTGACTTTCTGGATTCCACCGGAGTTCGTTTTTCCAGTTTCATCTTTTTTATTTACAACCAGGTTACTTTGTGATTTTTCGCTTCTTTCCTGTTTAATGCTTTAGTACATGAACTATGAAGCATGTTGCTAGGGTAGAAATTGAAAGCATGGTTGTTTTCACCGTGATAGATGGTGTTCAACGGCAGAACCAATGTTTTTTATTTAGGAAACCACCACATTTGTCATTTTATGTTTCTTTTTCTTTCCAAATTGTAGTTGTTTGGTGGTGGTTTTTAACTTAAGTTTCATCCATGCGCCACCGTGAGTGGAAGTTGTCGTTGTAATTAGAATTCATTTTTCTGGATTTATGCTTGATTTTTTGTTGAATCGATTCGTTTGCAAGGAATATTTAGACTCTTCCTCTCCAAAATCAATCTGATCGGCGAAGGAAATGTCGGTTTGGATGTTTAATTCACTTTTTCCCTCTTTCCCTTTCAAGCTCGATACGGCTAGGCCAGGACAAATCCAGATTCCGATCGAGGATCCAATAGAGTTGTGGATAAGGGACGAACCTTTGTCTACGTCCATGATCTACGCTCTTTCTGGGACGATTGATCGTCCTTTCACCAAAACTGACTCGAGGGGTAGAGAAGATTGGGAGATGTGTATTCCCACTACTAACAGTAGGATATGCTCTCAATATTTAGAGAGCATGATTCCTATGTATGAGGTGGTGTTCAAGGACATGGGGTTCATAATGCCCTTTTCAAATTTCCAGAAAAAGATTTTTACATGGCTAGATCTTGCTCATTCCCAACTTCATCCGAATTTTATGTCCTTTATCAGGGCCTTTGAGCTAGTATGTGAATATCACGAGCTAACCCTTACCATCCCCTTTTTCTTTTCTATTTTTGTTATGCAACGAGCGACGGAGAACGAATGAGGTATGAATTGGGTGTCTCTGAGACAGGCCAAGAAGTTTTTCAGCATTTACACCGACTTTGTTCGGAATTTCAAAGATATGTATATCCTGCTAACGCCAAAAAACAATATTGGCCTTGAGCAACATCCTCCGGACGGGGAATCATGTGAGGCCTGATGGGACTTTTGTCCCTGAGGAAGTTCCCTGATTCCCTTTCTACTCGTGTAACGACCATTATAAGCATCATCTGTCGAATTACCTTTTTGTTTACAAGCGTTTAACCTGGATGTGATGACTATTTTTCCCACAAACGCCACCATAGATGTCACTTGTAGACACTTTGATACTCAAATCAGTATTTTGAGCAATAATGGGGGTTAAGTGTAGAAAATCATACATTTAGAGACTGTGAAAAGTCCTTTTATATAGTGACGAGGTGTGGACACCATTGTTAATGGCACAGCCGTTGCTCGGTAGTTACGGTTGATGGAATCGTAACCATCGAGCGTGATTGAATGACAATTATGGGAACCGTTATGATTCTGTTTGAATTGGTATCCCGAATTGAAGAGCACCCTCCTTGGGGGGAAGAGGTGTGAAGTAAGTAGTTGACCCAGTGGGTGAATTAGCCGGTTTATTATTAGGCTTGGACTAAAATGGACCTAGCCATCTAAATAGTCCAGAACAATATCCAAAAGCATGTATTGGTTTTTTTTATCAAGGAATGAGAAATCAGAATTTTGAAGGTGAAAAAAAAGAGAGAATATCATCTGGAAAAAAGTCAAATTACAATGATACCTATTTATAAAAATAGTGTTTTTAAAAGAGATAATGGTCCTTTAATAAAAAATAAGTGGGATTAGACTTACAAGCTTACTCCTTCATATTTTAATTTAAGGTGAGAGTAAGTTAGCGGCCCCCATATATATATTTCCCTTTTGTGAAACATTTTTGGCCTTTTTATAAGATTTTTTTTCAATTTACAAGATACATTAATTATCTTTTCGCAAAAACGCTCATAATTAAATGAAGATAATTAAAAGACTAATTATTTCTCTCACTTTATAATTGAAAAATAATTTTGAAAAGAGAGTGTATATTGTTGACAAATTTAATATACCAACTACTTTTCATAATTCCCTTAAAAAACTATTTTCATAATTCTTGTATTTTGTCCAAAAGGGTAGTATTTTATCTCTCTGCGAAACCCACCAACTTTGCTTGATGCTCTGTTTTTTTTAATGACAAAGATTAATAGTTAATTTGTAAGATTAATACTTACTCATTTATCTGAATTTAAACCCAAAACCTCTAATTTTAGGGTTAATATTTGCTTTGTCTTATGTGCAACTAAGAGTGAAATATAAATTGATTTCTTCAACAAAAAAAAGTGAAATATAAATTGGTAAATGTTGTTTGCTTATTAGTATAAGCGATAACAAAAAGACTAAGTTTGCTATAAAAAAAAAAAAAAAAAAAGACTAAGTACGAAGCCCAACAGCATAACAATCATGATAAGTCCACAAACACAAAATGTAGATAGATAGAAGAGGATAAATTCATTTTTAATTTAATGGTTTATATGTTTTTTGTGCATGTAAATATAACGAATTTTATTTTTTGTTCTCATAAAGAAAATGACAAGATTGTTTTCCTATAAAAAAAAATTAGCACGGAATATTAGTTTATGTTAAATTCATTTTTTTAAATTATTCTTAAAGTTTAAATTTTTTAAATGATTTTTTTAACATTATAAACGTTCTTTTATATCCTCCTAAGACTAATCGTGTTAAAGAACCCAAATTTGATTCTTTGTGGGAATAATTTTTTATCAAGTTATACTTACCTTCCGGTCAAACTTTAAATTATTAGGGTCATTTTCACCTACGACCTGAAGGGTTAACACACAAAAAATAAATGTTCTTTTACAAAAAAAAAAAAAAAAGAGATTTTAAATATGAATTCTTTTACAAAAAATTAGAATAAATTAAATATGATGTACAACTGTTCAAAAATTCAGTTTTTTGGAGTGTATAAAAGGCCAAGACTTGTTCTTTTTGTGGAATCTCATGAAACTAGGAACTCTTAGGAAAGTATAGACCAAGGGTCGGTGCCTTTTGGGTGGGATTCAAGACTTGTGAAACACATGAGAGTGTGAGACATTTGTGTCTAACTTAGATGAATCTTGTGAGACGAAAAAGGAGATCCTTATAAAATCAAAAGGCTAAGGATTCATGTCTTTTACAGTGAAATTTTATAGTTAGGAAACAATGGAAAACACCTTGAAGAGTAAAAATCATTTAGTGATTGTAAGAGGGTAAATGAGAGAAATTTAGAGGAAGTTCTTGGAGAATATTGAGAGCTAAATTTCATGGTCACTTTTGTAACTCTTGTTTAAAGAAAGAGAGTGGAAAAATGGTAGAAATTATATTTTCTTTTAGAGAGCTTGTTGAAGTTAATATCTTGTTGCTCTTTGTATCTCTTGGTAATTACCCTTTGATAGTTGATTGAAGAATCTCTCTCTCTCTCTCTCTCTCTCTCTCTCTCTCTCTCTCTCTCTCTCTCTCTCTCTCTCTCTCTCTCTCTCTCTCTCTCTCTCTCTCTCTCTCTCTCTCTCTCTCTCTCTCATGTAGGTCATTGTTGGACCAAGCTGGACAAACGAATTCTTGGTGTGTTAATTATTCCTTTACTCTAATTATCTTATTATTCTTTGATTTGATTTTGATTTTGATTTTGTATTCCACTTGATTGTGATTTTGTATTATATAGAAAGTGAATTTTATAATTAGAAATTTTTACATCTTTCTGTTTAATTTTTTTCAGAGAGATTTCTTTTTGTGGAGCTGGATCCACCACGCCTGCTTGTGGTTGTAACTTGACCAAAAATTGAGCACCCAAATTATATGTCGCTTTACAATATCAATAAAGCATTAATGTTATTTTTTTTCTATTATATTCTTAACTATTTATTACTCTCCCTTCTTTCATTTATCTTTTCCATATGATTTATTAAGGACAATTTTGTAAAACAACTCATAATATCTCTTTCCCACACAATATTAATTATATTTCCTAATACATACAAAATGCCCAAAACGTCGTATAATTTGGGACGGAGGGAGTAGTTGATTTTGGTAATTAACTTAGAAAAAAAAAAGTAGACTTCATCAACAAGGAGAAAGGCTCGTGTATGTGGGTCTCATTTTAATTATGGATTATCCAACTTGATTCATGTTTTTTTTTAAGTGTTGATTCATGTTTATATTGAATAAATATATTTACTTTCCTATAAGGGGCTTGTAAATTTTATTTGCTCTAAGGGACTTTTGAAGTGTTATTCATTTGATAGTAGATAACTAGCATGAACTTTTGTGTTTGATTTCTTTGCTATTATCTTTTAAATGCGAGTTTTAGACGTATTATAGAGGATATGCTCAATGTTGAATATGTACACTCTCTTTGCTTGATTGATGTTTTCCATTTTTTTTTTTTTGGTAGAAGTGATGTTTTCCAAATTAGAAGTTCTTGTCACAAAATGAAAAATGTCGGAAAAATTAAATAATGCGTATTTATCAAATAATTAAATTAGATGTATTTTGATGTAAATGTGCCCAAACTTGTGTTCAAAATTTTGTGACCATACGGTAAATTAGTAGTGAAATTTTGATCACTATACGGTAATATATTTTTCTTAAAAAATAAGTGTTGGTTTTGGATTTCCAAGTTGTTGTATTTGGATTTCCAAATTCTATTTTGAAAGGGACTATCTACCGAAGTTGTTACTAGGTTGAGTCACGACCAGGTCGCTCTCTTTAAGACATTTCGCGGCACTGCCCAAAATTGTGCAAGGCAGACTATCAACCACGCCGCCTCCAGGATAAAACAAGCTCAGCTACAACTGTGCGGTTAACTACTGCACTGTAGAAAACCGTTCGAGATTTACACCTCCAATATGGTACTAAGACCACTCTTTAATACTGAAACCACTTTCTAATATGGTACTGTGACCACTCTATTATGGTGCTAGGACCACTCAAATATGGTGTTATTACCATTCTAACTTTTAACTTCTCCAAGAGTAGAAAAATATTGCAAGAATATTTATATACCGTTAAGATCATTCTTAATTCCGACGGGACATTATTATTTCAAAAGGGACTATGATCTTAAAAGTACTCTTTATTCCGAAGGGTCATATATTATCGAAGGGACTATGTTTTAAGACCTTTCTTAATTCCGAAGGGACATTATACCGAATAGGGACTAAGATCTTAAGAACACTCTTAAATCCGAAGGGACAGAAAAATGAGATAAGGAGAAGAATAGCTCGTTAACACAAGCTGGAGGGAGAAGAGAGAAAGAGTTCTCGACAACTCAATAGAACTCTTTGGTGTGATTTTTGAACTGAGTGGAGTCCTCTATTTATATAGAGATTTTGTAACTGTTTTAGCTAAAATTGCGGCAGCAGTTACTCTAATGGATAAGATCAAAAAGAAACTTAACCACTAATCAGTTCAACAATACTTGTGGATAAGATCAAAAAGAAACAAATCCACAAAAGTGGAGGAAACAAACTCATTGGATATGAATGAAGGAAAGATAAGAACACAGTTGAATTCTTATTCTTATCACAAACAACATAAACTAAATTTATGGAAAGTGATATTCACGAATAAAAATAATAATTACTATTATTTTTATCATTATAAAGTATTTAAAATTAAATACCGCAATTTAAACACTACTAATGTGTGTGTTCTATTTTATGTGGGACCCCCACTCTCTATTTTTTCAATTCACATCACACTAGCTCAAAGTCTTATTACTTGGTGTTTAATCATTCAATTTCCTTCCAACTTCACACCAATGTTCCAACAATCCCCCACTTGAATTTAAAAAATGGTTTCAATAGTAACGTCAAAACGTTTCTATAAGGTTGCTAATAAACAAAGGTGTCGCCTACAACTTGAACCTTTGCATAGCGAATACTATTCTGATTCAACAAGAGTTGCTTACAGCATTGAACTCTATCTCAGACATAGAGTCCGCACACAAACCTTTTCCTAAGGTGTATTCTTAAAGCCCGTGCGTTTATGGCCCTGCACGTCTATCCCAGTTTTAACGAACGCTCTAGGTATTCTGCCTCAAAATCCCATAGGAACCGGCCTCAGTTCCACATTCGTATAGGTGAGTCTATCAAGAGTACTCCTGTAGCTATGTACTCCACTCAACATAGAGTATAGATCTCATTAAGAGTTTCCTATTATCTCATCCTTCTGTCGCTGCAGGATTCATGCTTTCTTAATTTTCTCATAGCATGTTCTTTCACTCATGACTTGTTATTACCCATTGAACCTATTTCTTGGGATCTCCAGTCATTTAGGTCGGGTTACCATCACTTGTTCTTTAGGCGTTAGTCCCATCTTATTGGATGTGTTTATGACTTTCTTTCTAGTTTTTCCTTTCGTCAAAGGATTGACTAATTCTTTATTAGTACGTACATGATCTACTTTAACCGTTCCTTTTGAGAGTAGCTAGCTCTCTAATTTGTTATGTGTTCGTGCCTTAATTATCGTCTCTTACTATTGTAGTAACGATTCTCAATTTTGTAATAGCTGCAGTACTATCACAATGAATTAACACTCCTGGCAACAGTTTTATCCACTAGGGGATCTCAACTAGCAAGCATTTTCTCAACTTGCTTCTTCACTAGTTTTCTCTAGTGTTCTCATCTCAGATCATTCCAGTTTGGATTGAGTCAATATCATATGTTTCAACAAACAAATCCTCCAGTGATGCTCAATGTGTAGCCACTGGTCGCTTAAGACTCATCTGAAGGATGTTCTATTTTGTATCTTGTACAATTCAAGTACAACAGGATACTCCTCATAATGTAATCCTAGAGTCATAGTCTTCTTAAGGCACCTTATGACTCTTTCAATAGCATGTTAATGCTTCTCAATTGGTCTACTAGTAAACTTGCACAATAGTTCCACGACATAGGCAATGTCGGGTCTAATACATTCAGTGACATATCTAAGGACTGCCAATGATGCTCGCATATTCTATTTGTCTAACACCACCTCAAGTGTTCTTAAAGAGTTTTACACTTGGATCATAAGGTGTGCTTGCAAGTTTACAGTCAAATAATTACATTTCTTAAGATCTTCTCAACATTGTGAGATTAATTAACAAAAGTCTCTTTTTTGATCTAGTAATCTTGACACCAAGAATTACTTCAACTTTGTCTAGGTCTTTCTTATCAATGTTGTTGATAAACAATGATTTCATATAAATTATAGCATGAATCTTTGAACCAAATATGAGCAAGTCGTCTACATAGAGACATATGATCGTGCAAATGTTATTTCCATATTTGTAGTGAATACATTTGTCACTTTCATTCACTGTATACTCATTCGATATCTTTAGGTTGTCAAATTTTCCATGCCATTTCTTAGGAGGTTATTTTAGACCATGCAAAGATTTTTCTAACTTGCTGACCTTGTTTTCTTGTCCTGAATCACAAAACCTTCTGGTTGTTCCATATAGATTTCTTCTTCTAGTTCACCATTTAATGAGGCAACTTTCACATCCATTTGGTGTACTATCAATTTATGAACATCGGCTAAAGGGACTAGCACCCTTAAGGATATGATTCGATTGACTGGTGATTAAGTGTCGAAGAAATCTATATTTTTTTTTTCTTTGCCTAAAACCTTTTTCTACAAGGTGAGCCTTGTATTTAGCAACCGAACCATCAGGTTTTAGTTTCTTTTTCCAAAATCCAAATACAACCGATTAGTTTGCATCCAGGAGGCAAGTCAACTAAGAGTCGTGTTTCATTAGACTCTAGAGAATCCATTTCATCGTTTACTTTTTTTTTCTTTTCAAAAGTTAGCATCCAATGAAGACAAAGCTTCTTGAAGGCCAGATGGATCCTCTTCCAATATACAAACCATATAATTATGTTTATACTCTTTAGCAATTATAGCTTTCTTACCTCTTCGAGGTTCTATAACATCTCGTACGATGTTTTCATAACTGTTTCTGATTACTTGAATGTGATCAGATGCAGTGCCCCCACTAGCTCTTAATTTAAAAAGGGGAAATTACTTTGCCCCCACTAATGGCGTGCTTCCATTAGCGCCCCCACTAGTGCCCCCACTATTCTTTATTTAAAGGGGTATTTATTTACATAGAAATCAGTATCGTTTAATTCTATGCTCACTTTAGCATTTAGGTCATAAAACTTATATGCTTCGCTATTTATAGCTTACCCAATGAATACACATTCATAGACTCTACTAGTGAGTTCAACTTTCTTGGGGTCCAGAATCCAAATGTAGTCCAGACAATCCCAAGTTCAAAAAATAAGACAAGTTAGGTTGTCTTTTCTTCAAAAATTCTTAATTAGAAATTTTGTTCTTAGACTTGGGTACTCTATTCAACATAAATTTCAATTTTTATTATAAAAATTGAACATATCAAACGTATCAATTTTATTTTTCAAAATTTACAGTCATCAATAAATATGATAAAATATCTTTTTATCATTTCTAGTTTTATGTGTCATCAAGTTCGCACATATCATAATTTATTAAGTTTAGAGGTTCAAATTCTCTAAACACTGATTTATATGAACTTTTGGTTCATTCATCTTGACTGCAAAAAATAAAATTTTCTAGTCATATAACTTTGGAATTAAGTCCAAGTTACTCAAGTTTAAAATTAAACGCTTGTTCATATGACAAATTTTGACATGTCAAATATTAAAATCACACAACTTATAAAATAGAAGGAGAATTTAATTTTGAGCATATCATCAAAGGAGCAACCTTTTCCCAACAATAATGCATGGTGCACAAGTCTCATTTTAAGTCCGAGTCAACTCAGTCTTATTCAATAGAAATCTGAAATTCAGATTCTTTCTTATTTTGGAGCATGCATCACGTCCTAGAGAATAATTTTCTTTTCGGACGTGATTTGCAACTTCACATCTCCAATGCCAACGAATTTAATGTTGTTATAATATCCTAACAACCCTTTCTTATTTACAGCAGTAGCATATGTTTTTGAACATAGCATAATCATAACAAACACATCACGACGCTAATGTTTATCCACCATTCACTTAATTCACCAACTAGATTGATTTAACTAGTCATATCAGTGAATTTCTTTTTAGTTAGGTTAGGCAGCGGAGCAACAATTTACTTGCGGGACATATGACATGGTTTCTCACAATTGTATTAAAAATAAATTGTGAATCAGTGTCATTTCTTGATAGTGGCTGCTGATTTTTATTTAGGACCATTTTGGGGTTCCTATTCTGTTGGCAGTTAGAGTTACTTATTCACTGCGGTTCTGATTTTTGAAAATAAATTTCAAACAGATTCAAAGTCGCATATGTGAATTTCTTAGTGTTGTTGCTATAACAACAAACACTTCATTGTGTTCAATATAGAGATGTATTTCTATAGCTTTTTATCCTTCTTGTATTTAGGGACAATAAAACTCGAGTTAGTAATTTCTTCGGTAGACAAGACAGACCGAAATGTCTTAAAATTGTTGGTTTTGGATTTCCAAGTTGTTGTATTTGGATTTCCAAATTCTATTTTGAAAGGGACTATCTACCGAAGTTGTTACTAGGTTGAGTCACGACCAGGTCGCTCTCTTTAAGACATTTCGCGGCACTGCCCAAAATTGTGCAAGGCAGACTATCAACCACGCCGCCTCCAGGATAAAACAAGCCCAGCTACAACTGTGCGGTTAACTACTGCACTGTAGAAAACCGTTCGAGATTTACACCTCCAATATGGTACTAAGACCACTCTTTAATACTGAAACCACTTTCTAATATGGTACTGTGACCACTCTATTATGGTGCTTGGACCACTCAAATATGGTGTTATTACCATTCTAACTTTTAACTTCTCCAAGAGTAGAAAAATATTGCAAGAATATTTATATACCGTTAAGATCATTCTTAATTCCGACGGGACATTATTATTTCAAAAGGGACTATGATCTTAAAAGTACTCTTTATTCCGAAGGGTCATATATTATCGAAGGGACTATGTTTTAAGACCTTTCTTAATTCCGAAGGGACATTATACCGAATAGGGACTAAGATCTTAAGAACACTCTTAAATCCGAAGGGACAGAAAAATGAGATAAGGAGAAGAATAGCTCGTTAACACAAGCTGGAGGGAGAAGAGAGAAAGAGTTCTCGACAACTCAATAGAACTCTTTGGTGTGATTTTTGAACTGAGTGGAGTCCTCTATTTATATAGAGATTTTGTAACTGTTTTAGCTAAAATTGCGGCAGCAGTTACTCTAATGGATAAGATCAAAAAGAAACTTAACCACTAATCAGTTCAACAATACTTGTGGATAAGATCAAAAAGAAACAAATCCACAAAAGTGGAGGAAACAAACTCATTGGATATGAATGAAGGAAAGATAAGAACACAGTTGAATTCTTATTCTTATCACAAACAACATAAACTAAATTTATGGAAAGTGATATTCACGAATAAAAATAATAATTACTATTATTTTTATCATTATAAAGTATTTAAAATTAAATACCGCAATTTAAACACTACTAATGTGTGTGTTCTATTTTATGTGGGACCCCCACTCTCTATTTTTTCAATTCACATCACACTAGCTCAAAGTCTTATTACTTGGTGTTTAATCATTCAATTTCCTTCCAACTTCACACCAATGTTCCAACAATAAGTGTTTATTGCTTTCACCTCAAACACGTAAAAGTGTAGCTTCCATTTTGTTGCGGCCTTACTTTGTTGTAATTTTATTTCTTTTTAATTAAGTTTTCGACTAAACTTTGCTTTAGGACAAGACAAAGAAATGTTAATTATGAGGAGGTTGACAAATGGGTTGGAGAAATATCCTTTGTTATGACCAATTGACCATGGTTAACAAACCTCAGTTCCATTCATGTGTTGCTTCAATTATCCATAACACTGTTGAAGACATTTGGCTTCAACAATGATATGTCAAATTGTTGAAGACACCCATAGAGAGAAGAATATCTCAGACTAATATTTATAAAATCACGGTGAGGGTGAGCCACAATTTTAGTAAAAAAATATATTTTAAAACTTACAACAAAATCACCTCTCACTGAGAGTTTAAAGATTTTGATGCCACACGGGTTTTCTTACCTCGTGCATGGTTGCTACTTACCTTTATTTTGTTTTTGGTATTCTTCTGTTTTTTTTTTCGTGTCCAAAATGGAGTGAAAATTGAGAGAAATTAAAAATGAAATAAGGAAAAAACAAAGGCAGGCAGTGAAAAAGTAAAAAAATAAAATAAAAGAAAAAGATTATAATTCAAGAGGAATGGCATTCATCTTGTAGAAACTATGTTGAATTTGGATGGCCTCAATCATCTTTTTTCAGTATTACAGCACACACACTAGTCCAATTGAAGTGTACAAAAAGCACTTTTCAAATTAAAGTGGACACATTAGCCATAATGAGCTTGTGAGTTCCACACAAAACCGAAGTCTATAACGAAGAAAATTATTCTAGTTTTCTGTGTCCACGTTTCAAAATGTCCTTTATTTAAAGTGTTTTGCTAAATGACACCCTTTAAAGATTTTCAATTAAGAAATTTATTGAGAAAGTTTAATGTTTCAATTTCCTATACATTAAATGCATAAGTTTCTACTCCCTCCGTTCCTTTTTAATTGTCACTTTTGAAGAAATTTTTTGTTCCTTTTTAACTGTCACTTTCAAAGTTCAATGCAACTTTAAATATTGTTTTACCAATATTATCCTTAGTTATTTATTACGGAGAGAGAAATATATGAGATGATATATTAAATGAATAAGGTTATTATAGTAAAAATATAAATTATTGTATCAAAAGTAGTGACATTTATAGTTTGTCTTGGTTTGTGTAAAATGTCAAAATGTGACAATTAAAAAGGAACGGAGGTAGTACTACTTAAAATTATACTCCTTCCGTCTTTTTTTATAGGAGTAGTTTACAAAAATCAAGTGTATTAAAAAAAATTGGAGTAATAAAGTTGTCTAAAATGTGTGTGACTATTACTAGATTACCCTTAATTAAATATATATTTAATGTTAACTTTTCATATACCAAGACAAATTGATAGTATTAATAAGGGGTATATTTGAAAAAAGAGTAATCAATGCATCTAGGAATTTGTATAAGATCTTATATTTAGTGACAAAACTTTTTTGTAAACTATTCCTATAAATAGGGACAGAGGGAGTATAAAAATTTACTATTTAAAATTCTTAAATTATTTCCCTTATTTAAATTATTTTTTTAGTTTATTTCCAAGTAATTTTGTTAATGCTAGCAGTCATTTCATTACTTTGAAGTCCTTTCTTTGTTTTTTTTGTCAATTCCTTTATTGGCTGCATATATTTATTGTGGTTTTGTCGCCTTATACTTTGCCGCATAGTGCAGATCCAGCATGCATATCATTTGTTTGGCCACACCGAGAGAATGCATGGAATATTGAATGGACCCTATTGAATGGACCCTATTGAATTTTTCAATGTCTATGAGAAACCAAAGAGAACCAACGAAAGGAGCAAAAGATGTAAAGAATATAGTTTTCAAAATAACTAGATAAATAAGGGTTTTGTTAACGATTGTCTTAAACACATTCTTTAAGGATTTTTAATGAAGAAATTATTCCTTAAAAAGTCCAAAACTTTAATTTTCAATGTATTGATTACATAAATTTTACTATTTAAGGTTACTAAGCAATACTCTGAGAGCACTCATTAACATTTCTCAATAAATAATTAACTTTTTTTTAATTATCATTTGTTAATATCGCTTAGATATTGAGAGTCATAAGAGGGTTCGGAGGAATCGGCCGAAAGACTTAGTTGGCCACTAACACTGTAACAGTTATTAAGAACTAATTTTAGCCATTTAAAAAAGATATATCGTTAGTATTTGTTTAATATATATATATATATATATATATATATAACACATGAAATCATATGATATCATTTCATTTGTATAACTGATGGACCAATACACACTTGTGGAAAAGGATTCTCTAAAGTGAGTAACGTGTAAAGTGAAAAAAAAAATTGTTGTTATTGTAACAAACTCATAATTTGGTATTAATGATTGATATTTTTCACTTTCACTCTAACGTGAGTTGTTTATTTTAGAGAAGTCTCGAATCTCACACCTGCAATAGTAATTCCATGTCGTTTCTCATTGAAAAAAAGTGTTATTAGTCACTATATTAGTGCCCGTCAAAAAAAAATTGTATTAGTGTAGTTATGTTCCCAAGGCTTGTGAAATTAGAAATGAAATTAGTGAACGGGTAAAATTGGAAAGACGGAAGGCGCCCGACAATAATAAATTCTCAATGTGAAATCTTAGAATTTTGTTCTTCAAAAATTTCTCTTTAACACTTTAAAAATACCAAAATACCCTCATCGACACTCGCAAGACCCTATTTTTTCATTCATTCATTCTTAAATACATTCTAAAATATTTTCATTCATTCAAAATATTAGTAAAAGAAACAAAAACATTCATTCATACGAAAATGTCATTAATTTACGTACGATAATGAAATAAAATAAAATAAAAAGTAAATGAAACCAACATCATCTGATTATTTACAACCAAAACACCAAAAACACAAGTAAACATAAAACTATTGTCTCCTCAACATTTGTTGTCTGTAACTTCTGGATATGTGATACGTGGTGGCCGGACGCATCTCATCATGCATCCTCCTCAAGAAACCCTTAAAGTATTCCATCGAGTCACCATCGCGCAACCTCTCATCCGCCGTGCCATAGAGGGTTTGTATGATACCCAGTGTGTTAGGCCGGTCTCTAGCATGATCCTCCGCAATAATCACCTCCTCATTAGCCGGCCTCGGGGGTGGTACCTGAACCAACATCGCATGAGGGATTAACATCGGATGAGAAACCCTAAAGAACCATGGCATGTACTCCGGTACATACTGCTACATATTCCCTACCATCAGACCATGTTGAGCTTGTGGTATGTATGATGTGAATCATGAAGACATGGAAGGCCTGCACTTTCTGGGCTGAACCAAGGGGAGGCACAAATGACGGATGTCTGGGAATGTCCTAAACATAGTCTTACTACCTCTTCACCAGCTCTGGCAAGTGACTGTACTTCTTTCATTTTCCTTCCATAATCCAATCAGAGTACAATAATATCTCCTCCAATGGTTGCACCTGCATATGACCACCATGATGGCTAAATATGACGTCCTCCACCACCAGACGAACAAGGATGCCTCGATAAGGAGTCAGTGAAATGTGGCCCTTCTTTAGAAGAAAACATGCAACACCTGGAATGTTTACGGTATACCGTGGATTAAGCTCCCATGTAAACAAGCATTCGAAATGCTTCATAGCCCATGCCTAAAAATGCAAACAAACACATTTATATTAATATATTATAGGCTTAAATGCAATTTTGGTCCCCCTATTTTAACTTAATCAAAATTTTAGTCCCCTTGTTGTACATTTCTTGGGTTGGAAATGAGGGGAATAAAATTTCGATTAAGTTAGAGGGGCCAAAATTGCATTTAAGCCTATATTATAATAGGATATACAATAAACATAAAAAAAACATTATTACCTCCTCAAGTAGGGTTAAGTATCCGTCGAGTGAGCCTTTCCATGGTAGCCTTAGACAAATAATGGTAAATATTAGCTTGTGGCATCTCATCCCATGACCACTCATGTATCATGTTCAGATTCAGCATCGCATCAAGCCATATGAGGTCAGTGTGCTTGTTGCTCTTGTCGAAGAGTACGGTACATCCAACCAGAAAGAGCATGAAAGCCCTCACGTACCACTGCCGCTTGTTATGTCTCTCCTCCTCCTCCTCCTCCTTCCCAGACGCATCCTCCAACTGATTTGCCACACTGAGTTGGTCCTCGTATAATAGATTCAGAAACGAAATACCTATAAAACCACAACCACCCCACTTTTTCTCGGTCTCATGAATCACACTATCTTCATCAGCACTCGCCAACTCCGTCATAAGCTCCACACCATACTCATGTGAGGTATACTCCTCGTACCTCATCATCTTCCCAATGATTCATATGTGTAGAAGACATGTCACATCATTCATTTTGATGGTCATCACCCCAACAGACAGATGGAAGTTGTTGGTCTCCTCATGCCACCTCTCTGACAATGCAGTAAGTATGACACTACTGATGGTCTTGAACCTAATATGAAGTAGTGGGAAAAGACTATATGCTCGACCAGGATCCCAGAACCAGTCTAAACCATATGCCGACAATTCCAATGTAGCAATCTTCCTCTCATGTGTGATTGCCTTTACCATGCGCTCTTGAGTCTGAAATACAAAAACAAAATAAACCGTCAAAAAATATATTAACAAAAATTAAACATTTGAAAGATAAAGATTTGATAATTATATGTATGGCGTCACTCCAAGTCTTGCAACGCGACATGGTTAACAAATGACAGTAGCAATGACTAACCATAAGGGCCACTGGGTAAAGCATCAGGTGTCGGTGGGGCTGCAGTGAGTCATGCTGCTCAGACTGCTCATGGTGCTCATACTTCAAATATTGATAGTGCTCCTCCTGAGAACGGTCCTAGTAGTGGTCCTCAACGACATTGTAGTAATGCTCCTCTTGAGTGGCATAGACTACTCCTGAGTAGGGTCCATAACCTGAGACACACCTGTCCGTGAGGTCCCCTCTATGCCACTCCTACGAACGTGTCCCCTCATAGGCATATGGTTCGCAGCCTGCCTCTCCCTGCGGACGATGTTGGTCATCGTCTATTTGAAGAGTCTCTGCTTATGTGTGTTCTCAGACATATCTACACAACAAAAAAACAATGAAAAACTCATTCAGCCATTTATTAAACACTTGGAATGTTAAATACAAAACATTGATTCATTGTGTTATTTCAACTTTTAAACTATCACATTAAAGTTAAACTTAGTCTAAACAACATTCTCATTGCAAAAAGACAATCGTTTTATCATTTACTACAAACAAAAAAATCAACATTTACATTAACCCTAAACACTAACATTTTATCAATTTAAACAAAAAAAAACAAAAAACTCAATGCAAAATGATCATGAATACTTACTTGAAGTTGAAGTTGAAGTTAAAGAAATTGGTTTGTGGGAGTTTGGAGCGAGAGAAATGTTTGTGTTTTTAAGTTTTGAAGTTATGAGTTAATCGTTGTTGCTATTCTGGAATAAATCATAACGCAACTGCAGTTAACTGCCGTTGGTAGCACGTAGCGAACGACAGTTAACTGTCATTGGATGCGAACATCATTAAACAACCGCTGGAGGCAAACCACTGCCGCTGGGGGCATTAAAGTAATTTCGATGTGTTAAACAACAATTTTCGAAATCTTATAGCATGGAATCCGGGCCCATCATGGACTATGGGTCTCTGTCATGGCATCATGGTTCCAACCCCACATTTACTGGAGAAAGATAGTTGCCGTTTGGTGATTATAAAGTGACATAAAGGATATAATCGTAATTCAAAAAAGACCACAATTATTTCACTTGTGAAGACCAAATCTTCATCCACCATCGTTTACTCTGACCAAGCAACAAACTAACAAACAATCTTATATAGTACTCACTCTTCCTCTCTCACACTCTTCCATAACCGTCACAACAATTTTCCCTCCGTTTCCCCTCCACGTGTCATTCATCTATTCGTCTGTTTCGAGCTCATTAGGTCACCACCACCAATTCCAAAACAAAAAATTCCATATATATTGTTGAGATTGTTCCAATATCATAGATAGATACCAATTCATAATGAATGAAAATGGTGTTGGAAAGAGACCAAGAACTCAAGATGATAGATTGTCCTATGAACCTCAACCAACCAAAAGAGTTATAACCGTCGGCGACATGATTAGGATGATGTTCTCGAAACCCTTGGCGGTGGAGGAGCAATGCTCTTCCACTGTCACTTCAGATGAATCCTTCACATCTTGTTGCTCTAGCAACCATAACAACCTCAATCTAAACAGGATCACAGATGCCGAGGTAAGTATGTTTTACACTGTCAATCAATTATAATCATCAGATAGCTGAAAAACATCGTCGTCAACTAAACTCTTCTTAATATTATTATTATTACTATCGTGGAATTCTCTCAACTCAAGATTTTAATTTATTGAACTTCCGTTTTATCCTTCAATTCTTAATGTACTTTTATTATTTTGCTTTGTATTCTTTTTTCATCTAAACATATTAATAATGTAACACATTTTTCAGGTTGATAGTGTTGCCGGTGCGCAAGTTGAAACGTCGACGCGCCACTGCGGTGATCAAACTATAAGGTTTGCAATTATTATTAGTGAGAATATGAATTTGAAATGATATGTGTGTGAGAGAAATGTGTATTGTATGAGTTCTGAAATTGTACGAATTCTGCAACTGTTTCTGACATATATGCATGTATAAATAAATAATGCACATAGTACATTTTCTAAGAACAGAAACATTGCAATTTGCAGGTGGAGAGAGATGGGTCTCACAAGAGCAGAAGAAGAGGAAGAGGTGGATTCTCATTCAATGGAGAAGAAGAAGCCGCAAAATATGCCAAAGGAATCTGAACTTGATGAATTTTTCTCTGCTGCTGAAAAAGATATCCAGAAACAGTTTCAGAACAAGTAAGATCAAAAGAGTACTTTGATTTTTGGGTTATAAAAATGAGTATTTTTTTTGTGAATTCAAAAGAGTATATTTATCCCAACTATAATATAATAATATACAATATATATCATATAATTAAAAATGAATAGAAAATATTATTTTTAAGGGTCATGTGCCCTTAGACACTTGTTAAAGATTCATAAGAATAAATAATTTATATATTATATATAGAAAAAGTTCAGTTTTAAAGTTTTAATGTTCACAATTTTCAATATAAAGTTTTTTATTTGGACTTCTTAACAAATGTTTTTAACGCACTTATAGTTATAAGGGTTTTTGTTGGCATTTCTTTATTTTTAATTATGATCTAAACCATATTTTTTGTCACTGAAACATCTATCACTTTTTGATTCTAATTTTTCAAAAAAAAATAATAATATTGTCCAATGCAAATGATAGATACTTGAATCATTTAACCATTTGATTCATATCACAATTTTTGTCTGATAGATATTGAGAAACATTTGTTGAGTGATATCAAACCCTTAAAAGAAATCTCAGTTACTTCGAGATATTAGTCTTTGCGGTTGACAAAAACATATACTTTTTCTCTCAAGTTTTTATTGTTTTATGGGTGTAAAATTTGAGTTGTTCCTATAATATCAAAAGGTGATATGTATCTTCTGGAATTAAAAAACAAAATTATACAAGAATAAAAAGTAGTGGTAATATATATTTGCAGTACTGAAAATATATTTAAATCTTTATTATTTTTTGAAGTGAATATCTGCAAATATGTTATGTATTGTTTTGGGTTAATTTGCAGGTATAACTACGATATTGTGAAGGACATGCCACTGGAAGGACCTTATGAGTGGGTTCAATTAAAGCCATAAAATTACCCCTTTCAGCTCTATTTGAAGGAAAAGGGATGATATTATATATGCAGTTTAAATTTCCACTTTCTGACATTATTCTTAGTTTGATTTTACTTTAGGTAGTATTTGATTTCTATTCAGAGTCCTATTTTCATGTTTGAAGTGTCCTTTTGTTGGTGTGTACAGCTTTGTTTTTCTTTAGGGGCTAGTAACTAAAGACTTGGTTCCTAGTTTTAATCTGTGTACGGTTTATTACATTGTTATACCGAGAAACTATTGTCCAGAGCATGATTCAGTAAATTCTCTTATTGGTGATGACCTATGTAGAATCGACACTTCTGATCGAAGGTACGTTTGGTGTCCGATACATGATACACACACATGTGATTACTAATCACATTGAATTATATCATTTTCTCAAATCATTATCGATGTCAACATGTTAGTGTCTCTATCGTGTCCGGTATTCGTGTATTTGTTCGTGCTTCATAGGTAATGATCGTAGAACAAATTGGTTCATAGCTGGCTATTTATCTAGCTATAACAAATTCTAGTTTCATTTTTCTTTTGTGCTCAACCCGACATCTACCAACATTGGTGTCTATTTCTGTTTTTAATAATAACTTTAGTAACAATAATAGCTTTAAAAGGGTACAACAAAGTCAGTGACTGTTAACTTCTTTATTGGCTTTTTTCTCTTTTTTTTTCTTTTCCCTTTTCCAATTCTTTATCTTTCTTTCTTTTCACTGCTTTAATTTTTTTAGTGCTATGTCTTTTTCCTTATCTTAACACTATGGAAAAACATTGCCTTTTCTCCCCAGTCTTTCTGCCATGATTTGTATGCATGTGTGTATGTGGGTCTTAATTTCAAATATGGACTACTATTATTATATACTATATGAACTAGTATAGATATAAAAGTTAAAATTTTCAAAAGAACTCAATGAAGTATATTGTCAAGCTCAAGCATAGTGAAAATGTGTAACTGATTGAGCTAGTCTATGAAGCATGGGTACTTGTAAAACGGTGAAGTACCTGTACCGGGTACACATCCGTACTGGGTACACATACAGTACTCGTGTCACTTTATTTTAACTCATTATTGTATTGTGAGTGAAATTTGTGGCTTTTTCATATACATTAATATGAAATATAATGTTATTTGTACATTTGAGTTTCTTTGTTGTTGTAACCAACTCTAAATTTCGACTTTTTAAACTTCTAATGTGATTTTTTTTTCTTGGGAATTGAAAATTTAACTCTTTTATGTTATATTCTATAACAAAACTTATGATTTTATTGACGTACATGTACCTTACTTTTTCCAAAAGTAACGTGTTTTCGTACCGGTACTTGTATCGTACCGGGTATCATACCCGTAGCTATGCAACATAGGAGCGAGCTAGCTAGTGGCAGAGGGAAGAAGGATTTGGTCTATTATAATTGGTCTATTATAGTTTGTGGGTGTGACAACATGATTTAACAGCTGATTTTTTTTCTCAGCCCAAGTGAAAAGACTCTTAGTTTTGGAATTGGAACTGTAATACTGTATTTACTATACACTTTTACAAGTACAACAAAATTTGGGTTCAGACTATTGTCTCAAACTATAGTTTATTTATTTTTACAGACTACACTGACCCTATTACTTGGTACTATTGGAAAAATTCAAATTCCCAAACTATGTATTTTATGGGATCTGAAATATTCCCTGGTTGGATGATGTTGCGGGAGTGTTCTCCTGCTGCTCCTGCACAGCAATATCTTACTGTAGTTTGATTCCATTTTGGAGGAGGCCGGCATGGTTTTGGCTCGTGGATGTTGCGATTGCGGTTGTGTGCATTTCGGCTTGAAATAATTTTAAATTTTTATAAACTATATAAAGGGACATCACCGTATCACTATACTATTTATCTATCATTACATAGTTTTAGTTTTTTTTTGTTACATGAGAGAAGAAAAAAACAAAAGAAAAAAGCACCGGAAAAAAAACTATGTTCTAATAAAGGACACTTATATAACATCAGCTAGTAAGGTTAAGGATGAACATGGTAATGGTTGATGCACAATCACAAGAGACTCTGAATGATTAACATCTAGTTTTGCAAGTATATTCGCGCAAGAGTTTCCTTCTCTAAAAATATGATGAATGGAAATATCTCACTTCTTAACCAAACACATCTGAATGAGCTCCTAGTGGTTCTCATAGTGATGATGAAGTTTCGACACTTCCTTTGACACTAAATGCACTACATGAAGAGAGTCAGAAAAAACAAATCAGTTTCTTATAACCAGCTTCCCAGCAAAGCTTAATTCCAATCATTTTCTTATAACCAGCTTCCCAGCAAAGCTTAATCTCAATCATAAGGGCATGAATTTCTCCATGCAAAATATTGGACAACCTCACACTACCATAGAAGGCAAATTGAAATTTTCCCTCAAAATTCCTAATCAATCCACCATATCCTGCTTTATCTGGGTTAGTTAAAGCGTTGTCATCCACGTTAAGAACCATTGTATCATTATCACCATGTTGCCAGCATAATCCATGAGTGGGCCTAACTAATGCGGTTGAAATAGTATTGTCGAATGACCGCTGTAAAACTTGCAATTGCGCATAAACAACTGAAACCGTAGTTGAGACTATCGGTTGGAAACCATCAAACACCAACTTCTTGCGAGTGCACCATAGGTTCCACATTATGATAGGGGCGACACTTCCTATCTTACTTAATAACATTTGTATGATATCTCTCATATTACTCAAAGGATTATTATCGCACAATAAAGACACGTTGGGGAATCCATATCCAGACCACACTACAACAGCTCGCGGACAAAGGATGAGGCAATGAAGAATAGATTCATCTTCCCCGTTACAACATGGACATGTAGCAGAAACATTCGCCCCTCGATGGTGCAGGACGTATTTAGTTGGAATAGAATTATGACAAACCTGCCAGATAAAAAATGGTACACTAGCTGAAAGTGGTAACTTCCAAATCCAATTCCATTTCTCCAATGAGACAATACCATCCCTCCGAGATAAGACCCAGTGATACTCACTTTTTGTTGTGTATTCTCCGTTTAAATTGTCTTTCCACACCCAAGTGTCAAAAATTGAGTTAATTATGGTTGGTTTTAACTCTTGAACTGAGGCAACAATTTCAGGAGGTAGGGGAAGATTTAGCTCAGCAATGATGTTTTTTCCATCATCTCATAAATCGTTAATCTTAAGGCATAAATTATCTGGAGAGATATTTTGTACCACATTAATAAGAGGATGCTTGACGATCCAATGATGGAACCACATATTTGTATCTTCATCTCCAATTTTGTAGGCGAAACCATCTTCTAACACATCAAGAGTGTTGAGGATTGCATTTCAAATAGGTAAACCTGTTTTTGCTTTTTCTAAAAACATATTACCCTCTTTCAAGTATTTATCGGCAAGGATAAACACCCATAACTTCTTGTCTGATTGCACAAGACTCCAAACAAGTTTTCCCAACAAAGTTGTGTTTTGTAATCGAGCTGACCGAACTCCTAGACCTCCAAGCTTCCTCGGTTTCGTGATCTTGTTCCAACCAACCATGTGCATGGCTCGTCCTTTTCCCCATGCCAAATGAAATTTCGCACTGTCTTATCTAGAGTTTCGCAAACATATTGGGGATACCAACAAATTTGTATAGTATATGCTGGAAGTGAAGTAAGTACAGCCTTAAAAGGGTGACTCTTCCAGGCTTATTCAAAAGCCTTCCTTTCCAAGAAGCAAGCTTAGAGGCTACTTTATCTTGGATCTTTAGGAAATCCTCTTTCCTTGTACGTCCATATCTTAACATAGTTTTAGTTTGCTCCATGATTGAGAGATGCTTGAAATAAACATTTGACTTTCAGATATTGTTAAAGCTAAGATGTTTTATTAGAGCAGAAGTAGGTTAAGATTTGGGGTTCTAAAATTTTAATTTTTTGGTGAAAAGATTTTAACAAACATGATCAAAATAGGCTCATGTAGTTTCTGTTGCGATCACACATGTGATTGAAGATTACTTCACAAGTGCGTGTGATGTTGTTGTGAAAGCTACCGCAATAGTAATATGGTTTTTGTTGCCGTGTAATTTTAACATGTTTGAATCTTGTTCAGCGAAATTGATTTTATTTTCGAAATTGATTTAAAGTTATAATTTGAAGTTTTTGTCTTTAAAATTCGATTCACTTTAAAGTTCAACTCACTTTTCATAATTAAATTCTTGTTAGTGCATAACCAAACAATGTGAGATTTGGATTTGGTTTTTTAGAGGTTGGGAAAGGATGACTAGTTGCGATTTAGTTCTGCTTTCGATTTGATTTGTATCGTATGTACTAAAACTAGCGTTCAGCCCGCGCGACGCACGAGCTTAACTAATGTCAGCAACGAATCTAACAAACTCAAGACGATGAAAATAGATACGAACAAATCACTTTCACCTTCAATCCTAAAAACAAAATCCAAAACGTCAAAAAAAAATGTTCAAAGTAGTTAAAAAAGAGTACTACATTAATATATGCGACGCACGGGTGTAGTCATCGTCGGCCACGGACTAAACGACGTCACCGCGACACAGGAATAAAAACTAAAACTATGGAAGTTATAAATTTCTTGGATAAATTCTTGCATGAATTCTTTTGGGATAACAATTACATTTTATGACATTCGTCGTATTATTCTTGTTCTATTTCGAGTTATGAAATTAATTTTAAGTTTTCTAGTGTGTTATGTGATTACTTATAGCGAATTGAGTGAGAATGATAGTTTGAAGGCGAGAATTAATGTATCTGTTATCAAACAATGTATTCGAATCAAACCAAAAAAATTATATGATCAAAGTTCAAAATAGTTTAATGAAAAAAGACACAAAGCGAGAATATTTGACCCTTAACGACACAACGCAGGAATATTGTTACCTCTAATTCAATGTTTTCTGAATCACACGAATGAATAATTACAACTGAAATTCATTATATTATACCACAACGACAACAAAATCAGAATATATATTAGATGACATAACATAAATATTACGAAATAAGTACGAAAATTACAATGGATTGAGGTGTTATTCCACCAATAATCCTAGACAATCTTACCAAATCTAAATCCAAAGGTTAATTATAATCTCTATTAGACATAACTTCAGGACAACTATCATGACAACCAACGAAATTCCATCTGTTATCCTGCAAGGTCTTTCATCACAACACGAACCTGAAAAACCAAACCAGCATCCCACTACGACACAAAAAACCTTGTCACGAACACCAAGCATAAAAACATCATTTTATTCAATAGCAAGAGTTACAAAAACCATGACAATGATTTAATCTTTGTCTCTATCAGAACAAATGGTAATAACCAAAGCTAAGCCCAATAATGGGAAAACGCTGAATACAATTATTCCTACGTAACCCATTCCTAATGCTTCAATATTGATAATACTAATAAAGAACAAAACAACGACCATTAGAGTGATGCATATAAGAAAGAATTTAGCCATTTTGAAAGTATTGATAAATATTCTGAGAATGATGTGAAAATTATGAATGTTAAACTTGAACATAATCTCACGATTCACAACGTCATCCACGACTACAGGGAAATTGTCCATGGTCTTTGCTATCCCTCAATGGTCTCGTATTAGTTATAGGTTTTAAATTATTTCACTAAACTCAATAAAAAAATGCAATTTTTTCCTTATAAAAATGCAATTTATAAGCCCTTTTTGTATAAAAATGCAATTTATAAGTTAAAATGCAATTTTATACATATTATGACTCACACCACTATTTAATGAGTAGAGCCTACACACAAATCAGAATTGGGCCAAGCCCAAATCCCTCACTAAGCCTATGGGTTCTCTCTTTTCTCTTTTTTTCCTTCATTTAGAAACCCTAGCATGTTACCTTCCTTCTCTCCCCTTCATGCGGCGCCGCCGGCCATGCCCTGCCACACCACTGTTAAACCCAACCTTGTTTCCCCCAAATAACCTCATTTTCTTCATCTCCTCAACACCCTCTATCTCTCTCTGTTCAAACAGAATTATGAAAAGATCAAATCGAAAATCGGGTTGTCTACGTTTTCAAGCAACTCCGACCCCGTTTCATCAATTGACCAGCAACATATCCTTCATCTCGTTATTCTCTACAAAACCCACGGAAGGACAGTAACATACCAAAATGGTAAACTTAAACTATTTTCCCTTTTCTTTCTCTAGTTTGTTGTGCATGTCATTTTTTTTGTTATAAACTCGTTTAAACTAATTGTTATGTGATTTCTTGTAGTGGATCAAGTTTAAACGATTGTTTGAAGGAGAAATTTCATAACCGTGAAGAAAAAGTTAACGGGTTTACCTATAAACTGAATGGTAATGCATATGTTAAGGTTTTAATTTAGTTTAATGTCGAAAAAATTGTTTCTTTTTATTTAATGTTGAAAATTGTGTTTTTATTTAAAGTTAAATTGATTTTATGTTGAAATTTTTTCATCTTAGGGTTCATCTATTTGAAAAATGTTGGTAATGGATAAGATGTTGATCAATTTTAGCGTTTTTGTGTTTAATTCTATAAGATTTGTGTTTTGGATTCTTATTTTGGTTGTGTCACCTGTGACTAATCAGTTAGCTATTATAGTTCATAAGTTAATACTTAATGTAGTGTTAGATTCTTACTTATTTTTTTGTGGTCAGTTGTGAAGCGCAAAACAATATTTCTGATTTTGAGAGGAATCAGCTAGACATTGTAGTCAATGTTTTTTTTCTTATCAATGTTTCAAAATTTAAGAGACATGTTTTAATCTTCATTTTGGATATTTGGATGTTGTATTTTGTTGTATTTCAGTACAATTGTATCAGTTTGGGCTTTACTGTTGCAGCTGTTACTTAAATTAATGGTAGGTTGTGTAGGTTGAAAGTAATCTTCGTTTAAAATAGTATGGTATGATGACTACAATTACAGTATGTTGAAAGTAATATTTATCGTATTTGTGTAGGTTGTGGCTATTTCATTTTGTTTTACAAACCCATCGATGATAACTCTGAACATGAACACCAACGCTTCGAAGCATAGGAATTAAATTTTCAAAGTGGAAGGAAGAAGATATTGATACTACGATACATTCTATGACATTCCTCATATTATTCTTGTTCTATTTTGAGTTCTTAAAATTAATTTCAAGTTTTCTACTACGATACCACGCACAACACATGATCACACACTAAAACTATGAAAGTTATAAATTTGTTGGACGAATTCTTGCACCAATATATTTGGAGGTGAAGATATTCTGAAAATTAAATGATATAAACTCTAGGTTTGAAATTGTTTTAGTAATTAAGTTTAAATGAAAATTTGGACATATTACTATTAACACCACCTTCTTTGGCATGCACCCCCACATGACGTAACCAGAATTGGGCCAAGCCCAACCTCCCTCATCAAACCCGGCCTCTCCTCTCCCACACTCATTTGTGATTCTTCTCATCTGAAACCCTAAAATGGAGAGCTATATCCCCTCACCACCGCCACCGCCCTTTTCTCTCCTGAACACCGCCGTAATCGGCCTTGTTTGGCCAAACAAACCACTTTTCCTTCATCTCCTCAACCTTCTATCATTTCATCTGAACAGAATCACAAAAAGTACATATCGAAAAAATGGGTCATCTCTTGAAGGAGTTTTCCGAGCAACCTGCGGTTGTTTCATCGATCGAACATATGTCCTTTCATTCATCACTTCTTCTCCACAAAATCCTTGGAAGACTCGCACCAAAAGGGTATCCAATTTTTTTTCTTCAGTTTTCTTTCAATAGACAGTTCTGCATGTCTTATATTTTTTGATTTCTTGTGTTCCATATTTCTTCTTGATTTTTCAAAAATTAAATAATTTACTTTTTGGTTCTGTTAGGTTTCTAATCTTTTTGGTTGTGTTAGATCTGAATACCAACTGATGTTCTATGATGTGTCTGTTAAATTGATATGGTATGTCAAATTGGATTATCCCTTATGGAGGAAAAAAATTGTTTTGGTCCTTCACTTGTGGAAACTAATGTATTTATTAATACTTTTCAAATTGATATTATCATTGGACCGATAATGCTGGTGGAATGCCTCCAGAAATATTTGGTGCCAAGAAACATTGTATTCATGGTCTTAGAAGTATATTGAAATTGGAAAAAACATAATACACAGAACCAGTATATTCAGAGAATTGATAGTACTTAATAATTAATATGAATCTTGAAATAAGTTAATAAAGTAGTAAATATTTTTTTAATCACAATGGACATGAAGTTTTGGTAGTTGTTCTTGCCATGCCCAAGAGTTTTTTTAACCTGGACAGTTTAAGTGAAGTACTTTCATAAGACAACAATCACGTTGTGTTATTTTCAATTATTTAGAGCTAAAAATAATTACAAATCTTACCATCTAAATTGTCTTTTGTGAAACTTTTGGCAGGTTCGCATGGAACAAATACAAATGGAGAGAAATAGTGAGACAAGGTTATCAAAGTTCAAGATGGTGTGTGTTTATTGTGGAACAAATACACATTATCACTGTAAGTAAAAAAATGAAAAGGAACTCCTTTGAAACTTTTGAAGCTAACTTGTGTAGTTTGGCCTGATATTGATAGGATCATTTGATGGTTGGTCCCCCCAGGTCTAATCTCGTTCTGATACCTTTTATGTTATTGTAGATCATTTAGAATAAGTTGAAAAGGGACTCATTTATACACTTGTAGCTACTATATATGTGAATATGTGGCAGCTATAGTTTTACTTGTAAAATAGTAGTTGTTGTTGTGATGTTGTTTGATCTCACTCCATAAATAAGGAAGCATGCGTGAGGTTATGTTGTGGTAATAAATGTCATGAGTTGTAGTCTAGTGTAGCTGTCTTTCATATTCGCTCTTTCCTTTTAATTTTTTCCCATCATCCCTTTTCCTTTGACCTGAAAATAGGTGTAGAGAATCTTTGTTATAACGGAAAAAAAAATCAAGGATAACATCTCAATTGAGTCTTAAAAGGAGAGATTAATTGAAAAATAAAGATAAGTTGTTTGGTTATTTTTGTCTTGCTGTTTTCCCACTTTTTTAACGTTGTGAGAAACATTCACGTTTGTGAGAAAAATTATAAAGACTGAAGAAAAAAATGGAAATGCTACATAATTAGATATTCTGATTGTTTGTGGTGATTGAAAGTGCTAACTTAATTCATCAATGTTTCTTCCAAATTTACTTCACTTTTTTAACTACTTCATTATTAGGAAAAATTGCTGATGTTGCTGCCTTGTTTTTGATGTAGGGATGCCAGTGACTGAAATTGTTTAAAAGCTCCATGTGGGTATGAAATTCAGGTATTTTTGTTGAGCACAAGTTCTGTATGTTGCATTGGACAGTATGGTTAAGCCTCATATACAACTTAGAAATTAACTTTCATGAAATATTCTAATTACTGTGTTTTTTTGGCGTGCCTTCATGTTGTTGGTGCTGTTCATTCAAGAATTTCATGAGTTGGCTGTGGAAACCTATAAACGGGAGACAAAGAAGAGACAAAATTGCATGTTGAATATATGAATGGAGAATGACAAAATATATCCTTGAATTTGTAGATATCTTGTAGAAAAGAATACATACTAATGAGATAAGTTGTTGGTTTTATCCTCTAATTTACCACCTGCATAATCAATTGTAGAACATGTAAGTAAATTTATCAAACAGCTTAAAAATGCAAAAAAAAAAAAAAAGGCGAGAGAAATGCATTAATAACTTGAGGGGAAAAGAACCATAGATTCACTTAGCTAGCAAATTGTATGAAAGATTTTGGCATAATGGACATGGCAAGGTTGAAGCAGGATGAAGATGTGTGAATGAGATTGCAAGGGTTTAAATACTACTCGTATTCTTCATTTTTCAGACGCTCCTCACATTGTACTGCACCGACACAACTGCCTTTTCTGCACTCTGACACCGACACAGCTGCATTTTCTGCAATGACAGCTGCATTTTCTGCAACCTATAGACAGTTTTCTGAGCATTTGCTACCTTTAAGACATTTGTTATTTTTTTTAAATAAAACACCTCTTCTCTTCTCTTCATCATAAAACAACAAAATCTAAAACATATCCTTCTGAGAGACTGCAAGGCAGAAACATGTCTGCAAGGCCACATTAAAATACAGAAGAAAACCAAACTCACCAAAATTGGGGATCAACAGTGAGCAGAGAGACTATTCTCTTTTGTAAGATTTATTGATAAACCTTTAAAATGAGAATGAATCATCTCTCATGTGACATTTAAGATGAGAGAGAAAACGAATTTAGTAAAGATAAATTTTAAAGATTGATTTTTGAGAGAATCCTCTTCCCTCTAAAACATTTTTTTTTGTACATTTAGTATAAATTGATTATATTTAATTTATTGTCTTTTCCTTCCCAATTAAATCCCCGTACACTCCAAATATATTTTATTACCATCACTCCTACCAATAAAAAATTGACTTTTCTTGGTCAAAAATAACATGACCAAAGACAATCAGCACTTGTTGGTTTAAGTGACATAGTGCTTAATTCCCTTGATCAAGGTTTCAATACTAGTCTTGTGAGTAAACAAATGGATGCAGAGACTTTATCAATCCACATGGTCATATTATTCTAGACTCAAGTATAAGGCAAAAAAAAAAGTAATCATGTTTATTGGACTAAAATACAAGCAAAATTTAACTACAATCTATTTATTGTTATTATTCTCAAAATATCATACAATGAAACAAATTCTTATACAAAATTAAAAGATAAGAAATTGTACTTTAGAAAATAAAGTTATTTTTAGGATTAAATATGATTTTGGTCCTTAGAAATATTTTATATTTTCGTTTTAGTGCTCCTAAAATTTTTGTCCGACTTTTAGTCCCTCAAAAATTTCCTATCAATATTTTTGGTCCTTACTTTTAAGTTAGGTCATATGTACCCTTCAAATTTTTGAATGTGTTTGTAGGAACGTTTAGAATATTATTAAAATCTCTCCCAAAAAAAATTGATTTTTTAACAAAACATAAATTACATATGAATTTTTAAGCGCCAAAAACATAAAAATTCGTATTTAATTCATGTTTAGGTCAAAATTCTAATTATTATTTTTTTGGAGAGATTTTTATAATATTCCAAAAATGACTGCGAAAGAAATCAAAATTTCGAATGATACACATGAGTTGACTTTAAAGCAAGGACCAAAAGTGTAGATCGAATATTTTTTGGGGACTAAAATAAAAAGTTGAAATATTTATAGGGATCAAAAATATAATGAACCCTTATTTTTAATTACATGGAGAATATGCACCGTCAGTATAAGCTAATTTTACACTGGTAACTAATGAGAATCAAGTATTTGACGGCTATTTTAGAAAATCGATTTTAAAATGGACTTATGTGACAAAAGGTGAAATGTTAGTGGATGTTGGTGTAAAATAGTTTAACACCGAAAATGTTTTTCCATTAAACTCAAAAATAAATGAGGTTAATTATTTCTCTTATTTTATGTGTAACTAATTATGGTGGTGCATATAGAATTTTCCAACATTATTTTTTGTAATACTGTGTATTTGTCTTAATGGACTTGCTCTCTATTGGGGGAAAGCTTTTTCACCCCCAACATGAATTCAAAATACATCTAAAAGCTGATTAATTTTGTGTAGTCTGAAAGAGCATTTTCAGATAATTTTTATTGTTAGGAATTTGCATTTCCAATAATCTGAAAGTTTTTTAGGAGAATATTAGCACCCTTAACAAGGATTTTCATACCCACACGCATGTAATACGTGGAAGGCATTTATTGATTCATTACAACTAGTATCTCCAGTAAAAATATTGTGTAACTATTTTGGATGGAAAATGGCCCAATCATTAAATTTTATTTTTGATACATTATTACTCTTCTGGTCTGGGAGACTCCATTTTAACAAAAAAAAGTGTAAAACCTTTTTTTAATTACTAGTGTAAAACTTTTAGGTTATAATTTAATGACGTATATTGTCACATCATTAGGGAGGCTTTTTCTTTATTCTAATAAGAGTCCAAATTAAATTCATCAAATTTCTATGAAATGCATCAACAAGAGTCTTGTTATATGAGCATTGAGTCAGAACAAACAATTACTTCCATTGTTAAGGATAGAACAATGAAAACAATATCATACACTAATTCACTTTTGCTTTGTTACATGAAACTATGGAAACTTTTATATTGATTCTCAAAATTAAAAAAGAGAAAGTTGTGGAAATAAAGGAGAATTTCTTCAATCTGTACTGTACCTCACAATATTTTCTTTTGCAGCAATCAACCATCAATCTAAAGGAATTTACAATGATTCATCGAAAATAACAGAGAAGAAAAACTAGTATAGTTTATCTTAAACATTGTCATCTGATGGAACTGATACTATAGACCTTGTACTGGATCTACCAGAAAGATCTTTCTCCAAATAATGAGTAACCAAAGACTTTTCAGAAACATCTCTATCCTGAGAATGTGTAACCAAAGCCTTTTCTGAAGCATCTTTCTCCAATGAATGAGTGAATAATGCCTTAACGACTTGACGAAACTTCCTTCTGTATGTTGGAAGCTTTGATACACCTCTTATCATTCCAATCATCCTAACAATTCATTCATCATTGAACACATTAGTCAAATTGTCTAATAGCAGGTTAGCCAGTGCGTTTGGAATAACTTATTTGAACTTATGAAATAATCCCTTGTCTGAAGGTGTTTAGCCAAATAGAGCCTAAGTGTTAGGTCATGATATATCTCTACATCAAAAGCACTCCTTAATAGCTTATGATAATAATTTAACCTTCTTTCATTTTGGATTACAGAAAGATTTTATACATAGATGCTTAAATGGTAAATGTTTATTCGATAAATGCTTAATTAAAAGCTATTTATCCAAACATGCAAGTAATGAAAAACAAAATTCCATACATATCTACTTTTGATATTTTAAAGTAAATAAACATTTCAGTCACACATAACATGTAGAGATTGATATAATAATACCTTCTGGAAATTCCCTCAATTTGAGCAGCTCTAAGACCATCAGGAATCAACAAACTACCATTATCCCAAGTCTTCAACCTTTGTTTATTAACTCCAAAGAGAACAACTTTTTCCAAGTATCTCACTTCACCTTCCACCAACTTAATGACCCTTATCTGTTCCTTGAGAACCATAACAGGATTGAAGAACCAATCCAACAACTTGTCCTTTGGTCTGTTGAAATGAGTTATCTCAAAATCATCAAGCAGCAATACACCACTTGAGTTGGCTTTGATGGAAAAGAGAAGTGTTTGTAGAAGTGAATAACAAGGCAATCCAACACCAACTATGGATGCTTCATTAACATTCTTTCCTCTCAACCATTCATAAAGATCAGCAGCTGTGAGTACATTAGCATCCAATAATTCCTTGCCTCTTATCTCACAGTCCCTCATCATATTTCCCCAAATCTGTTACAATACATTTTAAATACTACATGGGAGTTTTTCAAATAAATCAACATCACAATAGCAGCTATAAAACATAAATAAGATGTTTAAAACATGTTCGGTATGGCTCATAGTTTACTAATATTGTAAACTGGACTGTAGTATTTAAACACCAAGTTGTAATATATAACCCTAAGTACGGAACTGCAGCCACTCTGCACTAGGAGACGTATGCAAAATTGGTCAAAATCCTTCAATCTTGTGCATTCTATGTTTGCATTTTTGGTAATTCCTTTGAACCAAGGTTATTGTTCTAACAAAACTACATTACTTAATGAGTGAATCACTAATTTAATTCCTGAAATCATAGATGTCGTGTAATTTGGTCTCTAAAATTAACGAAATTTTTAAATGATCCATAAAATTGAAAATTCTGAATCACATTAGTTCTTTTGAGTCGGTCAATTTTGTCTATCATATTGTCCCAAATGGAGTATTGTGATCGATAAATTTTAATCTTAGGGATCACTTTGGAATTTCTTCAATTTTCATGACCAAATTCTCTAACCGCTACAGTTTCAGAGACTGATTCACTCTTAACTTAATAGGCAAAGAAGAAAAACTAGTTACTTGAGTGATCAGCATGAGGTCAAAAACAACATACCTGCACCATTTTCAATTCTTGAATGGTCTCTCTAACTGATCTTGAAGGAGCTAAGTTTGGCATAAACATTGCAGGTGGTTCCATAGTAGTATTTGATCTGCTTCCTGACCCGCTGTTTCCTCGAGTAGAAAACTCGGACGATTGAGAAACCACCTTCTTTCGATATTGGGGCCTGGCTGCAAGAAAGTTGATGTGTTGATGTCAACAGAATAAATGACAGATAGGATAAGAAAACAATTGGAAGAAGTTTACTTTGGAAAGAATGACCCTTCTCTAAGATAGAGCCAATCATTTGTATATTCATCAAACTCAGCAACCATTGCCATTATATAAGCCAAACCTCTACGGAAAGATCTTTCCTACACTCACAAAAAGGTCAAAGGGGAAGGTTCAATGATAGACTAAAGATAATTAAGTGTTTGTTTGGTTCTGTGGTAACAAAAAATTGATTTTGAATGAATTGATTATGTCTAAAAGTGAGTTAAATATATACGTAGAAGTGGCTTGAACAATAAACTTCCGTCTAAAAAACAATTGTAGATGCTGAAAATCAATATTAGAGCTTCAACTTTGAATCAATTTTATATGCAAAATCAACTCAACTTGACAACATCAAAACATCTCAAAATCAATTATACATCTCTATAATCAACTTTGCCTCCTCCGAATTGAAACCAAACACATATTAAGACTTGAGAATGAAGAACAAAAAGAGTGATGAAACAAACCTGATATACTATAATAGAGGCATATAGTCCAACAAAAATGCTAGAGAAAATAGCCAATAAAATGCTGGCAATGACAACAAGAGGCCACACAAATATTGTCAAGCCAGCAATTGGAACACAAGCTGTTTCAAGGAATGGACCTTCTCTGCTAATTAAATCATGCAAAAGTCTGTACCAGCCCTTGAACAATAGGTAGGGACTCTTTACTATAGCAATTGCAGTAAATAGAGGAACCTCAACAATTAGTCCCACTATCCCTACAATCACACATCCAGGAACATGAACTAACCTGCAAATAAGCAGAGTTTAGGAACAGATGTCACTCATATTTTGCAAATAAAAGATATGTTTGGATAAACAGCTTAACTAAGCACTTATCATACAAGTGATTAAGTATAAGTTATTCATATAACAAAAGATAAAATAAATTCAAACTGTTTTAATTTCAGTTATCATCGAGAGCTTTTGAACAAAAGCTGAAAAAAACCTATCAACATGTCATAAGTTTTTTCCATAAGCTCTCTCAAACAATATAAGTACTCATGTTAGTAGATAAGTTCAAATAAGTCAATTCGAACAGACCCGAAATTTGTAATTGAAATGACATAATCTATATGGTTTCCACTAACAATAAAAGATCAATCATTTCGTCCAAACGACATAACCTTAATAAGTTAATAATTGGAGCTCAAAAGAAATGAAACCTAGGTCACATAAATAAATAAATGACCTCATGATGATTACCTTAGTGTCTTACACTGATCTGAACAAGGTGATTCATGTAGTTCCTTCAAGTAACTTGGATATGAATGGTAACATATATCTGCAAAATCCCTAACCACAGTACAACTGCCTTTGATAGTTCCCAAGGTTCCATCCTGAGTTAAATGTAAGCAGATAAAGAAATGTTGTCAACGCAAATTGCAGAAAATGGAGGTTTGTTCAAATTCCGCTACACAACAATATTATAGCGCTGCTATTATAACATTTTGTACTAAAAAAGTGCATCGCGGAACATTTTGTACTAGTCATAACTCATAACGCTATAGCAGCTGTTTAACATTTTGAAATAAAGTGAACTACTAATTTTCACTACAAGCAAACTATGTGCTAAAAATCAATCAAACAGTGGTCAGAAACATATTGATCTTAGAATCATACCACAATACAGTGCAAGAATTTCTTGGACTCGTTGTCATATCTGAAGGCCTCAAAAGTTGAAACCCAAGGAGTGAAAAATCCATACCCAACACCAACAAGAACACTACCAGCTATACCTAAACCCAACCATATGCCAAACAAAGCAGGCAAAGCAATCAAAATAGCAACTTTCAAAGCTGCATCAAATATTTGAACTCTGCAAACACAAAAAACCATTCAAAACAGATACTAATTAAAATTTCAAACACATAAAAAAAAACAATTACTTCAAAAGTGTGTAAACAGTCCAAGCCACGTGTGCAGGAAACAATCCCAAAATCACCCCAACGTTTCCTACAATCAGTATCAAAGCAGCAATAGGACCCACAATAAAGCCTGCATAATTTTCAAGAAAAATATCAATAACCCTTTATCTAAAATTCACTTTAGAATCCATAACTTCAAAAGAAAAACTAAAAAAATTTCATTTTTTTCTACTCAAGATTTCATTTCATCATGTAACATAAAGTATGAAAAAGGGTACAAGAAAAAAGAACCTTTTATGGCACCAAGGAAGAGAGCAGAAAAGAATGCAAAAACAACATAAGAAGCTTTAATCCAATCTTCTATAGAATTAGGAAGAAAAGTCATGGTACTAGTAATAAAGGATCATAAAAAAGTTAAGTTGCAATGAAGAAAATGAACATGGAAATTGGTAAGTCAATTGAAAAAAAGGGAAATTAATAATAGGTCAAAAAACAAGAAGGTATATTGGTGGCGTGTGTTGCAAGGAGAAGACAAATTATATAAGAAACGATAAAAACTAAACTCAACTAAATTAGAATCATTCTCAGGATTTTGGCAACTCAAAAGTAACATGGGCTTTGAAATAAGAGAGGCTGCTGAATATTTTATATCATGGTATCATAATATAATATAGTAATAATTGATTGATATTATTATTAGTGTACACCAAATTTATAAAGTTTATGAAAGACCCTAAAAGAAGGGCAAAATTAATATTGTTTCATTTATTTATCAAATATCTTATGACTGCCTTGGTTATGACTTATGGGTTCCTACTCACTCACAACATTCATCTATTATTAAAATCATTACATGAATTTAATTTGTATACACAAACCGTGTGAAATATTTTTATACATGCATAAAAAATATATCAAAAAAATCCTTATTTTTATAAAGGGTTAAGTTTTGATTAAATGTAACGAAAGAGAATAATTCATCCTTCATATATATGAAATAGTCAATGACGAATTTAAGTATTGATTTTTGTCTTCACAAATTGACTCGCGTTCAAGTTGTAAAAGACTAATTGAATCTTCTTCGGTCTATATTTTTATAATAATTGATTCATTTTGAAAAACATTGTTGATATTTTAAATAGTAGTTATAACAAATTAATTAATTAAAGAGTAGGTCACAAAAAAGCAAGGACTAGAAGGTCAAAGATAATCGTATACCATATATTAGGATGACAAAATTGATACTAATATTAAAATGCATTGTTTGACAGTTGGTTTGATAATAAGGGTAGCTAGCTTGAGTTATGGGATTCCCTTTCCTTTTTGTCCTTAATTTCTTTATTCTAATGATTCATTGTATGCTAGCGATGTTTTTGTTCCAATATATGCATATGTTACAGGTTGACCAAAAACATATCTTAAGGTTCAAGGTTCAATCCTAAAAAAAAAAAAAACTTACTTCCATCTAGTATTTTTGGGGAGTAAGTTACAGATTTACAAAAAAATCCCAAAAATCAAAGAAACATCACCAAGAAGGCTACCCCATATATAATATGGGTTTAACCTACCAATGGTTTAGATCAAAAGTAAGCCCTTGATTTTTTGCTTTCATCCACCAAAAAGAAAGAAGCTTAATTCTATCAAGCATTTTTGGTAACGTTTTGGTTTTTTGTCTAAAACAGCGAGAGATGCGTTCTTTCCAAATTACCTAAACTAAAGTCTGAAGCTAACCAAATAATATGCATGATATTCCTCAACCTTCTTGCAAAGTCACACAACGAACTAAAATGGAGAAAAAAATCCGATAAGTGAAAGGGAATCACCGTAGAAACGTCCATCCTTTGCAAAACTAGAATTCAAATGGTGCCAAAATAATTGCACCACAAAAACAAATGATCCACTGATTCTTGTTGTCTGCAACCAGCAATACAAACATTTAAATTATGTTTGAGGATTCCACGTGTAACAAGATTATCTTTTGTAGCAATGTGGTTCTTAAAAAGCCGACACATACAAAAAAAAACATTTAATGGAATTGTTTTATTCCAAATTATATCTCAAATGTCATCACGATTGGGAGCCACCGCTGCCGTCAACAGTCAATACACCTCTCGAACATTATAAATTTTGTCAGGCGACAACCGCCACCCCTAATAGTCTTCTATTGCGTCATGCAAAACCACATTATCCAAAAGAGTACAACATTATATTCCCCCCACGTCTCTCCTTCCAAACAAATAAACGACACCGCCACTTCCAACCATCACCCCCTAGCCCCCAACCTAAGAGTTGTCGTATCGCCCACTAGTTTAAATTTTAAACTAAATCTAATTCAATTTATTTCTTAAATCGGTCATAACAAATCAAATCTAAACTGCCCTCTACAAAAATCAAATCTAAACTGATTCAATTTCAAATTAAAAAATATGATAGTAAATGATAGAACTTCTTCCAAATTTTCAACCTAATTTTGTTAGCATTTCCTTTTTTATGTTATGAGAATCGTGAAAATTTATATGATTCACTTTTTGAGGTTTTTGTGAATTAGGCTGCTAGATTAAAGAAAATATATTTTTCTAATTTAGTATCTTATGTCAAATTCATTTTTCCTAATACAAAAATTATGAACACACCAACAGCAATTTGATTTTTTTTTTTTGTTTCTGAATCAATTCGGTTGTTTAAGGAGAATGCAACAAAAACATGAAATGGGGATGAAGGGCCTTCTTTGTAGGCGGTGATTTATGTTTGAATGACGGTAACCAACGGCGTTTATCAAGAGGGGGCTCGGTGTCATTAATTTAAATAATAAGGGAGGTTAATGCCAATGATCAAATTAAAACTAGAGGGGAGGTTTGTGACATTTGACTAAACTTCAAGGGAGATCAATGTAATTTCTCCTAATCTTATTACACGTACTATAATGCTCTTCGCTTTCATGTTTAAGTCATGCCCCTTAAAAAAATAATGTTTAAGTCACTATCCACAATATTCTTCTTTTATTTTTTGGTGAATTTCACAATAATTCTTCATTCACCAGCACACATGCAAGACATAGGAATTGTAAAATAAACCTAGGCCGCTAAGATTGAACGATATTTGATTTGTTGCATATACTTTATAGAATCTATACTATTAATAAAGGAGTGATATGTATACACAAGAGTGTTTAAATGAAATGACACATGAGAGAGATGTATTTTTTTGGTGTTTCCTATTTCAATATACCGAAATTACACTTAATTGGTTTTACTCTTATCTATACTTATTGTACATAATAATAGTGAATTTGAAAACTAAAAATCTATTTTAGTTGAACTTTTTTTTGTGTTACAATTTTTTCTTTTTAAATTTTGATAATATAGACACTATAAAATATTGCTTCTACATCAAAGAGAGTGGAGGTCATCATTTCCCATGGAAAGATGAAAAGATTGTGAATGGATCCATTTGGATAGAAATGTTCATCTTTGAGAGCATAATTAGGTCCTAAAGACCTCATCGTTTCCAAATTTCACCTTTAGAGGACCCAACTCTGAAAATCTAGGTGATATAATCTTGCTTCGGGTGAGGTTGAAGCTTGAGTCCCAGTGATACATTATTATTGGTAAAACTATTCACAGGAAAAGGGAAGCACAAATTTCACATCTTTGCTATAAAAAAGATTGTGGTTGCCTCGCTTGTACAAGGATGAAGGGTAATGTTGACACACTAAGATATTGTTTGGTCTAACTTTTTTACGATCTTAAAGCTACTTTAAAACAAAGTTAAAACTAAGTGTTTTAAGAAAGAAGTTAAAGTTGTTTGGTATTCTTTATTTTTTTTAGTTTTAAAGTTATTTTTAAGTTAAAAGTTGTTTGGCAAAATATTGTACAAAACTTTGAATTTACTATGAATTAACATAATAAATAAAAAAATGTTTAAAATATTTTTTTAAGGAAAAAAATGTTAAAAATATAAAAGATATTTTTTTATAAATACTATATTAACTCAATGACATTTGTTTTGTGTAACATAAATGCAAATTCATATTATCATATAAAAGGACTTGTTAAATATTTGAAGAGGATAAATAATTTAAGGAGCCTTAAATATTAATCTTTATCTTTATCTTTATCTTTATAATTCTAAATGTTAAGTAGTGTTGCCCTAACCCTTATGATTAGTCCTAATTTTTAGTTCTGAAAAAAATTTATGAAAAAACCTCTTGGTGGAGATCGAACCAAGTACCACATGCTTCCAATTCACAACTCATACCACTAAGGTACTGATGCTTTTTATGTCATATGATTACTTCAATGTTATGTATTCAACACAAATCTCGGGTCATCTTTCTTTCAATCTCACAATCCCTAAATCATTTTGCACTCACTTTCATCTCTCTCACCATCATGCAATTGAACCTAATAACCATAACCCCACCCTTTTTGACGGACCTAATTAATTTTTATGAAAAAAAAAAGGTCTCAAAAGAATTGAATCAGGTAGTTATATATGAAGCTCTAGAAAACCCGTGCATCACACGGGTTAGAGTCTAGTATAAATAATATCAAAATAGTTTGGCAAATTAAAAACATAAATCATCTTGTTTAAAAAAAACCTAAATCATCACAAACTCAAACATTTCTACTCTCCATCAACACAGTTCCTATTTGATTTCTAACTTTATTCATGTAGCCTTCATCTTGTGCTCTTCATGGATTATATGAACCGACTTCTTCATTTATATTTCTTTTTTCATCGCGCTCAATCATATATTCATAGATAACATCACATTTATTAAACTCTTCATCTTCAACTTCACAACCCATCAAAAAAAAAACTTCACATATTCGAATAAATCTGTGGAGTGTTGTTGTTGCGACTATGATCTTTTGTTGTTTGATTAGTGAAAATGGTCGCAAATCACATAAGATATACATAGTTTTTGACCGTCCTTTTTCACTTCCAATTATACCTTTTAACAAATTTTGTCATAAAAATGTTATATTGCTGGTATCATTCGTAAATATAAGAATTTATATTATATCATATTTGTTATATTATTGGTGTCATTGAAAAAGATAAGTACATTTTTTTTTATAATTAAAAGACAAGGATAGTTTGTTACTATATAAAACTGCAAAATAAATATACGTATAATTTTTTCAGAGGATTTATATCTATACTTTTAATCAAAATCAAAATTTTATAAAAATTGTTGTTCGTAATTTATACGCATTAACACAATAAAAATAGCAGACAGAACACTAATATATATATATATATATATATATATATATATATATATATATATATATATATATATAGAGAGAGAGAGAGAGAGAGAGATTTGCTAATATACACCCACTAGTTTTCATGTGGGAGTATTTTAGCAACATGCATCTTTAGGTGTATTTAGCCACTTTTTAGTTATCACTTGCTAAAATACTCATTCTAAAAAATAAGTGGGTGTATTCTAGCAAATGCCTATAGGAGTTGCTAACATACACCCGCTTATTTTTTAGAAGGTGTGTTATAGCAACATACACCTCAAGGTGTATTTATCAACCTTTTAGTTATAACTTGCTAAAATACTCCCACATAAAAACTAGTGGGTGTATATTAGCAAATCTCATATATATATATATATATATATATATACACTGTTAATTTACACCCACCCAAAAACATTAAGGAGTAAACTACACCCACTAGTCTTTTACCAAAAAACCTATTTATCCCTCTTCAAACCAATTTTAAGTAAAAGGGTAGTTTTGTAAATTACATTTAATTGAGACAAACTTTTAAGGAAACATTTAATTGAGACAAACTTTTAGGGAAACAATATTTTAGAATGATTCTTTCAAAACAAAATATATATATTTTAGAATAATGATAGTGGGTGTAAATAAAGTATGTGTAAATAATTTGATAAAACTTATAAAAATGGATGTAAATAATCAAAGTGGGTGTAGGTTGCTAACTTACTCCTTAATAGTTTTAGATGGGTGTAACTTGCTAATTTACTCCTTAATATTTTTGGGTGGGTGTAAATTAACAGCCCTAAAATCGCCAAAAATTAAGGACACAATTCCTCTAAAATCGCCATCGTTTTGTGTGTCCAACAACTATCTCCATCAACAATAATTTAGTGTTTTGAGGACACATTTCCTTGGAAATTTCACTTGATAAGCTTGTTGGTCGATAGTCCTCTAACATGTGGGCTTTGGGACACATTTCCTCAAACAGTCCAAGAAATTGTTTTTTTTCTTTGCGATTACCGGAGTTTTCCCCAAAAATTTTGGTCGGAGTGCTAATTTTTTTTGTAGTGGATATATGTTAAATAAATGATTAATAACAATTAACAAAGTAATCAAAGTTGTTAAAGACACAACCCCATATTTATGTTACAAAAACATTCTTCTATATTTTTTTTAAAAAAAATTGTTCCAATAACATTTATGTTGAGATTTTTACTCCAATTTTTTTTTCCTAGTGACATTTAATTTTACTAAAATAACATTTTTCTTAACGAATTGGTATTGCCACATATTTCGTACATTGTTGTTCTCATGTTTACCTACTTGGACCACGTAATCCATTCCATTCTAAATTCCAAACTTGTTATTTGTTATCATCAATATGATTTAGTAACAGAAAGACACAACACCAAAGCTGGAAAATCTCAAACGTTAAACGCAAATTTTGGTTTTTTCTCTACATATGACACATCACCACCCATCATGTAAACCATCTCTCTCTTTTTTTTTATCAAAACCAACACCACCCCGGCCACAACTCATCCAATGGCCTTTTGTATCATAGATTCATCATGATTTTTTAGGAGGAATTGTGTTTGTAGTTGTGGTTGTGGAGAATGAAATCCAATTGTTAATTAATGTCGAAAATGGTGGCGGTTGATGAAAAAAAGAGGGATCGAATGGTGAAAAAAGATGTGATGGAATTTCCACAAAAAGATGATCATGGAGTGGCTGTTGCATTTCATGGGAGAGAGGTGTATGAGGGTGTTCCTATGGCACATTTCTCTCAAAAGTCTCCTTTAAATGTTGTTTTCTATCTTCTCTATTTACATACCCTCATTTTTTCACAAAATGTGTAAAAGTTTGTTATTTTATTTTTCTTTGTTGTGTGTTTTTCATAATGAAGAAAAATGTGTTTGATGGGTTTGTATATTGATAATGTTTCTGGCCTAAGATTCATGTAGGTTTGGCTTCTTTTTGGATTATGAGTTAATAATGATGAGTTGTAGCTATGTTGTATTATTTGCAGTATAAACAGAACAAGGCGGTGGAAAATAAATACAAGCTCTTGAATAGTCCAACAAAACAAGTAAGATTTTGAAGGGGTTTTCTTTTGCATTCTAGATGCTTGATCTTGAATTGAGTGTTCTAACATATGCCTTTTCTACAGGCAACACTAGATGAGACACAATCACAAAAATTTGCAAGGTTGGTAAAGCATCAATTATAATCAATCAAATAATTCATCCTATTTTTAAAGTAAGTCATCATTATGATAAATTTAAGACATTGTGTTTGATTGCAGCTCAACTAAAGGGGCAACTGATGGAACATATTCTCGTGGCGAGGCGATATCATCTGCTGTGATTCAAGCCGAAGGACTTCGATCACGTTTGGAACCGGAATTCCCTAGTTTTGTGAAGTCCTTGGTCAGATCACATGTAGCCAGTTGTTTTTGGATGGTTAGCATTACAACGAAATTGTAACCTCTAAATTTGAATACAACTAATATATAAGAATAATTTTTCCTGATAAAATGACAATTAAAATGAAGCAAATTTACTCGGATTAGATAAACCAAATAACACTGTCATGTCTTGTGATTTCTTTTTGTATAGGGGTTGCCTGTGTCGTTTTGTAAAAGACATTTACCTGATAAAGATACAACTATCACATTAGAAGATGAATCTGGTAAAGAATACAAAACAAAATACATTGCATGTAAGACAGGATTGAGTGCTGGTTGGAGACAGTTTTCTGCTGTGCATAAATTGCTGGAAGGTGATGTGGTGGTATTCCAATTAGTTGAACCCACCAAATTTAAGGTAATAGTTTTTATTTTTATTCATCTTTTATTTAATTGTTATTTTGTTAGTTTTAATTTTGGTTCTATACTCATACCATTTTTTTTTAGGTTTATATAATAAGAGCAGAACTAGAGAATCAAGAGAGTTGCACCAAACAAAAAGTGGGAGGCAAGACTTGCTTCTCCATACTTTTAATTTGTTGTATTATTATCTATCATGAAATCATCAATGATTTATACATTAATCTTGTTATATATAGAATAGTATTTTAACATTACTTACTTTTCTCCTTCATGTTCTCAGGAAGAAATAACCTAGAACCTGATGTTGTGGCATGTAATAGCCCAAAAAGAAAAAATGGTAAACCTGTTCCACAAGACATCCAAAAGAAAAAGAAAACGATTGTATCAAACATGGAGACTAAGCCTAAACAATATACAGAGCAATCTGAAATTGATAGCGACGAAGCTTTGTCAGAAATATTCGAGGGATTTAAAATGCCTGAATTTAAAGAGTTAAAAGGTTTTGAAAATTTCAGAATCATAGTTGATGGAAGGCCGATCGAAGAAGAACTCTCTACAGAAGTTCGAAACAAGTACTACAAACTATGTTACAGTCAACAAGTTTTTCTTCATGACAATCTCATCAAAGGCTTGCATTATAAGTTGATTGCTGGAATTATATCTGAAACTGTTAACATTGCTGATGCAATAAAAGTCAGTGTGATATCTACACCGCGTGTTGAATTCTCTAATTGGGATAAAACATTGCTAGCTTTTGAACATTTGGGCATGAATGTTGAATTTTTAAGAGTTCGGTTGCGCAGGCTTGTTAGCCTAGCTTATGAAAGTGGTGATGCCTCAGAGATTAGAAGATATATGGCCTATAGAACTGAACAACACGGTCGAGTAGAGGATGAAGTAAAGAACATGGAAATGAAGCTTGAAGAATTGAAGGAAGCTTGTAGTGGCTTTACTAATTATCTCGAGAGTTTAAAGTCTAAAGCTGAAAAGTATGAACATAAGTTTCAGAAAGAAGTTGCTGCTAATTGGTGAAACGTTGTTATGCGTAAGAATGTATTGGTTTTTGTGGTGTGGCTAAATATAATATATGCATTTTTTTAACTTAAAATTAGGAAGGGGAAAGTGTTTCAACTGAAATATTTGCATCTACCGTTAAAAATTTAGGTCTAAATATAACAAGATTCCATAAAACATGTTCAATAATTATGAATCAATAGCGGAAGCAAACAAAACATTGAACATGATTATGATCGGATCTTCGACATGTTTGATTTATCAAGGATATCAATAATTAGGTATTAGGAATACCTGGATGAAGCTTTGATGACAACCTCTCAGCAACTATCTGATTAAGAAAGGAGAAACCATGATCTGAAATACACAACATAGGTTAGCTGCGGCTGATTTGGTTCTTCCTCAACCGGTACATTTATGTCTCAATTTCTCTTCAGATGGGGAGAAGAGAGAGTTTTGTGTATTGGGGACCATAGCCTCTTTTATATTGGATGGCCATTAGGGTTTCCCATTATTCCGTTAATGGGTCATCCAGACATCCACTCATTGAGTCCATATCAACTAATTAAATATTTAATTAATTATCCAATTAGAAATCTAATAGCCTTGTTACTTAATTTGATCACCAATCAATTAATGCTCACAATTGATAAATAACTAATATAATTATTATTACGATATTTGCCCACATAATGATATCGGAATATAATTAAATAATAAAATATTCCAACAATCTCCCACTTGGGCTACATATCTTAATAATTATACCAGTATTCTTTAGGCGCGCATCTGAATGTTATTTATCTTTAGATTTCAACTTTACAATCTGGTCCACCTCATACATTATTAATGGGACAACCGCGGCTGTCGTCACTGACGTATAATGTGACGGAACCCCGACGACCACCATATCAATGCACTTGATGACATAGATCGATATGGATGAGTGGCATGGAAATTTCATGTGATGTGATCTCTAAATCTTGTCTATTTCCAACTGGTCCAACTGAAAACTCTAGTGAGATCAAAACTGAAGATTTGCAAATTTAATATTTGCACAAACTGATACAGAAATGGTTATAACAAACATAACCTCATGAACTTTATTTCTGTAGAAAAGTATAACATCAAGTCTGTATCGATACCAAAATCAAAAGTATAGAACATAAAACAAAGGAGACTCCCACTAATCCAAGACATCTTAATGACAACAACCGTATGAAAGACTTTATGTGTCAAGTCTTTGATTAGTGAGTCAGCTATCATTAAAGTCCATCTTTATATGTTCTATTCAATTCAACAATAATCTATAAGGTAATGAACTCTATAAAATTTGTTGTTGAATAACTTTATGACTGAATTATGTCACTATATATAACTTAAGTGGTCTTTCAATGCCTTTAACAATATGCAACCAAGTGACATAAATACTTACAGTCATATTTCCTGAGTTAGAATGTGTATTATCTACTTACATCCAAAAGCCAGAGTCTGACACACAAATGATCTCCAAATTGTCAGATCCCTGATGTGAGCATAAGCTCTCTTGTTCTCTTTAAAAAATCCTTATGGTTGCATTTTCAACAATTCAAACTTTGAATTGCTCAAATATCTGCCAAACAATCTTATTATATACGCTATGTCCAAATGCGTATAATAAAATTATACATAAAAATCCTATAGGCAAAGTGTAGGAAAATACTTAAATTTCTGAATTCATAAATTTCCTAACGGGCAATATTTGAGACTGAAAGTCTCTCTCGGTGATTGAGGTCATCCAAAAATTTATTAACTTTAATGTCAATTTTCAACTTTACTAATATAACTCTTTTGTGATATCCGAATAATACCTTGAGCAGCCTTGTATGTAGTCCTAACTGGTAAAAAGTGAGCAGACTTGTATGTAGTCCTAACTGGTAAAAAGTGAGCAGACTTGGTTAACCGGTCGATAACTACCCAAATTGAATCATGTCCTCGCTGAGTTCGAGGTAATCCACTAACAAAATCCATGGATATCTCTTCCCATTTCCACTGAGGGATTTCCAATGGTACTAGCATCCCTGCAGGCCTCTGGTGTTCAATCTTTACTTGTTGACACACAATACATCGCGATACAAATTCCATAATATTTGTCTTCATTCCTGGCCACCAATAATCCCTTTTTAAATCTTGATACATTTTAGTGGTACCCGGATGGATACTGAAACTACTCTTGTGTGCCTCTTCCAAAATTAACCTTTTCAAATTAGTATCATTGGGAACACTGACCCTACCTTCAAACAACAAAGTGCCATCTGATGACCTTGAAAACTCTGATTGTCCGATCCTTCTCTGAAGATCCATATCTGATTCTTGAGCCTGTGCGATTCTGGACCGCAAATCACAAGTGACCTCTAGTCTTTGCAACAAAATGCCATTGTCCATCTCCGTGACACTGAGATTAAGATCTCTAAATTTCTCATACAAACCACAAGTGTGCATCAACACTTCTGCTCTCATCAAGGACTTCCTGCTTAAGGCGTCAGCAACTACGTTCGCCTTTCCCGGGTGGTACTTCAAATCAAAATCAAAATCTTTTAAGTACTCCATCCATCTTCTCTGCCTCATGTTCAATTCCCGTTGATCAAACAAATACTTTAAGCTTTTGTGGTCACTGAACAGTTCGAACTGCGCTCCATATAAATGGTGCCTCCATACTTTCAAAGCAAAAACTATAGCTGCCAACTCAAGGTCATGAGTGGGGTAATTCTCCTCGTGAGATTTAAGTTGCCGAGAAGCATAGGCTATTACATTCCCTTCCTGCATAAGTACACTACCCAGTCCTTTAGAGGATGCATCACAATATACAACATATTTCTTCTCGGGATCTGGTATTGCTAACACTGGAGCCTTAGATAATTTCTTTTTCAAAGTCCTGAAGCTCTTCTCACACTCCTCGTCCCACACGAAGGGCACCTCCTTCCTAGTGAGGCGTGACATAGGTAAAGCAATTTGAGAAAACCTCATAATAAATCTTCGGTAATAACCTGCTAAGCCCAAGAAGCTTCTAACTTCAGTCACATTCGTTGGTCTGGCCCAATTAAGGACAGCTTCAACTTTCGATGAATCCACTGACACTCCTCCCTGAGAGATAACATGACCCGAAAACTTGATTTCTGACAACCAAAATTCACATTTACTGAATTTGGCATACAATTGCTTTTCTCTGAGAATGTTCAAAACAATCTCCAGATGCTGAGCATGTTCTTGAGGGTCCTTTGAATAAATCAAAATATCATCAATGAAGATTACCACAAACTGATCCAGATAAGGCTGAAAAATTATGTTCATGTAGTCCATAAACACTGCTGGAGCATTAGTCACTCCAAATGGCATAACTAGGAATTCGTAATGTCCATAATGTGTTCTGAACGCTGTCTTAGATACATCTGATGATTTGATACGAATCTGGTGGTATCCTGATCTGAGGTCAATCTTAGAAAATATCGTTGCTCCCTTGAGCTGATCTAAAAGATCATCAATCCTTGGAAGGGGATACTTATTCTTTATAGTTACCTTGTTCAACTGGCGGTAGTCTATGCACAACCTCATACTACCATTTTTTTCTTAACTAACAAAACTGGTGCACCCCAAGGTGACACACTAGGTCTGATAAAATGTTTCTGAATTAAGTCCTCTAACTGGGACTTCAATTCTATACGATGCCACAGATACTGGTCCCGATCCTAGAATGAGGTCTATAGAGAATTCAACTTCACGTTTTGGGGGTAAACTGATTATCTCAGACGGAAAAACATCTAGATAATTATTAACAACTGGTATGTCACTGGGACCTAGTTCTGATTCTGATGTCACAGTGACCATCACATAAAAACCCCCATCCTGAGCACAAATAAACTGAATTAACTGATGGGTGCGATTAATCAATTCGGATAAAGCCACACCTTCAGTTGTATCACTTGTTAGCATAAAGATGCTCTTTTCGGCACATCCTATATACACATGATTAGCAGAGAGCCAATACATCCCTAGAATCACATTGAGTTGTACCATGGGGAGACACACCAAGTCTATGTAGTACGTCTTACTGGATACCGTGATAAGACAATTCTCACATACATAACTTGCTACAATTCCGCCTTCTGTAGCGGTAGATACCGTCATAGGAGGAGTCAATGGTGACATTGGTAAATGAAGAGTTTCTACACACTTATAAGAAATAAAAGAACACGATGCACCACAATCAAAAAGAACCTTAATTGGATTCTGACCAAGATAGCACATACCAGCAATTAAATCTTCGTTGGCCAAAGCTTTCCGACAATCCAGGGAGTACACCCTGCCCCTGCTAGTGGTAGTACCCTCAGCTCCACTTCTATTCTTCCTTTCTGGACAATTTGCCAAAACATGTCCCGGTTGCCTGCACCCGTAACACACACCTGCGCCCTTCATGCATTCTCCAGAGTGTAATTTCCCACAAATTTTGCAAGTAGGATTTGTCCGTAGAGAGTATGGTTGCTTTCCTCTCTGAGGGGAACCCTTTGGTTTCAACTTATCATGGTATTTATCTTGAAATCTGCTTTTCTTTTTCTCGAAAGCTACAGCCCTTTCCTTAGCGGTCTTTGCAAAACCCGCTTCTGCAATCAAACTATCATGAACCAGTTCATCATAACCTGTGTTCCTTTGAAGGCTCACGGCGGTGTCAATTTCGCCCCTCAAGCCTCGCTTATATTGATTCATTTTCCAGTTTTCATTTCCGGCGTACTCATTGTGAGTAGAATAATATGACAACTCCTCGAATTTCTTAGTGAACTCCGTAACGGACATGTTACCCTGTTTCAATTCGAGAAATTCCTGTTCCTTCTTCACCTTGTAGGACAAAGGTAAATATTTCTCCAGCATCACTTCCTTGAAGTTTAACCAGTTCACTTCTATACCACTTGCCAACATTCTGCGCTGAGCAGATTCCCACCAATCTTCCGCTGCGCCTTTGAATTGATTCGTGGCATAGACCACTTTATCAGCTTCTGAACACTCAGCCATTCGGAAGATCTTTTCCATCTGTTTTATCCACTTTCTGGCTTCCTGAGGATCACATTCTCCATTGAACTCCGGAGGGTGATGTCTATTAAATTCCCGGAACACGGGATTACCAACCACTGGAGGCGGTGGAGGCTGCTGCTGGAACCCTTGTCCCTGGTGCATCATTTCCATCCATTGATGCTGGGACTGGGCCTGCTGTAGTGCAGTCTGAGCTTGTTGCTCCTGATATTGTTGTTGCAACGCTTGTTGTTGTTGCATCATCTGAGCCCAGAAATCCATGTTAAGGTCTCCTCCTGCTTCCTCATCAGCCCGGCTCATTCTAGGCCTTCCTGGACCTCTTCTCCTCCCAGACATCTTACCCTAACTGTCATATACAAGTCAAAGTGAACAGTTCCAACCAGATATAACAAATAGAATAATGTCCTGGATCCAAAAGGTCCACATAATTGGATTGTATTTTAATGACCCAAGGCACGATTTGAATCGACCTGCTCTGATACCAAATTGTAACACCCATATAAAGATTGCCTAGGATCTTATACGAGTATTAAAATTTCGAACTGGATACATTAATTTACAATACTGAAAGTTATTTCATAATATTACATCACATAGTAATAATACATCCAAGTGTTTATACATATCCTTTCCTGATAATATACATCATAATACAACATCTGAATACAAGTAGCTGAAACAACAGGAAAACCGGCACGCTCAATCCAAAGCTTTCTCCTTACCCTTGCTGCGTGCAACCTGTGAACCTGCATCAGAAGGAATGAGATGAGACATAATGTCTCAGTGAGCTCCAACCCAACCTACTGTTGGCAACCTCGAGGAACCTAGGGTCGCCATGCTTACTCTGGCAATCTCGGGGATCTTATGATCGCCAAGTTTTAACCTTTCCCATAAAGGGTTTTATCTGATAATTGTATAGCCATGATAACTAGACTATATCCTGATAACTTAGTGATCGGGGGAACTCCTATGATCACCATCTGATACCTATCTGAGGTATATACTGCTTGATAACATAAATAATATAAACTGAACATACATGTTAGATGTTAGCATGTAACAAACATTATTATCTGAGTTCATTTTATGGAATGCCCCCGAGTGGAGTAACCCCGAAGCACATTCCTCTGATAACTGGTGAAAATTCCTATCTGAGGCTAATCACCGGACTCCTCTTATCGTTGTGTATATATGATACACAACTTAACTTGCATGTGTATATCTGATACACCATTCTGAACATATGCATATCTGATGCATCATCTGAAACTATGCATATCTAATGCATTCATTACATAAATAATCATGTGTTACTTAACCTATAATATAAGGTTCTAAGCTTATCGTTCTCATAAGCCACTTAAATCATGTTGGGTATCTGAACCCCCCCTCTTAGGCCTATCTGAGGCCTTGAATATTTATAATATTCCTTGAACTTGTATGCTTAAAGAGTACATACTATTCTGCTTAGTTAAGGGAAACCTGAAAACTAACCCCTTAACTACTTGATAACTTATGGATTAAATACCCATCTCTCTGTATGATACCTATCCTTGTCCCAGATTAATCCTTGAAGGTTCATGTATAACACTACCCCAAATCATATCAAATATCATTGGCATGGTACAGTTGTTTGAAAATAAAATGCCATTCTGGGCAACTTCGCCCTGCGATCCCCTGACTTCGCTCTGCAAAATCCTGCGTCTGAACCTTCAGACTCTGGCAGGCTAGTTCGCTTTGCGACCCTGAGTATCGCTCTGCGATCACCTGCGTCTGAACCTTCAGACTCTGAAATTAGCTTCTGAAGCTTCGCAGAGCGTCTGAAAGCTTCTCTTTGCGAGCTCAGCCTCTGATTACTTTGCAGAGCGAGGTCTAGGCGATGGCTAGGCAGTAGCAAAATTCTGCTACTTCGCTTTGCGACCCTGGGCGTCACTCTGCGACTGTAGCAGAACACAGATTTTCTGAAAAACATTTTTTAATCTTAAAACTTGATACCCAACTGCTCAGTGATCTTTGAAAACATGCCAGAGACTCATTTTTAAACTCTAAAACGTACTGTACTCAAGGATTAGACGGGATCAAGCATAGAATCAAAATAGGGGAAAACTAACTTTTTTCCTAATAACTTAGAAAATCAGTCATAATCCTCACACAATTAAACCCACAAGGGATACTGCTACTCTAGGGAACTTACTTAGTATTGTGCTGATTCTTGACAGCCTTCCTTTACCAAAACCCTAGCTTGTCTTACTCTTTCCTTAAGCTTCCACTTGCTTTAAACTATCCCCAAAAGCTTGCTTGCTTTCAACTCAAGAAATTAGAGAAGGAAACTGATATACTACAGCTGCAGATGCTGACCGATTTCTTAGAGAGAGAGGGAGAGAAAAATCTGTTTGTTTTAGTGAGAGAAAGGGATGGCATAATGAATAGTTTTCATACTTATCTCCTTATATACCCATTGTTGAGTATTTTGAAGTTGGCTGCATGTTTTGGTAAATTCAATGTGTTCAAGCAAAGCATCTCCATGTATATAAGAAGTCTTCAATTGCAAGAAAATGGATTTGAAGTGGTTCAGACGCACTTTGGACCTTCAGAAGCTGAATGCTCCTTCAGACGCAGGAACAGTGCTTCAGACGCTGAAATCCTTCAGACGCGCTACAGTGCATCAGACACACTATTCATGCGTTGACCCGCGTTGACTTCTTCAGAAGCTGGGTTTTTAAGAGTTCTTTCTATGCGAATCTTTGCAAGATTTATCAAGGATTAATTATGGCTGAAGGTTTCTAGCATGCTGATTAAATTGATGAAAATCTCTTGAAGATTTGGCTCGTGTTTATGCTTATCATATTTTCTGAAGTAATCTTTACAAGATACAATGTAGGATCAATTGTTTCCTGATTAAGCCATTCATAATTCAGAGATATATCTTTGCAGAAGATTGAATTCAAATTTAAGAGAATTGCTGAAGCTTATAAAAGGAGAATTGCTGCTATTGTTCAAGACTTACGAAAATTAGAGTTTAGAAATCAGAGAATTGAGTCTTTGTGTTTTTAACTTAGAGTTTATTTTGTACACCACTCAAACTGAGTTGGTTTAGAGTTTATTGAGTTGTAATTCATTCTAAGCCTTTAGGTACGAATGAAGTTTTTGTCTTGTTGAAGTGTTTCTTCAAAACTGGGTAGTTTTTCAGAAGCTGAGTTGTAACTGGGTTAGTTACTTGGTTAGGAAGTTAGTAGTTTCTAATACTCAAAGTGTTGGGTAGAAATCTGAACTAGGAGGAGATTGATTGCTTAGGCTGGGAACTGGGGGTCAGTGTCTTGAGTCTTAAGGATTAATTCCTATAGTGGATTTCCTTCCTGGATTGGTATCCTCCAGACGTAGGTGGCATTTGCACCGAACTGGGTTAACAAATATCTGTGCCCATTTACTTTCTGCACTATTTTATTGCTGCTTCTGATTGTTTTTAATCGTGCTCTGTTTTAATTACCAAGTGCCCTGTTTCAAGTTCTGATTATTGTCCAGCCAGAATTTCACCCATTCCTCTCATATTTACAACTTTGCCACTACTCTCTCTTAATTCTTCTAATAACGATAAAAGTTATGTCTGAGCGGGATATTACATATAACCTAGACCATTTCCCTAATCTTAACTTCATTCTTATTTAAAGTTATTAACTCACCTTATCGTTACTTTCGACGTCAGCAACTTTCCTTACTAAAACTTCATTATAATTTAAGGTTTTATTCTCTCGACGTCGTTCGTTGTTATTATCGTCAAACATTATAACTATTTCCTCTTATCTTCTTTCCTATTCATCTTGCCCTCTTCTAATCGATTCTCGTCTTATTCACCGCTTTCATCACTCCCATTATCTTTAATTTCCCAATACACAACCCTCTATCTTCCTTTATGTTTCGTCTTAACGGCCCTCTCATCGTCTACTATCATCTAAATTCGACTTCTCTATTCTTTATTCATTTTTACACCTTATACGCTCCTATCTAACATTCATCTTAAGTTCTATAATTACCTTGTATCTTTTACTCTTCAATTTAACCATTTTCCTAAGCTCATCATTAGTTTAGGAAGATTATGTTTAACTTCATCAGTTACTCAGAAAACACCTACTTCATAGCCCCTCTTATCATTGTCTCTTTTCACTTCTTTATCTCTTTCATAATTTATACCCTCTTAATCGACTTACCACATTAGACCTTTTAAATACCCCAAGGGATTATTCTCGTCGTTATCACTCCGCCGGTAACTACTTATCTATATCTCTCTTACTTCTCCTTCTACTGCTTAAACTACTTCACCATTTTAGGCTCATCTCTAATTCGAGGAACTTATGTTTATCCTATTCATCTATCTTAAACAACTCGCTTTCCCCTCCTCTTATCATTGTCTTTCATTTCCTATTGCCAAGCCATCTTTAACATCATTAGGTTCTCATAAATTGCTGTCGCCGGTTCATGCTTAGACTTGCTATTATTTTGAGGTAGCTACTTTTGTTTATGCCTAAAACACACTCTTTCATTTAGATATGTAGTTTAAGGATCCTTACTTTCACTTTACGCGCTAACGACTTGCTTAAACAAACTATTGCTTTCATAGATGTTTTAGAGTCCACTGAAAAGATTGTGCTGAACTCTCATGAGGAACGCAACATGACCCACTCATGGCGTTTTAATCATAACTCAAGTTCTACAGATCTAAATGGATTTAAACCAAAGGGAAATGAAAGCTGACATCTATATCTACAACTTTCATGAAGGTACCTAAGTCCAATTCGGGACAGAGAGGGGTGGAAATGTTGCTTTTCCTAAACCTGGGCAGAGTGCATGACCGTGCTGACCCATCTGTAGTAATTTAATTATAAGGCAAGTTGTGGATGACTAAATGAGGTCACTCCAAAGCCAAATGAAAGCTAACATCCATATCTACAACTTTCAAGAAGACACCTAAGCTCAATTCGGAACGAAAAACAGTTAAAAAGTTGGTTTTCCTAAGCCTAGAAAGGGTGCACGACCGTGCTCCCCCAAAAACACAAAAATTGCAAAACCTGGACAGAAACATCACGAACGGTCGTGCTCTCCCATGGCACGACCGTGCACCCTCTAATGACAGCAAAATTCGCAATTTTGCTGCGATTTCGCTTAAGGGGATCTTCCCGAACCCCATTTTTGACCTAAAACTCACCAAACTCGACTCTAATCTTCACCCCATGATTACCCTATCATTCAAACACTAATTCTTCATTAACCTACCGGATTATCCAATCTTTTTAAGGCTAAAAACATAATTCAAAAACCTAAACTAGTTTTCCTTTATTCTCATCTTTCAACTTCATCTTTTAATTTGTTCATCATCAATCTCTCATCACAATCCCACATCATAATAGCAACATCATCTTAAGAATTAATCACCCCCCGTCATATATTAAGATACCCTAAAGTGCAAAGGTTCTCCCCCTTACCTCGATTCTTTTGAAATCTCCGATTTGGCTTGACTTCGTTGTAGCTAGGTTTTTCTTTCTCTGACAGCTGCTCTTCTCTTTGTTTCTACGTTCAACAAAACTGACTTCTAATTCCCTAAAACCCTTAATGATATTTGGGCCAGTCACTCTTCATAAAATTTTCCTCTTCTATTCATTATTCTTTTGCTTTTCCCCTCCCCCACTTATTAAAAACCTATTTTCTACACTTCCCACTCTTTTCTACTTGTTTTTCAATTCTCTTTCTATTTTATTTAAATTCTCATATCATAAATTAATTCACCAATATAATTCAACCCTCTCAACATTTACATCACATTCAAATAAAATGGTATTCAATATTAGTATTCACCAAGCTTCACCCATAAAACTCATCAGAATTAATTAAATGTAAAGTAGGGGCGTTACAGTTCGCGTCTCTCACAAACTTTATTTGACAACATTTAAAATATTTAAATATGAATTAACATATTTATTTTCATCCATATTTGTTTGGCATTCAATAAAATATAAGATATTAAAATTGTGTCACATTATTATTATTATTATTATTATTATTATTATTATTATTATTATTATTATTACAATAGAAACTCATTTCATTAATTATTATTATTATTATGAAAATAAAAATATAATAGAAATTCATTTCATTAATTACATTAATTTCATTAATTCATTAACTGTCAAACTCACCAAATTGCTTGGTGGTGCCACGTGTCATGCTAAGAATGCATTTGAGGATATTCCTATGAAATAGTCCTCAAATGTATAGTATATAGATATAGATGAGATCATTTTAGTTGGTAAGAAGCCGAGTCATATTTGAAAACGTGAAATTTACTTTGGCCGTTATTAAATGAGTCTCGCAAATGAATAATGAAATTAAACCTTTCATATTATTTTTTTGACTAAAAATAAATGATATTCATTTATTTAAATTGGTAAAGTACATCGATACAATGCAAATTCGCTAAAAACAAAAGGGATGAATATGCGAACAAACTCACAACATCCATGTTAATAACATAAAACGACAAAGTACAAAAGCCTACACATATGACTATATTCAAGTCTCCAGAATATCCATGTCTCCGGATCTGTAATGTTGACGACACCAAAGTCATTGATTGGATCTGCACTGGATCGAAGCTGATCTCACGCTCTAAACTGAACAAATATCTGAACGAAACAATAAAGACAAACAACGTCGCACAAAGACGACAGACAAAACATCGTCGCACTAAGACGACGAAATCACAAAAGAAAAACAAAATAAATGTGAAAATCATTTATTTTAATAAAAAGGAAAGAGAAAAACAAGTTAGAGGGGAGATTTTGAGTCAAAAGTTGACCCTAAATCACCCTTCTTTAGTGAATGACCGAGAAGAAATTAAGATTTTGGTGACAACTCACAAAAGAATGGGAAGAGAGGTTAGGTTAAGGCAAATTGTCAAGCATTAAACCTTTCATATTAGTCGTTGTAACAAGTTTTATTTATTTATTTATTTTTTATAACTATCGGATATATAGCACGTGACTGGAGAGTGTGGCAAAAACATAAATATCTAAAAACATAGGGGTTGAAACATGAAGACAAAGAAAAACAAATCCATAGTTCGGTCTACTCACTCAGCTCCTTCATTGTATAACTCACTTTTTCTTCTCTTCTCTCCGCGCACCTAACACCACCGCCCTCTATCTTACGCCCCTGGAGCTCACCTTCTTATCATACCCCTCTTTTTCAATTCAAACCCTAATTCACACATCACACTGACCCTAATTCAACAATTCAAGATCGATCGATCCCATCGATCGATTCGATCAAACCCAAAAAACACCATTCATCTCAATCATCGTTAACGAATTCAATTCGATCTTCAACGATTCAGATCAATCTAAAGGATTAGGGTTTTCATGCTTTGGCGATTCACACTTGCGGTGCGACTGCGATGGCAAATTCCGGCACCAAATACGTGTCAGTGAATCTCAACAAGTCCTATGGACAAAAGGGATCCACAACTCCGGCGGCAAGGTCCGCCGCCGGAGGCGGTGGTGGTATGGCGGTTCTTTCCAGACCTCGAAGTTCGCAGAAAATTGGAACAAAGCTTGCGGTTCCACCCCCCTTGAATCTTCCTTCGCTTCGGAAAGAGCATGAACGGTTTGATTCGCTTGGATCGGGTGGTGGACCGGCTGGTGGTGGTGGTTCGGGGACCGGTTCGAGACCTTCTTCGTCTGGGATGGGGTGGACGAAGCCTGCTGCGGTGGTTTTGCAAGAGAAAGAGATTGTTTTTACAGAGGATGTGCCGAGGGTTGTTAGTAAGGTTGCTCCGAAAGTTGTTTCATCATCCGCGGTTTTGAGAGGAGAGGATTTTCCGTCGTTGCGTGCTACTTTGGTGCCTCCTGTATCTGGTGGTAGCCAGAATCAGAAGATCCAAGAGAATTCGAATTCGAATCAGAAGAAGGAGAATGTATCTGTTGAGCAGAAGAAGGAGGATAAGGGTGGTGATGCTGATGGTAATGCTAATGCTAATGCTGTTTCAGTTGTTAATGCGAACTCTCGGTTCAATGCTGGGAATTTTCTGGTTGAGAATGGCCGTGAGAATCGAGGTTTTAATGGCTCTCGTGGGGTGAATCAAAGTAGAGGTGGGATGAATCAAGATGAGTTTTTTCCGCCTCTGGTAAGGTTGAATCCGAGATTTGATTGGGCGGATGATGAGCGTGATACTGGTCATGGTTTCACGGAGCGGAGTAGAGAGGGGAGGGATCATGGATTTTCACCAAAAAATGATGCTTTTTGGGATTTTGATATGCCTCGTGTTGGCATTGTGCCACAGAAGTATGGTAGTGGTTATGATATGAGAGGACAGATGCGGGGCAATGAAGCTGGTAAGGTTTCCTCCAGTGAAGTTCCTAAGGTGGACTCTTATGATAGAATGCCAGGAAGGGAAGTGAATTCCTCTAATTCCTCTTCGTGGAGGAATTCGTCTTTTCCGAAAGATGCTGGGAATGATAGGAATGGTGTTGTTGGTGCAAGGCCTTCAAGTGGTAATAGAGATGTAGGGAAGGATAACAAGTATAGTTCGTCCCCTTTCAGAGATGTTGTTCATGATGATTCTGGAAGGAGGGATGTAGGGTATGGTCAAGGTGTGAAACAACCTTGGAATAATATGGCGCAATCATACGGTGAACGAAATGGACCGCGGGATAATCGTCATGTTGGTGGCGATCAATATAACAGGAATAGAGTTGATTCTAACCAGAGCTCGATGTCGAAGTCTTCATTTTCATTGGGTGGTAAAGGGCTTCCTGTTAACGATCCTTTGCTTAATTTTGGCAGAGAAAAACGCAATTTACCGAAGAGTGAAAAGACTTACGGGGAAGATTTTGGAGCTTCTGCTTTTGATGGGAAGGATATTTTTTCAACAAGCCTTGTTGGGGTGGTGAAGAAAAAGAAGGATGTACTCAAGCAAACTGATTTCCATGACCCTGTTAGAGAGTCGTTTGAGGCTGAGCTTGAAAGGGTTCAGAGGATGCAAGAACAGGAGCGGCAGAGAATCGTTGAAGAGCAAGAAAGGGCAGTGGAGTTTGCTCGCCGAGAAGAGGAGGAAAGAATAAGACTAGCCAGAGAACAGGAAGAGATGCAAAGGAGGTTGGAAGAAGAAGCAAGAGAGGCAGCATGGAGGGAAGAACAAGATAGAATTGAAGCTTTGCGCAAGGCCGAAGAGCAGAGGCTAGCTAGAGAAGAAGAAAAACAAAGACTGTTTTTAGAAGAGGAGAGGAGGAAACAAGCTGCTAAACAAAAGCTTATAGAATTGGAACAAAAGATTGCTAGGAGGCAGGCTGAATCAGCCAAAGGTAACAATAATGCTCCAATTTTTGATGAGAAAATGCCTGGGAACGTGAATGAAAGAGATGCATCAAGGGCTACAGATGTAGGTGATTGGGAGGATAGTGAAAGAATGGTTGATAGGATATTAACTTCAGCATCTTCTGATTCATCAAGTGTGAATAGGCCATTGGAGATGGGCTCTAGGCCTCATTTTTCTAGAGATTTGTCTTCCACCTTCGTGGATAGAGGTAAACCAGTTAATTCATGGAGAAGAGATGGTTATGAGAACTGGAGTAGCCCAGCATTCTATCCTCAGGACCATGAGAATAGTCACAACAGTCCTCGCAGAGACTCATCCATTGGTGGAAAGCCATTTATGAGGAAAGAATATAATGGTGGTGCTGGATTATTGTCTTCAAGGACTTATTTAGATGAATATGCTCACGTTAAACCCCACAGGTGGAATCAACCTGCAGATGGAGATCATGCTGGCAGAAATTCAGAGATGCATTCTGATTTCAATGAAAATTTTGTTGAAAGATTTGATGGTTGGGTACAGAACCGTCCCCGTGGCAATGCATTCCCTCCATTCCCTGACCGTCCATACCAGAACTCTGAATCAGATGGACCTTATGCCTTGGGGAGATCCCGGTATCCTGCCAGGCAGCCTCGTGTTCTCCCCCCTCCGCTTGCTTCAGTTCACAGAACTTACAGGAACGGCAATGAACACCCTGCTCCTTCGTCATTCCTAGAAAACGAGATACCATATAATCAGGCAGCAAGGGGTGACTCTACCCTGCCAACTGGTTATGATAATGGGAATCATGGTCAAGCTGAAGTTGATCCCCTCCAAGAGGTTGCTGAAAATGAAGACCATAAAGTTGAGCCAACACCAAGGTGTGATTCTCAGTCTTCACTCTCTGTTTCAAGCCCCCCTAGTTCACCAACACATCTCTCTCACGATGATATAGATGACTCTGGAGATTCTTCTGCAATATTGACCTCTGAGGAAAACAAAAATGGCCCCGTCTCAGCTCCTGAAAATGAATCCGTTGCAAGACCTGCCACTGCTGGTAAAGAGAATGCAGTCACTTCATGTCCCGTCTCTAGTGTCGATGACGATGATGACGAATGGGCTGTTGAGAATAATGAGCAGTTCCAAGAACAAGAAGAATACGATGAAGATGAAGATTATCGAGAAGAAGAGGAAGTGCATGAAGTAGATGATAATGCTGGCCTACACCAGGATTTTGAAAATATGCATTTGCAGGAAAAAGGATTGCCACACTTAATGGATAACCTAGTATTAGGATTTGATGAGGGTGTTCAGGTCGGAATGCCTAATGAGGAGTTTGAAAGGGGACAACAGGCTTCTAATGCCTCTCTAGAAGTACCTTTTGACAATACATGCAATGATGGGAAAGCCCTTCAACCTGTTGATGATGCCTCTCAGGTGAATCTCAATAGTTCTTCTAGTGTATTCCAGAAATCAGAAAAGCCAACCCCAAATTTAGCATCTGAGAGTTTAGGTAATGTTGAAGCTTCTAATGGCTTCTCTGCTAATCATAGTACACCATCTTCAGTTATTATTGGCCCACACTACACATCTTCGGGTCAAATTGTTACTTCTGCTGCTCCAGGTCAAGCTGAGTTACCCATTAAGCTTCAATTTGGTCTTTTTTCTGGTCCATCATTGATACCCTCTCCAGTACCAGCCATACAAATAGGTTCTATACAGATGCCATTACATCTGCATCCACAGGTTGGTGCACCTCTCACTCATCACATGCATTCGTCACAGCCTCCTTTATTTCAATTTGGCCAGCTTAGGTATTCATCTCCAGTATCACAGGGGATGATGCCTCTAGGTCCTCAATCAATGTCATATGTTCAGCCTAATATCCCATCCAGTTTCCCTTTTAATCATAACTCTGGAAATCAAATGCCAGTTCAAAGTGGTCCAGAATCTTCTGATTCATTTATTAAGAAAGATATCAGGCATCAGTCTGTTCTTGGTCAACCAGGTAATTCAAGAAGCTTATCTCACAGTTCACTTCCAAGTGAGAATGCCGCTGGAATAAAGCAGGGACAAATTAACGCTCCTAATAATAACACAAGGATTGCTTCTAGTTTCCAATTGGACAAGCGGGGGAACCAAAATGTAGTTGGAAAGAGCAGCAGTACTTCATCCAATGCTAAACACTCACAAGTTCAGCCTCATATCAAAGATGCATATCTTCATTCAGTTTCAGAAGAGAAAGATTTAATGGAGTCAAAATCACGGTTTCCGGTATCTGGTGGTAGAGGACAGAGATATGTCTACACAGTAAAAACTTCAAGCTCAAAATCATCAGGTGCAGTTCTAGGTCCAGCTCCGAAGGTTAATCGAGCAGATTCCAGGGGATTTACGAGGAGGCCTAATAGAAATACACAGCGCACCGAGTTTCGAGTTCGGGAAAGTGCTGAGAAGAGGGAGCCTTCTAGTTCTTTGTCAGCCGATCAGTTTGGGTTGGATAATAAGTCGAATGTCACTGGAAGGGGAATAGGCATGTCTGGAAGGACTGGATCTAGAAGGTCATACACCTATAAAATGGGAAAACAGCCAGTAGAATCAGTTGGAGAAAATTCACATGGCATGGATTCTGGAAGCAGAGCTGAGAGGGTTGAAGGAAAAGAATCAACAAAGGCTCAGAGCATTTCACAGTCTGGGCAGAGTAATCTCAAAAGAAACTTGTGTTCTGAGGAAGATGTTGATGCTCCATTGCAAAGTGGAATTATACGCGTGTTTGAGCAACCTGGAATTGAAGCTCCTAGTGATGAAGATGACTTCATAGAAGTCAGGTCTAAGAGGCAAATGATAAATGATCGGCGAGAACAAAGAGAGAAAGAAATCAAGGCTAAGTCTCATGTTGCAAAGGTATATAACCTTCTCTGTTTCTATCTATTCGCATAACCTTATTTTATAGTGCATATTTTATACTTGTGTTTTTGTTTCTTACTCTAGGTGCCACGGAAAACCCGTTCTGCTTCACAAAGTACTGTGACCATGCCCATGGCCAATTCTAGCAAAAGATCCATTTCTACTGGAGAAGTGTCAAACAGTAGTGGTGCTGATTTTGCTGCTGCTGATGGGCATGGGATGACAAAGAGTGATTCCTCATCTGGATATAATTCAAACTTACTGTCCCAGGCACTACCTCCTATAGGCACACCTCCTTTGAAAACTGATGCCCAGCCTGATTTAAGATCACAGACGAACAGGTAGTTGCAGTCTTGTAATTTTTCATGTGGCTGTTATTGTACAAGAAACATCAATCTTATTTTTTATTTTACAGGTCACTTCATACAAGCCTGCCATCAGTTTCTGGTCGTGAAAGCAAGAACAAGAAGGGCCATGAAAATGTTCAGACATCTTTGGGCTCCTGGGGCAATGTGCAAATTAGCCAACAGGTTTGAACTCACCCCTCTCCCTTCTTAAGTAAGATAACAATGGCAATGGAAATGCCATAATTTCTAATTTTCTTTTGTGCTTTGCTTTATACTTCAATGCTTACATGAAACCCCTGATATATAATAATTGGGATCGGTGGGGTTTTAATGTATAAGCTTATATAAACTTAAGTGACATGTTGAGTTCGTTGTAGAGAGATGATGTAGTGGGCTAATTTATAAAAATGAATATATTTTAATAATTTTTCATTTTAAATTTTTAAGAACTTCCTAAGGTTAATTATATCACTTTTTATATTATAAAATTTACAGATTGAAATAGTCTAAAATTAGTTAACTATGCATACAAATGATATAAATTTCAATAGCACATGGATATAATATTAGACCATCTAAGGATTTAGGATCCCACTTAAACCTGTTACTAGAAATCAATATATAAGTTTTCATCAGAGTGTCGTTCAGTAATGTTGAATCTACATAGTGGTACTGAGTTTTTTTTTTTTTCCTCCTTTGGGATTTTTATATCTAAAATGTTATTATAACATGAACAAATTAGATAGATATAGTGTATTTCAAGTAAAATATGTTTTTGTAGAAATTTTTATCCTATCTAGTATTATACAATGCATGCTTAAACGGTGCATAAATTTTTTTTTATAAAATCCATTGTCATCTAGAGATAACAAGCTTCAATTATCAAATCATACCTATAAATATTTTATTGTTTGTTTAAACACTGAGTTGATAATTTAAAAATTGCATAACAGGTCATGGCGCTGACACAAACACAACTCGATGAAGCTATGAAGCCTCAGCAGTTTGATTCACAGGCTTCTAGTGGCAATATAACAAGTGTTGTTACTGAATCCAGCTTGCCAGCACCATCCATTTTAACAAAAGAGAAAACATTCTCATCTGCTGCCAGTCCAATAAATTCCTTGCTTGCTGGAGAGAGAATTCAATTTGGTTAGAAAATAAATTTTGCATTGGGATTTGTTTAGTCAATTACTCGGTCATAATAACTTTGAAAGGCTACTTACAATTTAAAGTGATATTTCTGAATGTTAGTTTCCTGTTTCCCTACTTAATGGGGATAATTTTTTGTTTTCAGGGGCAGTGACATCTCCAACTGTTCTTCCTCCTAGCAGCCGTGTTGTGTCTCATGGTATTGGCCCCCCTCGATCATCTAGATCAGACATGCAAATATCTCACAACCTTGCTGGATCTGACACTAATTGCAGTCTTTTCTTTGAGAAAGGGAAACATGGTAATGAATCTCATGGCCATTTAGAAGATTGTGATGCAGAGGCTGAAGCTGAAGCAGCTGCTTCTGCTGTTGCTGTTGCTGCCATTGGTAGTGATGAGACTGTTGGAAATAGATTGGGTACTTGTTCTGTCTCGGTTTCAGATGCTAAAAATTATGTAGCTGCAGATATTGATAGGGTAGTAGCAGGTGATACATTTCCCTCACTATAAGACGACCGTATAGTTTTCGTTTCTTCGTTGGCATTTGCTAATAATATTAATTACCTTGACAGGAGTAGGTAGTGAGCAGCAATCAGCAAAATCTGAGGAGCCTCTTAGTGTATCTCTTCCCGCTGACTTATCTGTTGAGACTCCACCAATTTCCTTGTGGCCTGCCTTACCAAATACTCAAAATTCTTCATGCCAGATGATCTCGCATTTTCCTGCTGTCGCTCCTCATTTTCCTTCTGGCCCACCTTCACATTTTCCTTTCTATGAAATGAATACTATGATGGGTGGTCCTGTGTTTGCTTTCGGACCACATGATGAATCTGCATCTACAACACAGTCACAGCCTCAAAAAAGTACTGCACCAGCATCTAGGCCAATTGGGAACTGGCAACAGGGTCATTCTGGTGTGGAATCCTTTTATGGTCCTCCAACAGGATTTACTGGACCTTTTATTGCACCTCCTGGAGGCATTCCAGGAGTCCAAGGGCCTCCACATATGGTTGTTTATAACCATTTTGCACCTGTAGGACAATTTGGTGGACAGTTTGTGTATATCCCCTCTGGAAAGCAGCCTGATTGGAAACACATTCCCTACAACTTCTGCATCAGGGACCAGTGAAGGGGATATGAACAATATGAATATGGCATCTTCACAGCGGAATCCTGCTAACATGCCTTCTCAAATTCAACATCTTGCTCCTGGTTCTCCACTTCTGCCAATGGCATCTCCAGTGGCTATGTTTGATGTTTCTCCTTTTCAGGTAAAGATTTCTCTGTCTTGGGCTTGATTTTTGCTATTGCTATTGTCATACAAAAGCTTCTATGATTGTTGTACAGTATTACAGTGCTGGGGATAGCATAGTTGTTCTTGCTTAGATTTTGTAACAAGTTATTTTTAGTTTCTTTTATTTTAAAAGATAGTAAAAGCCATTTGTTTCTTCTGCTTTATTTTAATTTATCTGCTCAAGATGTTTTTTTTTTTGTGCGCGCGTGTGTGTGGTGTAGTAGTAGTAGTAGTAACTAACAAATCTGTGAAATTTGTGCCAGCACTCTACCGAGATGTCAGTGCAAGCCAGATGGCCACATGTTCCAAATGCACCACATTCATCCATTCCTGCATCAAGGCCATTGCATCAACAAGAAAGTATTCAAACTTCTCAGATGAGCCATGGCCCTTCGGTTGACCAGCCACTAAATGTCAACAGATTTACCGGTTCTCGAACTTCAACATCTTCTGATAGTGATAGGAATTTTCCTAGAGCAGCTGATGTAAATGTCAACCAATTACCTGATGAACTTGGATTAGTGGACACTTCAAACTCCACTGCTTCTAAGACTTCATCCAAGGGTGTTTCTAGTAAGACTCCATCCGAGAAAACCATTACAGATGCTGCTGCCAAAGTTGATGTTCAGAATGGAAATAGCAGCAAAAGTAATAACCAGAACTCAAGTTCTGGTTATAGGACTCAACCCGCACAACAAAATAATGTTTCTACCCAGCAGCAGCATTATGATCATTCCTCAGGACATGGTAACTATCACAGAGGAGGTGGTGGTGCTACTCAGAGAAATAATTCTGGTGGTGAATGGTCCCATCGTAGATACCATGGAAGAAACCAATCTACAGGGTGGAGATAAGAACTTCTCATCGTCGAAGGTCAAGCAAATATATGTGGCTAAGCAGACTATTAGTGGGTCATCAACAGCGTCATAAGGAGTGCACAAGCAATAACTGCTTGATTTGAAGGAAAAAAAACATGGAAGGCTTTGTTGTTAATTATTGGTCTGTGGCTGAAATAAAATTTTGATTAGCTTCTACTTGGGTTTTAGGGCAGATTGAGTGTTAGATTAAGATTTTTGCTGGCTACAACAGATTCTATACCGGTCTTCCTGATGAAGGCTGAGAAAGGGTTTGATAGCACTGTCATTGTTGTCACTATGTCATTTTGCGATAGCAATCAAGCTTGGACAATCTTCCTTTGTTTTTTCTTGACAGTAAATTAAAAACCTTTATTTATTGGGTTTTGTGTATCAGAATCATTAGCTGTATTGCTATATTCTTTCCATAATTATAAGGAAGTATCGGTTTTGAGAAATGCTAGTTTTCTTTTCTAGTTTTGCACTCGGATAGATCATGGGTGAATTTCTGATAAAATTCCCTCAAAAATATGGACATGTGAAATGAATGGTAGACCATTTTTTTTTTGGAGAGGAATGATTGGTAGACCTTGTTGATATAACTATTATTTAATAGACAGTGATGATGAAACTTTGATTTGTTAACCATGCCTGAGCATCGGAGTTTATGAAAATTGTAATCTGTAAGCCATAAAAACCAGTAAACAAAATTAAATAACAATGATAATTTTATAAGAAATGATAACTTTTTTTTTTTTTATTTCTAAATGTCTACATAATACAACTATTGTTTGGGTTATTGGAACACAAAATTTAGGACAAATACTTGACATAGGAGCAGTTTTGCTAGTTCAACTTAATAACAAGGGTAAATGTCTAAAAATGTAATTGAGACATTTTTTATCTACCGTCATCTCCCATTTTGTCCTTAAAATGTAAATGAGACACTTTAACTGTCAATTGTCTTCAAAAGAAATATTTGATCAATTGACAAATCTTAGAACAAACATTCACAATTGTCTAAAGAAATATTTAATCAATTCACAAATCTTAGAACGAACTTTGAACCTTTTGATTAAAGAATGAGCTCCGTCTACTCGAAAAATACTTTTGTTATTATCCAGTTGTTGAGTTGAAAGTTGAAATATATTGAAGTCCTACACTAGTAGGAAATATATATTACTTTAGAGATCAATTGATACAGAACTATATTAAATTAAATATTTGTTTTGAAAATGACCAAGTAAATGATTGATTTCAGAGTCTACTCGAGCTTCACTCGGTTGGTAGGAACATTTGAATTTCGGATACTTCACTTATTCACATTAACTAATGAATTTTTAGATGATTTTAGAAAACCAAACTTCTAGCTTGTAACCTTTGGAGAGAAGAATGAATTAGAGCATTTAGTAACCTCACTGTTCAAATAACTGATTTTTGAATGAATAAAAAAATTGGCATCCAACTTACTACTCCCTTCAATTTGATCCGTAAATTATAGAAAACTACCAAGTTCACCAAATTCCTTAATCCATCCCATTAGTACCTATGCTAGTTTGGATCATTTGAGTAGTGTTGTTAAGTCCCATGCTCTTCTCTCATAGTTTCTAGTTTGCCATTTAATCTATATAGTTTAAGAGTGTGTTTAGATGATATAATTTTTTTGAGGTATTACAATTTCAGAATGTGATTCAAATTGATTTCATAATTGGTCTCTAAATTTTAAAATTTTGGAAATTGATCGCTATTTTTCATATTTTGAAATTTGTCGCTCCAATGTAAAAATTTCAAATTTGACCCCAATCTTTTAAAATTCTAATTTTGTATCATTTTCAAAATATACTTTTATCCCAAATCTTTTAACATTCTCCTTTTGTAACAATTTTGATTATATATTTATTTATACTTTTATGGCAAAACTTTTAAAGTGTATAAAGTTAGCACAAGAAAACTAATTAAAAATAAAGAATATATTATTACTCAATAAAAAAATAGAAATGAAGAATATTTAATTGAAGCATTTGAATCGTCTAGAATTATAATTTTTCTAGAATTTTCAATGGTTCAACCAAACTCATTCTAAAAGTTAAATATGTGTTTATCCCTATTTATTTTTAGTCCATACACCCACTTTTCAATCCTTATAAATTATAAAACTGCATGTTTTAGTTCTTACAAACTAAAATCATGTTGTTTTATATCTCATAGAGACTAAAAGTGGATACAAAACTAAAAACAATATTATAAGGACTAAAACATATTTAGTGGTGAACATTCAATAAAAGAAAACAAACTAACATAAAGAGAAAAAGTGCAACACTACTCAAACCAATTGTGTATATTTGGTATTACTGTGATTCTGATATATCCACCGTAACTACCAAACACATGACTTTAGATGGAGTAGTGGTATAGTCTAGTTCACTTCTGGTGGCCCGAATGATAAGATAGTAGTTTTTGTTTGGTTCTTCACTCCTGAGACCTCACCAACACAATCCTGCACTATCACACTTTGCTTCTTCTCATCACAAGCAACTTCATAATCAGAGAAATCAAAATTAATCTTAGCTCTATCTCCATGAAACTTAATAGCAGCTTGATCATAAGCTCTTGCAGCATTCTCAGCTGTTTGAAAAGTACCAAGCCATACACGAGTTGCTCTTTTTGGGTCTCTTATCTCTGCCACCCATTTTCCCCAAGCTCTCTGCCTCACTCCTCTGTATTTCTTCTTATTCTCCCCTTTATCTTTCTCAAAGAATAATCTACAACCGAGACAGCCGTTGATTTTGCATACACGACACGTGTCAGGATCATATTGGTTTTTGTAAGACAAGAGGGACCCACTTGCACTTGATGACGTGGCTGTTTTATCTGATTCCTTTTCCTTGTATTGTTGGTTGTTATGAGGTAAATTGTTTAATAACTCGTAGTTTTGTTGAGTACTGGTATCCTAAAACCAAAATCGATTCAAAGTTAAAAAATAATAATCACTTAAAAATAATTAAATAAAAAATGACATAATATTATATAACTTAATGTTGGATACTATTTCCTCCGATTATATATAAGAAAAAGTTCAACTAACAAAAATTGATGTATTTGGTCGAAAATTTGATCAAAATACATCAATTTTTGTTCACGTAATTTTTCTTATAGAGAGAGTATATTGATAAAACTTAAAGGTATCAGTGTGTTTACCGTATGAGAAACAGGAACAGCAACATTATTTGAGGAGGAGAGAACGTGAATGAGGGTGGATACTATGATAGAGTTTTCATATTCCTTATCAGGTAACAATAACGTTCCAACATTATCATTAGAAACAGAATTTGGAACAGCCATTGTACTTGTCTACTTACTCTTCTCACACTCATTTCACTTTAGAGTGAGTGAGAGAGAGCGAGCAAGAACATTGCGAATCTAGTTCGATAATTTAAATAGTCGTGGTTCTTGTCTCATGTTACTTCATTTCTATGTTTTTTAATGTACTATGGTATGGTCTTGTGACGTGGCAGCCAGATGTTGGTGAAGGATTGTTTGTGATATTTTGTGATGAAAGCGATGGTTACCACGTGGTGGGTAAATGTAACCTTAGAATATTTGGAATGGAAGGAGCATTGTAAGCTACGTGGAACTGTGGGGAGAGTTTGCTGCTTTGCATGGAAACAGATGACACGTATGTACTCAGGGCCAGGGTTAAGTTATCTCCTGAATTTTTTTGTATTGGTTGTTGTGGCTTGATGGAAGATTTACACCTGGCTTACCCTTATACTACCTTGGAATCTTATGCTATTTTTCCAGTAAAAAATGCAAATTCACAAGAATTTCATAATAGCATGCAGCATAAGAAGTGAGAATGAAGATGATCAAGTCAAACTAGATCACTAAATTATATGGTTAATATTTTTTTAAAGGAAATTATTCATTGTATTTCATTATCAATCTTAGGAAAAATACATGATGGTACAATAAAGAACACATGCGAGCTAGCATATTTATTACAAAAAAATATGTAGGGCTAAATAAGTTTTTTTCGTTCTTAAAAATATATCGGTTTTTTTTTGTCCCTAAAAATAAAAACGCAATGTTCATATACTCCTAAATAAATTTGTTTCATTTTTGGTTCATAATGATAAGTTTATGTTCAATATTTTTGTCAAGATTATGACTCTTATATTTAAGATGTGTTCTATTTACGTCATCTATTAGTTCAACTCCTGTATGTTCTTATGTTCAATAAATAACAAAACAATATTAAAATTATGTTCAATAGGGACCAAAAAGAAAAAATTTTGTGAGGGTGAAAATATTCCCCTTTCATTTGTAAGGACTAAAATGAAAATTCGTTATATTTTTATGGACGAAATACTTCTTTAACTCAAAAATTTATAATAAATCCTTTATAAATACGTTAAAAAAAAATATGCATTCATCATTTTAATTTGTATATGTACCAATATATAAAAGAAATACACTTATTTAAACTTGACTTTTTCTTCAATTTTTATCTGTTATTTAAACTATTTTATCATTTTGATAATATTATTTAAATTGTCAATTAAAAACTTAAATCTCTTTAAAATAGAAATAATCTGTAACAACAGAAGGAACAATCCACAACTATATAAACAACATTGGACATTAATATTTGTTGTTGTCCTTTTATAAAAAATATCGTGTTTTTGTGTCATATTTTTCTTTCAAATCAACCCTTCATTAAATTACTTTTTCCATTTTATTGTTCATGTCATTAAAACGGAAAGACAAACACGTAGTGTTTGTCTTGTCTTTACGCTTGTATATATAATATTTGCGATCAAGTGTAGAATTTTCCTATAAATCATAATCCGTGTTTGATTCCTATGTTAGAATATCAACATTTTCCTATGTTGTTATACAAACTCAAAACAAGTTTTCTCTCATGTTGATTAATTGAGTCAGGGTTGTGAACAAAAGGAGCCAAATGTTCAAAGCAAATTAGAAACTTTTAGAATAATAAATATAAGATTAATCTCTAAGATGAGTGAATGCAGAAAATCCGAAACTAAATTAAACATCTTTAAAGGAATAGATTGACTAAGACCATACTTGAGAGGGCCAACCACTTGATTAAATCAACGAGAAACATGTTGACAACGAAAACTAAACAATAGAGGACATAACACCTTAACCAGAAAAAACAAATGATGAAAAACACATAAAACATTCACACCATCTTCAATCATTTTTATGACAGAGAGGAACTCTTTTACAATGACTTAATGAAATTAATGTTGTTTGCCTATCAAAAGACCATTGTAAATACCTCACAAAATCCTTTAACTAAGCAAAATATAAAACAAACATAAAGAATAATTTACTAAAAGAAAACAAAAATGGAGATTCTTCTGGAGATTCTTCTGCAATATTGACCTCTGAGGAAAACAAAAATGGCCCCGTCTCAGCTCCTGAAAATGAATCCGTTGCAAGACCTGCCACTGCTGGTAAAGAGAATGCAGTCACTTCATGTGCCGTCTCTAGTGTCGATGACGATGATGACGAATGGGCTGTTGAGAATAATGAGCAGTTCCAAGAACAAGAAGAATACGATGAAGATGAAGATTATCGAGAAGAAGAGGAAGTGCATGAAGTAGATGATAATGCTGGCCTACACCAGGATTTTTGAAAATATGCATTTGCAGGAAAAAAGATTGCCACACTTAATTGATAACCTAGTATTAGGATTTGATGAGGGTGTTCATGGAAATTTAGTTGATGAGGGTCTTCGGTCCTGCTTATCTCCCCACACCCGAGACCCATACACGAATGATGCATTGAGTGCATTAATAGTAAATACGTAGTTGGCTACAAGTATTTGAAAAAAAAAATGTATTATATGTGTCTAAGTATATGTGACATTCCTGTAAAAAAAAAGTATTGTAACCACACTAGACTTCCTCATGCATTAATGATTGATCCTAGATGCTTCTCCAAGAATATCCTAGCCTATACCTCTCCACCATACCAAATAATCAAAGTTAGAATTAATTTTTCAACCTTACTTCCCCACCATACCAAATTAAAAGCACAAGACTGCAATGTTGCAAAGGAATAGATAGTTTGTCCGAATTCCTCGACTGTCACCTCCTTTGGTTCTCCACCGGACCAAATTTAGCTTTCACTTAATTATTCGTATTTTTTTCTGCCTTTGATAGGATCATAGGAACTTGTTTCACCTCGAATTAATTCCACTCCATACCCTAGTCATTTTTTAATTTTTTTTTTTGAAAGGAATCGCCTTTTATCCGTTTACATAAAACATGAAAAACGAGACTCTAAAAAATAGATCATGCTAATAAGTGAGCATTTGAATGCTATTGATAAACAACTTATTTATAGCTATAAGCACAAACACTTATCATAAACTGGTGCTTATGTATACGCTTACATAAGTTAATTTTATAGAAAAGTATAAAATTAAATTAATTTGTATATACTAAATTGTTTTCATAAGCCATCTTGAGGCTAATAGGGTTATACAAAAAAAAATTGTTTTAATAAACTATTTTGAAGAACTTATGAAATTCAGCTGAAAAAGGTTTATGAAAGGTGTCATAAACTATCTTTATAAGTTACTCCAAACTATTTCACAAAATTTATACAAATAGATAAGGTCAAACAAACAACTCTTATTAAGAAACCAAAAATATAAAATTTTTGAAAAGGATATTTTGTAAACTTTTCAAGAATTGACTATACAACTTACACAATTTTATTACTTTAAGGAGGAAGACTAGCAAGACATTTTTAATTTTCCTTATAAATGGTTTGACATGGCATGTTGCTTTTAGACGGTTGAATAACAATTTGAGCAAATAGTTTTTATTTTCGAAGTTGACAAAGATTTTGTTCTCTTTGAATATTGTATTATTTTTTTGTTGTACTTGTAGTAAAAAAATCGTTGAAAATACGTTGTTTTTAATTCTTGAAAACATATCGTACTCAACCTTAAAACATAGAGAATAAAGTCTCCTGATCGAATCATAACTCATCGATGATAATAAGACGACAACGATAAATAATTCACACAAAATATATCGCAACTACATAGCCATTTCAAAACATCCCCGGTCTAGATTACCTCATTGCCACAAAAACTAAAAAATAGTTCCTACAAGCAGATCAATAATATTGATCCGATCATAGCTGTGCAAAAGTCATACACTTTTAAAATGTATAACCAAAACAAAACTACAAAATATCCAATTAAACAACTACCAAATTTGTATAATTCCTTGCACTTCTTAACATTGACCAATGTTAAACTAAAAGTTCTGAAAAAGTCTATAACAACAACCTTACCACATGTTCTAGACAACAGTCTTGAACTCATTGTTGGCACCACCAATTGGGTCTTCACGCCCTCTCTTGTGGCAGCTACCCTTGGCAGTGTCAATCTCCACCTTGTCTTCTCCTTCTTCTCCCTTCAGCCAAATCCCAAACAGTCTCACACCCTTTCCACATTCACGTACCACATTGTCATCATCATCATCCGTATCATGGCTGGACCCAGTTTGTTCCTTTGCCAAGGATACGGTTAATTTGATCGGCCCCGATGTTGAGGTCGTCCCTGAAGATAAGCTAGCAATTCTTCGCACTGCTTCTTCGCGAGTGCCAGTTCCCCGGTCAATTTCTCATTATCCATTTTGAGTCTTTTGTTCTCAATGGATAAATCTGATCGGTCCACCGATCCAGTAGAAGTTGAACCCATATCTTCACCACCAGAGTTCGAAGCTGAGTTCCCGCCAACTCCAACAGATCTTACAGCTGCTGGAGACTGGGTCTTCCGACGCTTGATTGTCGGAAGCAGCTCGGTCTCTCCTCTCTTAAAATTCTCTTGGGCGAATTCCCATTTGTCGGGAACAGTCTTTCTGAACCCCTGAGTAATTGAAATTCAAGATTAGTATATTCAAAACTAACAAATTTATTTACTCATTTATCTTCAGCAAGCATATAATAAGTAGCATTGAGGTTTTTTCTAAGAAAACTAATGACTAATATCATATTGCACGTCAGGAACTTACAACCATTTTCAATGAATTTATAATTCTCCCAACCACACCAAAGACTAGTCATCATGTGATTCGATTAGTCATCTCAAAGACAACTTATAATTGAAGTCGATTTGAGCAAACAAATTTTATAATCTTTTTTTTCAGAGTTGAATGACATTAAAGATTGTGAATGTCACAATATTATTTTATTTTTTTGAGCAAAAATGTCGCAATATTATTGACATTTGAACATTAGTAGAAAAAATAATTTGATTATTAGGATTTGAATTTCGTTTTGATAACGTACAATTAGACTCCGAATATTTCAGCATGTGAATATGATTTATGAAACTCCCAATTTGACTTCAACTTATGATCTTCATGATTGTATCATCTTAATTTTAGTTTTTGAATAAATGAAACTTCTTTTACCCTAAACAAAATATATCATATTGCATGTATAATTTATCTAAAAAGATTATCGATATGAAATATTCACCAACTTTATGCGAATTTTACTAGTCACACCCCAAAAACACCTAATTACACACCAAAAAAACACCCTTATAATAAAATTAAATATTTCATTTGTATTATCCAATAATATGAACATACATAAATTCAATTTATCTAAGCCATATAAACTGATTTACATAGTGTATGTAAACTGTGTTTACGTACTTGTATGTAAAACCAAACTACATACACTACTGTAAACTGAGTTTACATACACTAAACCATAAACAACTCAATTCATGTAAACCTCTAAAATCCAAGAAAAAAAATAGAGTGTATGTAAACTCAGTTTACACTATAGCTCTAAAACCGAAGAAAAAACATGAAATCGAAGAGAATCGATGAACAATTTTCAAACACAAAGCGACAAAAAGAAATTAAAAAAACATAAAAAACTCATAAACTCATAAAATTATTGAGATTGGTCACACATCCATGAATGTTTGTGAGAGAACCGACTAAGGATAAAAAACAGGATTTTGAAAAGTCATATGTACAGGGACAATTTCAATTTATCAATAAACTTTAATAAAATTTAGGTGTAACCGAAAATTTTCGGAGTTTAAGTAGATAAAATCCCTTTATGCACCTTTTGCATAATTTATTGTAAAGAATAAATAACAATTAAAAACACATATTCTTAATTCTTCAACAAAAAAAAAACATATCCTTAAGAAAGCCGCATCCTTTCTTCTTGACATCCTTACTTAATTTTCAGACTTTTAATCAAGACAATTTCTACAATACATTCAGTCGTTAAACTGAGTCTCGTTCCTGATATTTTAAGGGCCTTAGGCCCAATTTGAGAAAAGGGTCCCTTTATATAATACATCATAATTTTTTTATAAACGAAGAATGAGACATGCATTAATTATGGCGGTTGATATCCTAGCAATGCTGACACCCCAAGTCACCATAATACGGTGTTTTAAAATCCCAGCTATGCCTGACACCCCAAAACATCGTGTGTCAAATGCACCCCATCCTATATATTATTAATAAAAAAGAATAACAAAACAAAAAAAGTTAGGGAGGCCGAACCAAACCTAACAAAGCTAAGTAAAATGATAGGTAAGCATATCAAACCTATCTAAAAAAACAAGACTATAAAACTAGGACATCGAGACCACCATTGAGAATTTACACAAAATATAAAAAAAAAAAAAAAAACTCTTTTATTTGGAAGTCATAAGATCACGGTTTCTTTGAGCCTTTTGAGATGCAAAATCATTTAAAATCTCATTAGCATCAATGTTCAGCAAGTGGCACGGGGAGTGTGAAAATTTAATTTTTACACTTTTCCTTTTTTTTCGTTTTGTATCTTCTTCATTTTGCTTCCTTTAGGGTTTAACCTTTTGCTGCTTTTGCGTTTTGATCGTTTATGCGTTTTCCTCTTTAAATTCGCATTTTACTGACTGACTGTGGGGGGTTGTGAAAATAAAATGTTGTAGAGGGGCCTAATTTCTAACTTTTGCCCTCTTTCTAACAGGCTGGACTATTATTTTTTATAACAGTTGGACCCTCTTTCTAATTTTTTGCTATATAAACCTCCATATAATCAATAATTTATATATACTCCCCCTATAAAATAATTGGACCCCCTACGGGCATGGGCCCTAGGCCGCCGCACCCCCGGCCTATGCCTTGGGCCGGCCTTGGTTAAGCTAATAGTTAAAAGATTTTTTTAATAAATTATTTTCTATCATTTATAATTATAATAAACAAAATACAATTCATCAAAAGTGTCAGCAAAATAAAATTTAAGTTTTCTGACTTTTTTACTTATTATAGTGAATATTGATATTTTTTACGATAAAAAATATATAAAAAATTAGTATGATCCTAAGAAATAATGAAGTTGTATTTTTTTAATATGAAATAATATTTCTTAAAACATTTTTTGACAGAGTCATTTCTTTAAATATAGAAGTCGGCAAATAGTTCTTTATTTTATTGTTAATTTATTGATTTAAAAAGCACATATTATTAATTTATTGATTTAAAAAACATATTTGCCAATGCACTTTCATTTATAAATGTAACGTAGAAACTCCCTTTAATCAATTTAATAGTTAAAAATGTATCAAAAAAAAATTAATAGTTAAATTAATTTAAAAGGATAAGAGAAATTTTCCCGTAAAAAAAAGCATGTTATTCTACTTGATAATTTCTATATCTTTTTCTTTACTTGTAGAATAACTATAAAGTAATTATTTTTTGTGGTAAAAAAACATGACTTAGATATGATGTTTCAAATAGATAAAAATCACTTTGTGAGTGCTCTGTAAGAGCTAAGATCTTCTATACCAAGGACTAAAGAATATTATCTCTCCCTTAAATGTCATCTTTGAAAGAATAAATTATTAACTATTATTCTAATTAAATTAATTGAAAGTAAATTAAAAAATGGGGAAATAACAAAAAATGGAATTTATTTGGCAAAAGACCACAAATAAAAAAAAAGTAGAAAAAAATGATTTTTTATGACTGATAAAGTAGAAAGTAGTTAACAAATGAATTACATATTAGTACACCAAAAAAAATGAATTACATATTAATTTATATATTTATTTGTATTTATCACACTCAAAAGATAGAACTAGCTTATCAAACATTATCCTTCAAAAAAAAAACTAATCAAACATTAATTAATAAAATTAAATTCAGAGTACTGCTTTTGTGAATAAAATATTTTGTATTTATCGAATTCAAATGATAGAACTAACTTATCAAACATTATCCTTCAAAAAAAAAAACTTATCAAACATTAATTAATAAAATTTAAATTCAGAGTAATGCTTTTGTGAATAAAATATTTTTGAACAACGTTCGGATCAGTTGGTAGAGTGATGGTGCAACTACCACTGCCTCCATTTCCCGTTACATATCAATTAATTAAACAAGACTAAATTATAGTCCACTAAAAAAACAAAAAAATATTGTAGAATTTGACTACCACCAAGTACCACTCCCGTTCATACAAATACAAGACAAGACAATCAAACAAAAATTATAGAGTATTTTTTAAGTCAACTATTATTTAACATTTGAAATAATTACTAGTAGATAAAATCAAATTCATTATTGAATGAGACAACGTAAGTTTTACTCTTTTTCTTCCATAAAAACCATTTAATGTATATGTACAATAATCTAGTCTACATGCGGCTATAAAAATACATTACTTATGTAATATTTTACATTTTTTTTAAACATTTGTTGAAAAAAGAAAGAAAATAAAAAAAAAAGTGAGAGAAAAAAAATTGAGAAATGAGAATATAAAAATATCAAAAAGGTGAAAAGTGTATATAAATACTTTCAATTCGTCCACCTAACAAAAGGTCTATGGCACTAAGCAACACGTGTTTTTTACCACACATAAAAGTAATAAAACATTTTCATATTTAATAATTGTTTTTTTGAAGCAGACACATGTGGAGTAAATTTCCAAGAAATAGCAAAACACTTGGTAAAAAAAAAATTTGGTGTGAAAAGGATTCAAGAACATTTCTCAAATAAGGATACTTCAACAAACAAAAGACAAATTCAAAGCAACCAATTCTATCCTACGTAATGTGAAACCCACTCTAATTTTTATTCAACGTACATGCCAATATTATGATCCTTCAATTGGAAGTTCCACGTAAAATTCCCACACTCAAATAAATTTACCAATTCATATGGTAATAAAGTGTTCTAAATTCTTATACGTTTAATTATTCCATTAAGCATAAACTACTAAACGCTCTATCTATCAACTTCTTAAGCAATCCTAATTTACAAAAGAGTTTTGACTTAATAATGGACATTAACTTAACCCGTTCCTAAGTGATCCACCATCAATACTAATATTAGTTGAACATATTTTTCATCAAAGTTGAACATAGAAAATACTCACTCTACAAAATATAAACAAGAGATTAAAAAAGTCAAATGCATTTGATCTAAAATATAGACAATAAACATTTGACATGTGGGTCCTTTTATTGGTTTTAAAACTATTTTGATATTAATGATGATAATATGACATGAAAAAATTGTAGTATGTTATTGCTAATAAACATTGTTTAAGATATACATTCATCAAACTCGTAAACACAAATAATTAATTCTACATAAATTAGAAAAGAATATACAACAATACAACATGACAAATGATTCAAACAAATATGAAAGTAGCAGAAAATAAAACCATAAAGGATGGAACAAGACACTTACATAGGTATTGAGTTGACGAACAAAGCTTGAGAAATTGTTATGCTTGAAATACTTAGGAAGCAAATCCCTAGAAAATTCAGCTTGTTTCAACACAACAAAAGTGTTGCCACTTTCACCCCAAGAAATCACATCATCAGTGAGAGGATCATCCACCATCTCATAAGTCTTGGTCAAAAACGGTGCTGGTGCCAACCTCTGAGACATTTTCTTCTTCCCGATATACCCTTCACCTACTTCACAAATTCTACTTTGTTTATTTGTTCAAATAAAAAATAATGATCTAGACTTATGTATTTATAAAAGGAAAAATAAAGAAAAAATTGTATGTAACTATATATACCTATTTTTCCTCATAAAGTTTATGTATGAACAAAAGGAAAATAAATAAAGAAAAAGGGGTATGTTTAATATGGCAACAAGGAATTGAAAAAGCTTAGGATGAAAAACTGAAAAGTAAAAGAGCGCAGTTAAGAATTCCCAATCCCAGCAATAAAAGCCAAAGAGAAAGAAACGAAAATGAAAAGATGAAGAAGAAGAAGAAGAAGAAGGTTTATTGTTATTGGATTGATCAAAATCCATGAATCCAAAGCTTATGGAAATGAATGAAAGTGACAAAAAATACCATAACTTCTAAAGAGAGAACAAAGAGAGAAAGAAAGGTCAATAGAGTGATAAAATCATAAAACAATACTTCTGGAATCTAAATTCTTGCACGGGACTCTTTTATTTATAAATAGATATATGAGAAGAAAAACTAAGCCAACCCCATTTCCCAATGTGACGTGTGTTCTAGAATTTTTTTCTTTTTTTTGATAAAGGGTTCTAGAAATATTTATTTATAAAAGGACTCTAGAAATATTGAGATGCACTAACTAAGGTCTAAAGTAAAATAAATGACGATGAGACAAAATGAAATTAAAGGAACCCACTTTTAGAGATTCTCGTCTTCACATCTATTGAATCAAACGAATAAAATAACATTTTCTTTTGCTTTGGATATTAAAATAGACGCCAATGACTAAAAAAAATATACAATGTTTTGGATATTAATTAAATATCAATTGACCGCATTATTTTCGTCAAATGTAAATTTGACTGTTTCATCACGAAAAATTAAATGAAATAATTGACCACGTCTTTTTTGCTTGTTTTTGTCCTTGGTACGATGTATTGAAGAAGGAATTTTAACTCGAATCATGAACCTTTGTAACTTGACTATTATGTTATGATTTTAATATAAAAATGTAATATAAAAGGCATTTTTGATGCAAAATACGGCGATAGATAGTGTTATTCTTGTGTATTTTCCTTTCGCGTCTTTTTTTGGATTAGTTTTAAATAAAATAATAGACCGACATTTGTTTTGCTTGTTTGTATAGCACAAAGGAATTTTAACGAAAATCACGAACCTTTGCAACTCGGCCATCATAAATAATATTATTTTAATATAAAAAACATAATATAAAAGGCATTTTTTTATGAAAAGTACGGAGATGGATAATGTTATTCATGTGTTTCGTTTTTGTAGTGTTCATAGTAACAAATATTTCACATTAATTTGTGCCTTGTTTATGGATTAAGTTTGGTTTGGTATTATCTCAAAAGAAAATTTTGTGTGTTTGTATAGTAATTAAACGAGTTTAATTTTTAAATACAGTTAACTCAAAAAAAAGTAAAAATATCAGTAAATCACAATCAATTAAACACGCGATTTTAAAAATAGTTTTAACTAAAGACTAACGTGGTTAATGATTATGGTCATGAAAAAATGGTTAAAAAAGGTTTTTACAGTATTTTATTTCTAAATAAAAATAGTTTTAACTAAAGACGAACGTGGTTAATGATTATGGTCGTGATTAATTGATATTGTAATGTTTTTTTACTTTGATATGTACACAATGAAATTGTATGTTAATTACAATTTTCATGAAAAAATGGTAATTACAATGAATTTTCTAAAAGAAATCCTTGCCAATGGGCATGTGCTAGCTAGGTTTATTTTGTTTTATTTCGTCATATTTTTTTTTTATTTTCAATAAATTATCCTGTCATTTTAAAGTCAATAGTGTCATTTCTCATATAACAATTAATTCAGTCATCACATAAATGTCTATTAACGACAACTCTAAAGTTAATTACTATAAAACTAGTTTTTTTTTTTTTCATTCTCTTCCGTTTTGCGCGCCCTCGCTCGAAAATAAAATATTTTTGGTTGAGTATTTTTTATTGATAATAATAAATTGGACAACTCAATTCTTTTTAAATTTAAATAAATTTAAATTTATATGATAACTACAAGAAACTAAAAAGTTTAACTACCTATTTTGATTAAACAATTTCTTGTAACGAATTTGTCTTTTCATTTTGACGAATTTTCCCTTAATACGGTTTTTCGTCAAATTTTAATTTTAATTATAAAAACAAATAAATTGAATATAAAAAGTGAAATTTAAACAAGTTAAAGATATGAAGACAGACGGGAACTCAGTACCCCTCTTTTGGTAGTATGTTGAAAGGAATCCTATATAATTTGTATTTTGAATAATTATCATATTTATTTATTTATTTGAAATTAATAAAAAAAGTAAAACTATAATTTATTTTATCAATCATATTAAGATAATTTACTATAAGTATATTTAAAAAGACACAAGAAATTAAATTTGTTCATATCCTCTAAATAACTAATCCTCAAATGCATTTAGTTTTATTGTTTGATTAAAATAAGGGGTTCATGGTACATGTCGGGCTGATTAACCTGATAACCCAACTCAGAGTATTTCATTATGCTATTTTGGGTTAGAGCCTAACCAACTCGACCAATTTCAAAGTGGTTTAGTTTTGGTTACAAATTTAAAATTTTAAACCCGTTGAATTAATGTTGTAATATGATTATGTTATTGCTCTGTTGGTGATGGTGCATCTAAATTATTGCAGTCCTATCTGTTTATCTTATAAGTACGATGTATTACCTTTTGTTGTTTTCTCTTGTGCGTGCTCATTCACCGTTTGTGCAGTTAGATGATGAGTTGACATGTGTGTCTGGTGTCGAAGTTTATGGTGAGGAGTGATAAATATGTTGCAGTGACATTAGTATTATATGTATTTTTTTATTCATGTTATAGGTTACTGTTGTTTGGAATATAAATTTATGTTTTTGGTGTTCGTAAATCAAGTGAGATGACACATATACATAACATATTGAGGATTTGTGTTAAGATGTGGTATTCAAGCTTCTTGTGTAGTTGCTCTCTAAGTTGAATGTTATAATACCCCGAGATCCCCTCATGACTCAACAAACGTATATATTGATGGTCCCACTGACTCCTCATATATTGATGGTCCCACCGACTCCTCATATATAGTGTTTTCCTAATAATGGTGGTCAAGTGGTGTATCTTGTTGATGTTGTGCCAACAACATTGTAAGTGCATGTGAATGAAAAAGTTTTCACGTGAGGGGGAACATACCTAGATGAACGGATAGACTCAAACTTAAGGGGGACTTTTGTTATATCAAGTGTAAGTAAGAGCCCAATATTGAATGAAAAATGGATATTGATCATCATCGTATAATTGAGAGAACCTATACACTTAATGCCTTAAGATTTTGAGTGAAGATGTGATGTTCAATTACACTTGTGTGGATACCTAAAATCTAATGTATAATCCCCCAGACTCCATCATGATCCAATAATGTTATCAGAGTTGATGGTTCAACTGACTCGTTGTATCAGAAGTTTTTCGGACAAAAGGTAGTTAGGTGTCGTGTCCCGTTGGTGTTGAGACAATGATGCTGCTTGTGTATGTGGACTGGATATTCGACCTCACATAAGTCATATAACTCATGTACCTAATGCTTTTAATACTTTCAGATTAATATGTTGTGTACAAACTACTTATATGATTACTTTAAGGTCGATGTGATGCTCTTCTATGTTTCCCCCACGACTCAACAATTGCATATTTTATTAGAGGTTGAGTTCTATTTGTACTACTTCTATGATATTTTATTTACGCATTTTATATCATGACTTCTTTATTCTAAGGGTGCTGTTTGATCTGCTAAAAAATAAAGGACAATATATGACAACTCCAATTGTACAACGTTTGATTTGTAAATTGTTTCAAGGGCAGAACGAACCTGGAGGCAAATGACAAGACAAAAACTGAAATTCTTGTCCCTCACTAAACCACAACACAACTTTTTGTCCCACTTACAAGTTGTCTAAAATACCAAAATAACCTTTTGTCCATAAAAAATCGTATAAGACAAAAAATTATTCAATACCATAAAAGTGTGTCATGTGTTGTTCTGCCTTGTGTTGTGTTGTTCTGTTTAATACTTACGTTTTAGCAGATCAAACGCACCATAAAGATTTGTATATATGGACCAAACTTTCATTGTGAATGCATGATTTGTTGTCTTTAAAATTTTGGGGTAAGTAATGTCACACATTCAATGTCAAAAACAATAGAGTAAGTGAATCTAAATTAGAGATACACATTAATTTGAACAAACATATCAAGTGTAAAAATATTAAAAATCTCATGTATAAAAGGTTTGAGGCACTTTTCTTTAACTTTTCATAAAAGAACTGCAAAGAGATGAAGATTGTTTACCTAAAAAAATAGTGGAGGAGACAAGAACTTTATTCAGATCTCAGATCTACGACGATGGCCCCTCAATTCCGTTGAAAAACTTCGATACTTCAAAACACAGAGATTTATGGGTTTTCAGACACAACAATATTTCAAACTTTACAACTTAAATAATAAACCTAACCATATCAAAATTAAAGACATGCGAGATGCAGATCGTACAAATGAAATAGTGATTTAGATTTTTTTTACCTTTTAAACCTAGAATCTCGTTCTCAAATTGAGCCTTGAAATGAACAATGGCTCACTGAACGAGTGAAGAGTAAAGTAAGAAGAAATGAGAGAGTCGCACTCGGTGATAGATGAGAGAGATTTAAAGTGAAATAGTGAAGAGAAAAATCATTTATCCGTTTTTATTTGACGAAAAAGAGATAGAGAGAGAGTAAAATACGAAGAAATGAGATGGGAAAAAGAAACGCACCGGGTTATTTTCGCATAAGAGGGAAAAGTATAGTTCGGATAAGGAAGGAGGCAATGTAAAATTCAAAAAAGGAATGAGGGAACCGTGAAAAAAACATGTCTTATGTTGATCATGGATTCACCGTTACAAATGGGATACTTTTGTTATTTTATCCATGGTCAAAGTAACGTTGGCAAAACGCCGTTTGTTTACACGTGTTTTTTATATTTTATTTTATTCCCAAAATGGGAACTTCAAACGCCTTTATCTATCTATACATTTTCCAAAATAGGGGAATTAGATAAGAATGCGAACGAAGGTTAAGTTCAGTGAAGTGAGTAAAGCAGCTCTTTCTTCTATTTCATCTTACTGAAGTACGTTTATTTAGTCACAACTCTAAATAAAAAATATTTGAAAACATACAAGTGAAAAAATTATAAGATAAATAAATTAGTCATATCAATTTTTACTTTTATTTTTTAATTTTTTTTATCTATATATGTGTGTCAAAATATTTTTGATTTGTGTTTGTGACCAACTAAGACTTACTCAAATCTAACAATGCTATTCTTTCTTTCATATTTGATAAATATGCTAAAAAGTATAATAAGTAGTGTATAAATTATTCTAAATTACCAGTCTCTCCTAATTAAAAGCCACGGACGGATTGACTTAATAGACGGTAAAAAATAGATTAACTAATTATTATTTTATATACTTTTTGAGAAAATTATTTTATATAATTAATTATATAATTAAGATATATTTTTTTAGTCAACTAACCTATTGGCTAGAAAGTCACTTTTTTAATTAATTAACTATATAATTAAGATTTAGTCAACTAACCTATTGGATAGAAAGTCACTTTTTTAAGGCTGAATAAGTGCGGTGTCGAGGTTCGAACCCCGACCCATACAAATATAATTGCAATATCCCTATCAATTGAGCTAAGCTCCAACTGTATTATAAAATGGTTATTAGTGTCACCATTATTAATAATAATTAAGTGAGAGAGTGGGGTATATATTTTTTAAAATTAAATTGGGAGAGAGAAATTTATTCTTAATAATAGTGATATAAATAATTATTTTACAACTGTCTCGGTGAGGTTTGAACCATATTTCTTCTACTTTCTTGTACAAGTGAGAAATCCTTCTTTGAGGAACCGATTGCACACCAATCATTTGTTCTCTTTTTTTTTCAAAAAAAAATAGCTTCCCCATTTTTTAATTAAAAAACAAAAATGATTATACTATTTTAATAATTAATTTAAGTTCCTTTTATTAATTGTTTAATTAAATAAAACAAATTTTAGTTTAATAATTAATATAATATTTAATTAAAATAATAGTTATTTAATTAGTGATATTAAAAAAATAAATGGAGAATAAAATTGGATACTTAAAAATATATTTTATGTTATATTAATTTGATAACCTGCCACATCTGATATTAATCTCTCAATTAATATTTCATCTGTTTCAAAATATATGTCGCAGTCAACCACGACACACATATCATATCAATACCCAATTTTGACCATTAATACTTTTATTTATCTATGATTAAAAATTATAAATTTTGAAAAAATTAATTTGTTTTTCAATTAAAGAATTCATTTTTAATTAATGATATTAAATTCTTTATTGATACAAAAATCAAATTGAATGAATTAATTAAATAATCACTTGTACTTTTTTAATTCTTTCAAATCTAAATTACAAGTCTCACGTGAGATTTGTATCATTAATTAAATTAAAAATGGCATATAGGATGTCACCATTAATTTAATAATCACGTGTACCTTCAATTAATGATACAGAATTAAATTGAAAGAATTAATTTATTCAAAAAATCAAAGAATTAATTATTCTTAGTTTAATTAATAAAAAATTAAATTAAATTAATTAAATTAAATTATCATATTTCAGCATTACACTTCATTATGTGTTTGTATATTGTTCTTTGGAATATCGTCGACCCAGTTCAGGGATATTGTCAGTCCACTATCGGTTTTGCAACAACTACGCATTATATGAATATATTGTACATCAACTAATAATAGTTCTTCAACATCACATGATGACCTTAATGTGAAAGAAAATCCATCTCCATATAGGTGGTCATCGTAATCATTGAGACCCATGATTGTTTAGGAGATCAATATATCATTCATGTTCAGTTTTATCTTTCATTTTTATTTAATAATATCATCATATAATTAATTTATTCTAAAAAACTAAAGAATTAATTATTCTTAGTTTAATTAATAAAAAAATTAAATTAATTTTTTTGACTAACATATAAATTAAATAATTATGAATTTATTTAAATGGTAAATCATTTTTTGTTTTTTAATTAAAAAAGGAATCTAGTTTTATATATATATATATATATATATATATATATATATATATATATATATATATATATATAAAGAAAATAACATGTTTTAGCTCTTTTGGGCTGACTTTTTCTCTTTCCAAAATTACCCACAACTTTCAATACAAATAACACATATAACAAATAGATAAGATTAAATTCAAATATTAAAATAAAAGTGTAACGAACAAGATATGAGTATATATATGTCCAGTTTTTTCCTTTATCCTTTAAAAAGTGTAACAAACTAAATGAGTATATCAATACTTAATGTTCTGGATCGAGCAAACTCAATAAGGCTCATTTGCTTAGGCCCAATACGAAAACTCCCAGATCCAACATCTGGTAAATTACTCGCAACACACCTCCTCCCCGCAAGGGGGGTGCTCGGAGCAACAGAGACTCGTTCAAACCGAACAGTAATGTCTCCCCCTCGTTCCCGCGAATCTTGCTTGACGGTTACGATTTCCACGAATATGTAACCGTCGAACCACATGTGTGCCATACAACTGCACCTGCAACACTCACCTCTATATAAAAGGGACTCTCTGCAGTTCCCAAGGTTAGATTCTCTCTATTCTCTAAACCCCTCACTTCTACTTAATACTGACTTGAGCGTCAGAGTGTCTGTAGGTACACCCCTCCTATTCCAGTCATTTGTAGGAAGAATACAACATCCATATACAACTGCACCGGTAGTCCATTTCTGATCAGGTGCGATCAGTGGCGCCGTATGTGGGAATACCAAGCTCCCCCGTTTTTTAACTACAAAAAACCAAAGCTTTCAAATAATCTATATATACATATACCATGACTACCAACGGTGCCAGTTCACACATCAGGAGTGAAGTCTACCGCGTCTACCGCGCTGGACAGACCTCCACACAGTCTTCTGCATATAGCCCCAGGGAGGAAGCCTCCCAGCAGATCCCCCACGCGGCGATACCTCTACATGAGCAGCCCTCCTCGGTCCTCCGCGACCTAACGAGAAGGTAAGTAACGCATCCCCTGTGGATGCCATGCTCTCCAACATTCTCCACACGGTCCAACGTCAAACATTGATTATTGAGGAGCAAAACCGGCGCTTGATGGAAATTGAACAAGAGCGTCCGAGGAAGCAGCAGTCCTCACCCAGAAGACCCCCCTCCTCACCACGTAGAAGAAGGGGAGGGAGCCCACGTCCTTCCAAATCCAGATCGCTGAGGCATTCTTTAAGCAGAAGGTCTCCAAGTAGGAGATCGCCAAGCAGGAGATCCTCCAGACGGTCTCCCAAAAGAAGGACCCCACCAAGGCATAACAGACGCTCGTTATCCACATCAACGTCTGATGATGACCGTCCAACATACGACCCTTTCACAAGGCGTATCAGAGAGGCGCACATCACCCAGGGGCTAGAGAAGCCCCCGCAGATGAACTCGTACGACGGGACAACCGACCCTGACGAGCACATCAAGAAAACAGTCAAGATCCCATTTCTGGTGATCGAATTCCCTTCTCTCTATAAATGTATAATAGGGAGAACAAGGTTGACGGGGATAGGAGCAACATGTTCGACTGCCCATCTGAAACTCAAATACCACGCCATAAATGACACCGTCGCCACGCTGAATGGAGACATCGAAGTTGCAAGAAGATGTTTCCTCCAGGATAACAAAAGCCAGAACTCGGTTTCCCCAGCAAACCAATCCTCCAAGGATACTAGGAAAACTGCTGCGAGCACTCTAGACACCAACATGATCAAGCTTAACTCCAGGTTCAGCAAGTCCGAGCTCAAAGAGCAGAAGAAAGAGAAGAAGGATCCGCTCAGTGCCAAAATCTTAAGGCCCATTCCAGATGGCGATTTTGAGCTGATTCCCTTTGGAAATGATCCTTCAAAGAACTTCAAGATTGGAAAGGATCTTCCAGACCTCGCGCAAGGCCAGCTAGTCGCTTGCTTAAGGGAAAATGCTGATTTGTTTGCCTGGAGCGCAGCTGACATGCTTGGAATTGACCCTAGCGTCGCCTATCATCAGCTGACAGTTAGTCCTAGTGCTAGCGCTGTAGCTCAACGACGTAGGAAGCAGTCCCCTTAAAAAACAGAGACTGCAAAAAAATCTGTAAAAGACCTCCTAGAGGCAAATTTCATTTCTGAGGCCAAGTACACAACTTGGCTCTCCAATGTTGTACTTGTCAAAAAATCTAATGGAAAATGGCGTATGTGTGTTAACTATACCGATCTTAATAGAGCTTTCCCCAAAGATGCATATCCTCTTCCTAACATAGATAAACTAGTTGATAATTCATCTGGCTATAAACTATTATCATTTATGGACGCCTATTCTGGGTACAACCAAATACCAATGGCTGAAATAGATAAAACAAAAACTGCGTTTATGACTGAATCAGGAAACTATTACAACAATGTAATGTTTTTTAGTCTTAGAAATGCAGGTGCCACTTATCAACGAACATTTGGGGTCCAAGCGGGCAAATTCCTCGGTTTCTACCTTATAGAGCGAGGAATCGAAGCAAACCCTGACAAATGTCGAGCATTCACGGAATATCCAACTCCAACGTCGAAAAAATGCATCCAAACCCTTAACGGGATGCTCACCTCACTCTCACGTTTTGTCGCAAAATCCGCTCAAAACGCTCTCCCTTTCTTTAAACTTTTACGTAAGGAAACTGCCTTTGAATGGAGCGATGAATGTGAAACCGCCCTTGCGCACCTTAAGGTCACACTCTCTCAACATCTCGTCTTGTCACGACCGAATCAAGGCGAGACTCTCTACCTTTATCTCTTTGTTTCCTCTGATGCCTTCAGCGCGGTACTAATCAGAGAAACTCCAGAAGGGTAAAGACCCACCTACTTCACTAGCAAAGCCCTACAAGGGCCAGAAATGAGGTACCAAAGGATAGAGAAAGCCGCTCTCGCACTGGTCATAGCAGCCAAGAGACTCAGACAATATTTCCTAGAGCACACCATCATCGTTCAGACCGACTAGCCCATTCGACAAATACTAGGACGTCCTGATGTGCCCAGAAGGATGATGAAATGGTCGCTCGAACTATCTGAGTTTGACATCCATTATGAATCCCGAAAGACACTCAAGGCTCAGGTATTTGCCGATTTCGTGGCCGAAATGACTTTCCCATCTGAGGAAAATAAAGAGGCTGTCTGGACCGTCTACGTCGATGGGTCGTCCCATTCTAAAGGCAGTGGAGCAGGAGTAATAATTGAAAATGAAGAAGGAATCGTAATCGAGGTATCGTTGGGGCTATCCTTCGCGATGACCAAAAACACCACCGAATACGAAGCTTTCTTGGCTGGACTACGGATAGCCAAAGACATGGGAGCCATGACGATCAAAATCTGCACCGACTCCTAACTAGTGGCCTTTCAGGTTACGAGCAAATACCAAGTAAGAGAAGAACATCTACAAGAGTATGTCCAACTGGTTCAAACCAAAATGAAAGAATTTGAATCCGTTGAAGTGGTACACGTTCCACACGAATATAACGCCCGAGCAGATATTCTCTTGTAATATCCCGCTTAGAGGTAATTATTATTGGTATTAGAAGCTTGTTTTGCAAGCAAGGCATTATGGTAATTAATAGCAATGGCATATTTGTAATATTGTGGTAATGGAAGATTTATTAGTAAAGGAACAAGATATTTATTCTTTCATTTATCTTCTTCCCTTCATTCTTTCCCAAATCAGATTTTCTGACTCTCATTCTCCCTCTAGCTCACGCCCACTTACTCTAGTTTTCACCTATCAAGCTTCATCCAATTCTTGTGAGTTTTGAGTAAGCAAGTTCAAGTTTTGGAGGTTTAGAACAAGAGAAGTAAGAAGAAAAGCAAGGAGACAAGTTAGAGCTTGAGGTTCAGGAACTAACCAGCACCAATCAAGGCTTAGGTGAGCTCCCTAGGGTTTTAGAACCCGTATTGAGTAAGTTTAAGAGTAATTTATACTTAGAGCAATTTTTTATAAAGTGCCCTAGATCATGTTATATGCTAATTCCATGTTCCAGTCATGTTTAAATGATTTATAAGCCCAAGAAAATCCTTTTTATACCTTTGGGGAAGCTTGGGTGTGTTGGGATGGCTTGGAATGATGAAAAATACCATTTTTGAGATTTCTGGACCTGTCATGGTCGCTACAGCGAGCTGGAGCTCGCTACAGCGACCAGGCAGAATTTTATTCTGCCTACTGTTGCTACAAGCGCCCAGCTGGTCGCTTCAAGCGCCACTGGTCGCTACAAGCCCAGGCTGGTCGCTACAAGCGCCCAAGCCCAGAACAGCCATGACAGCTTAGCTGTTTTGGGTGTTCTGGGGCGCGTAGGCATGGTTTTCCGCATCCGTTTTCTCCATAAACATTTTAGAAACATTCACCACCATTCTAACACATTCAAGAGGCTCCCAAAAGGGATGAAATGTATGGAACACGGATTGTGCATTGACTTAGATTAGTTTGAATTAAGAGGGCAAAGTCTAGACGAATATACAAATGTTCTAGCAACTAAGTAGTGGCTTATGATAACGATAAGCCTATGATCCTATACTTATAGGTTATGTTTTTGGAAGATTAGTTCCCTCAAGAAATGCATTTAATATGCAAAGCTTATGGTAGATTATTAGACGTACTTTCAAGTACAATAGTTAAGAATTAATGAGGGATAAGAATGATCCAATGATCAAAGTTAAGAACCTCTTTATAGGTAAAGCTTTAAGAATGATTTATTCAAGAATGCATCAGATATGCAATAGACATAAGTTATATATATAAGAAGAATAAGAACAAGAGTTATTAAGATATTAAGCCGTGGCCTTCGTCGTTCACGCCAGTGGGACACGAATGGTTCATGCAAAGTAAAGACTAAGATTAATATTATTAAGTCGTGACTTTCATCGTTCACGCCAGTGGGACATTAAAGGTTCATGCATAAGTTTAAAGAATATTAATTCGCGTCTTCCGTCGTTCACGCCAGTGGGACACGGGAGGTTTACGCGTAAGTTAAGATTATTATTAAGTCGTGTCTTCTGCTGTTCACGCCAGTGGGACACAGGAGGTTCACGCCAGTGGGACGTGTTATTCCGCAAGGATGACCGCACGACGACAAGAGGAGTCCGGTGTTAGCCTGATATGATAGGAATTTTCACCGGTTATCAGGGGAATGTGCTTCGGGGTTACTCCACCCGGGGGCATTCCGTAAAATGAACTCAGATAATAATGTTTGTTCAACGCTAACAGCTAACATAAAGACATGTATCAGTTAATATTTTATTATGTTATCAGACAGAGAATAGTTATCAGACAAGTATCAGATATCAGGTATCAGTTATCAGGCGGTGATCCTAGATTTCCCCTCGATCACCCAATTATCAGGTTATAGTCTAGAACTCATGGATATTCAGTACTAGACTCAGACAGTGATCCTAGGTTTCTCCTTGATCACTAGTTTAGCAGGATGTAGTCCAGTTTACGACTACACAGTTTAGCAGGACAGTCAGGTAGCCCTCTATGGGTAAGGTTAAGACTTGGCGATCATAGGTATCCCCAAGATTGCCGAGAGTAGGCACGGCGACCCTAGGTTTCCTCGTGGTTGCCAACAGTAGGTTGGGCTGGAGCTCACTGAGACGTAATGTCTCACCCCAATCCTTCTGGTGCAGGTTTACAGGTAAGCAAGTGGTTTTCAGATGAAGATCTTCAGGAAGACGCTGGATGGAGTGCAGTTGCTCGTCAGGGACATGCTCAGGAGGCTGACAGATTGTGTATATGTATATGAAAGTGTATTTTATGATATTTGGATAACTGTATTAACGAGCCAACTTGTACTTATTCAGATGTATGTATTATTATTATTGAAAATTTTAATGTACCCAGTATCAGATTAATACACATGCTAAATATTCTAGATAATTTAGTATGGGTGTTACATCTCTCTAAGCTCGCAAGTACGCGAACCACTAACGGAAAGAAAACGGTAATACAAGAAGTCCTTATAGAACCAAGTGTTCAAAGGCAAAAAGCTTGATTGCTCGAGATTAATGAGATCTCCGAGATCCAGGATTGGCTGGGACTATTAATCTGCTACATCACTAGCGGGGAGCTTCCACAGGATCCCTCGGAAAAGACCAAACTGAAACGGAGAGCTTGTTCGTTCTCACTAGTGGAAGGAACTTTGTACAAACGAGGTTTCATCACTCCACTGATCAAGTGCCTCGGCCCCACCGAAGCCCACGAGGCCCTCGTTGAAACACATGAAGGCATTTGCGGGCAACATCTTGGAGCCAATGCACTCGCCAAGAAGGTCTTGCGAGCAGGTTCCTTCTGGCCTACCATGCTGAAGGATGCTAAAGATTACATGGCTAGATGTGACAAGTGTCAGCAGCACGGAGACATGCACATCACCTTTCCCGACGAACTCACTTCACTAGCCTCACCCTGGCCCTTCGCATTGTGGAGAATCGACCTTTTGGGACCTTTCCCCAAAGCTGCAGGTTAACTGAAATATTTGGTAGTAGCAGTAGACTACTCAACCAAGTGGATCGAAGTTGAGCCCCTCGCTAAGATCACCGCGAGAATCGTGCTCCGTTTCTTCAAAAGGAACATCCTGGCAAGATTCGGAGTGCCGAGCCTCGTGATTTCTAATAACGGAACTCAGTTTACAGATCGAAGGTTCCAAGACTACTTAAAGAACCTGAACATCAAGCATAGATTCACCTCCGTCGAGCACCCCCAAACAAACGGGCAAGCAGAATTAGCGAACAGAGTTTGCCTTCGAGGAATTCGTCGAAGGTTAGACGAAGCCAAAGGCAATTGGGTGGAGAAACTTCATATAGTTCTATGGGCATATCGAACGATCCCCCACTCAACAACAGGCAAGTCACCTTTCCGCCTCACGTACGGAACGGAAGCAGTCATTCCTATTGAGTTAAACAAACTCAATTGGTGAACAGGCGCTAATACAAATTTCCGAGCCAACGCTAAGAACCTGCGAGAGGAACTCGAGTTCGTCGACGAAATCAGAAGCGAAGCTGCCTTGAAAGAAACAACGCTAAAACAAAAAATAGCCGCTCACCATAACAAAAAGGTGATAAAGCGAGAATTCGAAGTTGGCGACCTCGTCCTCCTAAGAAACCAAAAAGATTCTGACGAAGGGAAACTCGCTGGCAACTGGGAGGACCCTTACATAATTCATACAAAAACAGGAACGGGGGCGTACGACCTCGAAGACCTTGTGAAGCTTCTAATCCCTCGAACTTGGAACGCAGAAAAACTAAAAAGGTATTACAGTTAAGTAGCGAATATACATACCACTCTTTTGTGCATACAAACTACAACAAAGTTCAAACTAACGAACTACACACTCTCACTAACGGCCATCTACAACGGAGGAGGAAATTCGTGCCACTCCAAATCCAAAATTTATTTAAAGATAGATGAAACCTAAAACACAACATGTTCATCTAATCTTCGGTATGTTTGCTCACAACTGCGACATCACCGCTCGGCATGTTAGGTAGAACCGCAGCTCGCGATGGGTGATTCACACCTCGGGGCATTGAACCTAAATTGAATTTTTCGTTCGTCCACCATTTTTCGCTCGAACCACAACTTTGAACACACGTTCAGATAAACATCTCTTGGACGTGAATGCTTATAACAAATACCCTGCGTAATGGTTAGAACGATCACAGCTCGGATCCCCTAGTATAAAACACACAAGTGTTCGCTCTCTAACCGAACGAGGCAAATACTTGGGGGAGGAAGGGCAACATCATTAAGTTAAAACAATTTAAAGGAGACAAGCAGTATGCTCGATGTTCACCGTCTTCAACCCTCGCATTGATCCTTGTCGTTGCTTCGCAACGAAGCAACGTCTACGAGGGGGAGGGCATCATCCCCGGTCTATCCAATCTACTTTTGATTTAAAAATGATTGGTTATTCAAAGTCAACCCTATGAGCATACATCTAAGTCAAACATCTTTTATGAGCATACAAATCGAGTTATTCCTCATCTGCGAGGATATTCATCACACTCAACACTTAGAAGTTTAAATAAATTTTCAAGATAAAAGCCTCACGCAACTGAGCACTCCAATCATACATCATACTTATAAAATTAAACATACATTTTTGCAAAGTATAACGTAAAGTAAGCAAGCAGGAATTAAAGCGAAAAATAATTGTACAAAATGGGGTGCTAACCACTGAAGGGCGCACAATGTTATGGCACAAGGCCGATTATAGCTAACAGAAGCATTGTTCGGAAAGGAAAAGAAAAATTACAAGGTAATTTAGACCTGGGCGTTATCAACTTGCCCTTCTACTTCTTCTTCAGGGGGAGACATCAAGATTCCATTTTCCACGAACTTAAGGAAATGAATCCCTTCGGTCGAAAGCTCGACCCTAGGGTTCATAACCTTCACTTGCGCCACCACATTCTCAAACCCATGACTAGCAGCACCCACCAGGCTCCTCTCCAGCTCATAAATTATGCTCACCAAACCAGCGCTGGTCCAAGCAGGTCGTGTCCTCAAACTCCTCCTCGCTAGCAAGGGTGGCAACAAGAAGGCCCTTCTTCTCTTCAGCCCACTTAACCTGAGCCTCCTTCAGTTGGTTCAAGACTAGGAGATCATCCTCTGCCTTCTTTTTCAGAGAAGCGATCTTACGGTCCTTCTCCTCAGCCAGGGTATTACGAGCAGCGAGGTCAGCTTCCAACTTTGCCACTTTAGCCACCAATGCCTCTCTCTCCTTAACCAGCACGTCCGTCCGAACCACGTCCTCAGTAGAAGAGTTGTTCAAAGCCACCGCAATCTCTAGGGCCTTCATCGTAGATATGACCCCTTTAGTCATAGCCTTGCTCCGGCCAGCAACGCCCAAATCCTAGATAACCATTCAGCTCGGGATCACTCATGCATAAAGATGAGTGGGAGCCGTAGCGATCCGGGTCGGACCACACATTGGGCAACTGAAGCAAGTACCCACCTTCAGACTGAGCAAGCGCAGGAGTAGCGGGCACAAGCTTCCCTTTGTCGGTATACTACATCCTCTTCCTCTTGAAGGACTCGCCGACCTCTTCCATGTGGTCGTCGTCCAACATCTGCATTGAGACTCGAGAGGAGGAGCCACCCGCAGCTCCAGCGATCATATGGCTGACGTTGTGGACATCCTTCCTTCAGGCTTCTCCGCGGCCAAGCAGCCTTCTTGCTATAGCGCTTGATGAGTTCGTGCATACCAGACATTGTTCATGCAAACAGAAAGATCGGGTACCAGTCAGTATCAAGACTTAAGAAGAAATTAGCAATACAAATTGTAAAAGATAAAACGTCTACCGAGCAAATCCATCGGATTATCAGAGAGCACTAAATCATGAGTATTAGTGAAGCGGGTTCAGTCAACTATTTCCCCTCGGAGTCATTAACAGGGGTTATGTCCTCCATCACCACCTTGTCGGGCACGAAGGAGTTAGCATAAGCCCATAACTTATCATAATCCTCCTTCTCCCTCGCAGTCAGGTGAACTGTAACCATGGCCAAAATCCCGCGGTTTATAGTTGTAATGGTCCTGACACCAATAAAAGGGGAACTGAGGGACCCTGACTCGGTCCTCGTCACCAGTCTGCTCGGGGCCTTTTTACTGTCTTCAAAACATTCCTCAAAGCAGCCTCCTATCCTCGGCCGCACCAGGAAATAGCGATCCTTGAAGCTTTTCACTTTGCCAACAAAGATGTTGAAGACCTTTTTGTTTTGGCGGAAGGAAACCCAGCATTGCCCCCGCCTTTTTCCGTCCCCAGTTGAACGGTGAAGAAAGTGAAAAATAAATTTAGAGAATGGGCGATCCTCAGGTGTTGACACACCAGCTCGAATGCTTTCATGAAAGGGTAAGAGTTTGGATGAAGCTGCTCTGGAGACAACCCGGTCCATTGAAAGATCGATCTCTAGAAGGCTGAAAAGGGGAGCATGAACCTCATATCTTGAAAAAGGACCTCGTACATCGGGAACTTGTTCCCCGTATACCGTGAGCATATCTGATCGGACACACTCGACAGGTTAACTTCCCAGTCTTCGCTCCTTCCAACGAAGTCAAATGGGATTTCTGTCGTACCATCCGACACAAAAACTGGCACCGTACCCAGCGGTTCATCCCCTATCCAGGATAGGGTTGTACTGCTTCGGCGTCGTTTCTATTAGGGTTTCCTGTCATGCCTGACCTGAAAAGACGAGGAAGGAAAAAAAGTGAATTTCACATTCAAAATCCACCCTTCCTCCACCTTCATTCCGACCATGGCGAGGAAGGGCTCCAACTTCCTCGCGAACAAAATAGATCGGGAATAAAGACTTCAAAAACAAACAAGTTGGAGGGAAAACTAAAAGGCAAGGAGGAAACCACCATCTACGGCGGTGCTACGCCACTCACGGTGGCAACAGGTTAGACCTCTAACAGGTTAAAAACCTACCACCGGTGGCTCAGTATACAAAGGAAATTGGATTCTAAATCCTAACACGCTTACCTACGGCGGAAACCACCACTATTTACAGGTGGGATCCACCGGTTTTCTACCCAGAAACTTCCATTCTACAGGGATCATCAAACCAGAGCAAATAAAGTAAAAAAAAAAAAAAAGAAACGAGAATGGTAACGATGACATACCTGTTTAGATGTTAAAGAGCACGAGAACTTGAACTTGAGGGTGTGAGGGACCAAAATGCACCAAAAAACTCTCCAAAAACTTGAAAGGAATTATGGAAAAATCAGAACTTGCAAGGACGAAAATGGCAAAAATGTTTACAAATAACACTTGAAGCTATTTATACTTCCTTCGCAACCTTTCAGAAAACAACGAGTTCGATCCGATGCAGCCCTTCACCCTGCAACCCTGTTAAAATGAAATCAAATCAACGGTTCAGATCACATCCCCTCGTACATCTAACGGCTCTGATCAAAATTTTTGAGTCCCCAAACGTCAGGATCAAATCAAGAGTGATGATGAAACCTCAAAAACAGATATCGAAGCGCACTCAAGGGCCTATGTAATCAAGTGCATTACTAGCCTTTACACGTGGCAATCAAAACCCAAGCGTTATGTCCCCTCAGTCTCGTCCTCGAGACGTGGGCAGTAAATGCAGATGGACAAATGACCAACTCTCTGACAAGGGAATCTCTCGATTGTATCATTGCACTGGTCGGCAGACAGACATACAATCAGACATGTCCTTCACGTATTATCAAGCTCGCCTCGTCCACAACTAGTCGAATATCCCGACACTCTCAGCGAGCAAGAGTCTATTACGACAAGAAGATTGGCTGACTTTGGCTCAAAAGCACGTTTGGTGACATTACAAATACGATCAGTGTGATCACCAATGGCACGTTTGGTGAGATTCCAGACCCGGCCGGTTCGACCATAGAAAGTACGCTCGATGCGATCATGGTAGAACATGTGTGGCATACCTTTGTGAACAACTTTGTTCCTATGTGTGGCATACCTTTGTGAACAGCTACGTTCCCACGTGTGACATACCCTTGTGAACAACACCTGTTCCAAGACAGGTCATCCCGCCACATTATGAGCATAAATTCACTATCCAAACAAGTTCCTCGCAAACACATCCACTTCAAACATTAGGGGTTATCACCTCTAAAGCTTCCCACGAGCAAAGCCTTCACACCTTCAAAGTCATCACTCTTTATCAAGAGCAACGACTTGGGGGGGCTTCTGTTTTGGATCGAGCAAACTCAATAAGGCCCATTTTCTTAGGCCCAATACGAAAACTCCCAGATCCAACATCTGGTAAATTACTCGCAACACACCTCCTCCCCGAGAGGAGGGGTGGGTGCTCGGAGCAACATAGACTCTTTCAAACTGAACAAGTAACGTCTCCCCATTGTTCCCGCGAATCTTGCTCGACGGTTACGATTCTCAGGAATCCTGTAACCGTCGAACCATACAACGACACCTGCAACACCCACCTCTATATAAAGGGGACTCTCTGTAGTCCCCAAGGTTAGATTCTCTCTATTATCTAAACTCCTCACTTCTACTTAATACTGACTTGAGCGTCGAAGTGTCTGCAGGTACACCTCCCCGCCGTTCTAGTCATCTGCAAGAAGCATACAACATCCATACAACTGCACCAGTAGTCCATTTATGATCAGGTGCGATCACTTAATTTGTCATTATTCCAACTATACCCTTAAACAACTTTTTCTATAATAAAGTTTGTTGTTGGTGTCATTAAAAAAAATAAGAATTTAGATTATATTTTTTTGTTATAATTTGAAAGCAAAAAACATTATTATTTTTACTTTTAATCAAAAATCAAAATTTCATAAAAAAAACACCGTTCATAATTTTCAAACGTTAGCGCAATAAAATAAACGGAAAGAAGGACACGTGAATATCCGTCTTTTCGCTAGTATATATAAAGAACAGAAGCTTGGTGAGAAATCGGTTCCACAAAGAAAGATTTCTCAGTTGTACAAGAAAGGAGTGCCATTTTGAAGATATGTTATTTTGGTACATTTTGTTTTAAATGGTACGGTTAAAAAAAAGCCCTCAAAATATCATATTTTTACATGCATACAAAATATCCACCCCTAAATACAACGTTTCAATGTAATTTATTTTTAAAGGATCCCTTAAAAAAATATTTTTTTATTGACAAGAAATGTAATTTTTTTAAATGTTAAATATATTTTTAGTTCATATAATATTTGTATTAGTTTTTAGTTTATGTATTTTATCAAACATGTGACTTGCTTTAAGTCTCTCTGTAGGGACAAACAATCCCGTTTCTTTTTTTAAAAAGTATCCACTAAAAATGGAGGAAAACAATATATCTTTTAGGCTAAATTACACCGTGAGTCCTTTAAGTTATTTAATTGTAACAAATTGGTCCTTTAAGTTTTTTTCGAACCACTTACGTCCTTTAAGTTATTTAATTGTAACAAGTTGGTCCTTTAAGTATTTTTTTGTAACGCTTAGGTCCTTTAAGTTATATAATTGTAACTTTTAGGCCCCGAATAACTTACATTTTAAGATCTAAAATACACCAAATTGTTACAGTTAAATAACTTAAAGGACTTAGTTGGTACGGAAAAAACTCAAAGAACCAATTTGTTACAATTAATTAACATAAAGGACCTAAGTGGTACGAAAGAAACTTAAATGACCAATTTATTACAATTAAATAATTTAAAAGACATTTTGTGTAATTTAGCCTATTTTTACTAAGGGGTGGTATGTCATGTCCATAATACTTGAAAAATATCTTTTACCCGCCAACATTTTGCCTCTTTCAGCTTCTTTTTGATTGCGTTCAGAATACCTTTGTGGGCTGACTCCACCTGTCTGTTCGCTTTTGGATGTACCACTGAGATAAATTTATTTTGGATCCTTATATTCTCGTAGCAATGTATCACTTAAGGGTTGGTGAATAGAGTTCCATTGTCGAATATACCTTGGCAGGTTAACCTAGATGTGATTCTTTTCTAGTAAATATTGCATACCCGACCAACCATGATGTTTGCCACAGGCTCGATTTCAATCCACTTTGTGAAGTAGTCATCTCCTACGATCAGGGACGTGGGAAAAGGTCCCAGGATATCCACCCCTCACAAGAAGAAGAATCATGGAGAATCCACTAAAATAAGGGTAACTTATGAAGTGTGGTGTGTATTTTTGTGCCTCTAATGTAACATCCCGATTTTTAGTATTAGATTCATTTAATATTATTATTATTATTATTATTTATTATATTTGTTAATTGTTTATTTTATTGAAAATTGGTGGGTTAGTGGATTTTAAGTGATTGAGGGTATTTTAGTCATTTGGAGGTGAAGGGTATTTTTGTGAATATGTTAGAATTAGACATTTGAATTTTAGAGGATAGTGGTGTAAGAGTAAAATGGGAGGTTTAAGTGAAGTAAAAGTGTAGAGAGTTATTTATGAGTATGAAATTTGACTAAGCTCATTAGTGTGAGTGACCCTAACCCTATATATATATATATATATATATATATATATATATATATATATATATAAAGAGTAGTGTGTGTCGTAGTGAATTAGGTTAAGATCATTTTTCACAAAACACACAAGGAGGCTAGAGAGAGAATAGAGAAAGAAGAGGCTTGGAGAGGAAGAAGTGAGAAGAGCTCAAGAGCAACAAGGGGGAAAGAGGGATTCTAGCTAGAGGAGCTTAGTGAAGTGAAGAATTGAGGTAAGGAGGAAGATTATTTTCACCATTTGGGTTTTATAAGCAATTGGGTAGTTGTATGTGTTTTGAATTATGCTTAATTTCATGAATTGATTATGTTTATATGTGAATTTGGTGCTCCAATTATTATGGTTATTTTTAGTATGTGAAAATTGATGAAATTGTGTTGTTATTGTGTCAAAGTTCATGTTTGGTTAAGGTGTTTTGGTAACTTTGTGAATTTCGATGAAATTGATGAAGAACACGATAATTGATGATGATTGTGGTTTAATAAGTTGAATTTGATCATGAGTATATGTTTGGTATGTGAATTCATGAGGTTATGTTGAGTTTGCCATGTTAAAGTTGTTGTTGTTGTTGTGTTTTATGAGAATTATGAATAAGTTGTTGTTGAATTGATTAAGTTGGTGTTGTGTTAATTGAAATAAGATAGTGTGATGTTGTTGAAAATGAAGGAAGGTTGATGTTGTGTTGATGCCATGTTTGGGTATTGTGTTAATGTGTTAAAATGCGTTTTGAGACGAGAATTAAATTAAGTTGATTGATCATAGAAATGAGCATGATTAAGTTGTTTAATGTGAAAATTGAGGATTAATTGATTAGATAATTATATGTTAATAATTTGGATCGAGTTTGGTGTGTTTGGGACTGAAGGATGTCGTTAAAATGAGAGTTTTCGAGCTGAAACGAAGAAAAGTCAGTTTTTCACTGTCTGTGCATAACGCACGACCGTGCGTCCCAAATGCACGGACTGTGCGTTAGTTATGGCATTGCCAAAATAAAGGGTGCAAGACCGTGCGTCTGATGAGCACGACCGTGCGTTCCTTCCTGAAGCTGGGAACTTCATTTTTTTGCAATTTTTAAGGTTCTAAGGCATGTGCTTGGATCCAAAACCTCTAAACTCAATCATTAGGAGTGTAATTAAGATGTATGAGATGAATTAACTTGGCTTATGCTTAAAGATAACGTAGGAATGGAAATAGTTATAAATGAACTTGTGAATCGTCTTTAATTGAACCATAAGTTGAGTGTAACTTGTTAGTTGGCTAATGAGGTAGGAATATTGTCATAGTATTATAGTAATGTGATAAGATAATGACGAGTTAGTTGATGATAGGTGAATAGAAACTTGTCTGATTAAGTATGGATTATGAGCTAAATGGAGATGTTTTATCATGATTGAAATTCTGGCAGGTACTGATTAGAACACGTAAAACAGAGTACTTAACAAGCAAAACAGAGTACGTAAATTTAGGTTCAGAAGCAGCAAAATAATGAACATGAAATAAAGAACACAGAGTATTTGTTAACCCAGTTCGGTGATAAACAACACCTACGTCTGGAGGATACCAATCCAGGAAGGAAATCCACTATGTAGAATTAATTCTAAGACTCAGACACAACCCCTGTTCCAGTCTTGTCACTTAATCTCTACCAATCTAGACTTCTACCCAGGAACACCACCTAGGTATAAGAACCCTACTTACTTCCCAATCACGTAACCACAACCCAGTGATTAACAGACTCTTCAAACAATTATGAAATACGTAGTTACACTTCAAGACATCAAAGACATCACTCGTACTTAAAAGCTTAGAGTGATTTACAACTCAACACAACTAAACCAACTCAAACATGTGAGTGGTGTACAAACAAAGCAACACCTTACAAAACCCAAAAACTCTAAAACTCTAAGACTCTAATTTCTGGTTTTTGATTCATCTTCTACAAAGCAGCACGTCCTCCTTATATAGTCTTCAGCAGCTCACATAATTATGAACACAATAATTCTTAAAGATATGATTCTGAAATTGTTTAGAAGCTCAAAGAAGGAAACATATTTCTGAATAATATTTTGCAAAGATCCTTTGAAAATATATTCATAAATAAACACGAAGCCAATCTTCAATAAGATCTTCACATAAAATTATCACGCTTCTGGAAACATCAGCCTGGATAAATCTTCAACAAATCTTCAAAAGATACGCAGAAGGAATTAACAAAAAGAACGCAAAAACTCAGCTTCTGAAAGGCAGCTTCTGAAGGTCAACAAAAGTCAACGTCTAAAGGCAGCTTCTGAAGGTCAACAGAAGTCAACGTCTGAACAGTGCGTCTGAAGACTTGTTCAGCGTCTGATGAACAGTTTTGCGTCTGAAGGCCAGTATCAGCTTCTGAAACTTTTGAAAACCAATTTCCAGCTTCTGAAGACACAAATTAACATCTGAAGACGCTTAGCTTGTACAATATGATTTTAGCAAACATTTAGCCAACCTTCAAATAACCAACAATCTCCCCCTTTGGCAAATTTTTGGCTAAAATCAAATTGACCGTAAAAACAAGTTCTTCACTCAACAAAATTAATCAACCATGAAGAACTACACACAACCAAACATAGCCACAGAGTTAGCAGCGGATAAAAGCTATGTTAAACCAAATAACTTCAAACCAAACAGCTTCAGCTTCTGAAATATCACATCACATCCTGAAGCACACATAACCAACTTCTCAGTTTCTGAAGCACACAAGTAAACTCCCCCTGAAGCCCAAACACACCAGCTTCTGATAGGAAACACCCAGGAAACACCCCCTGAAACTCAGCACATCACAAACAGCTCTCCCCCTTAATTCTGAACTGCAGTAAACTCTGAAATAGTGCTTCTGAAACTTAAACAGAACACAGCTCAGGGACTCTACACTGAAATACTCCTTCTGAGCCAAAGACTCCCCCTCAAACACATCTTCACAACCCTTGTTGTATTGCTTCTGAATTCTGAACAACTCTGTCAACTTCTGAAAAACCTGAATTCTGAACAAAACAAACTCTGAACTCTGAAACTTAGCATATTCTGAACAGCTACATTCTGAATCCAAACACAAGTTTTTCTCCCCCTTTTAGCCAAATAATTTTGACAAAACACAGACTTCACATAGGGAACAAAAACTGAATTTTTATCACAAATTGTATCAGACTCAGACTCAGCATCAGCAACTTCTTCATCTCCCTCACTTCCAGCTTGCTCACCCTCTGCAATTTGTAATTGCTATAATTCCTCATGCAGACACACTCCCAACTTGCTTCTCAGATTCTCAAATTGCTTGGCATCCAAAGCTTTTGTAAAAATATCAGCAATCTGTTTGTCAGTATCAACATGTTCAAGCTGTACAATCTTCTCCTCCACAAGGTTTCTGATGAAATGATGTCTTATATCAATGTGCTTAGTCATGCTATGTTGTATGGGGTTCTTTGAAATGTTGATTGCACTCAGATTATCACAGTACAGAGTCATAACATCTTGTTCAATGTTGTATTCTTCCAGCATCTGCTTCATCCACACTAACTGAGAACAACTACTTCCAGCTGCTATATGCTCAGCTTCAGCTGTAGACAATGACACACAGTTCTGTTTCTTACTGAACCAAGAAATCAAATTATTACCCAGAAAGAAACATCCACCAGAAGTACTCTTTCTGTCATCTGCACTTCCTGCCCAGTCAGCATCAGAATACCCAACTAACTCAGAACTTGCACTGTGTGAGTACATAATCCCATAATCACTTGTACAGTTGACATACTTCAAAATCCTCTTCACCTGAGTCAAGTGACTTATTTTTGGATCTGTTTGATATCTAGCACACACTCCAACAGCAAAAGTTATGTCTGGTCTGCTTGCAGTCAAATATAATAGACTCCCAATCATGCTTCTATACTGGCTTTGATCAACTGAAACACCTTGTTCATCTTTAGTTAATTTCAAGTGAGTAGCTGCAGGTGTTCTCTTATGACTAGAATTCTCCATCCCAAACTTCTTGACTATATTCCTTGCATATTTACTTTGTGAAATGAATATAGTATCTTCCATTTGTTTGACTTGAAGACCAAGAAAATATGTCAGCTCACCCACAAGACTCATCTCAAATTCTGACTGCATCTGCTGAACAAATAACTGAACCATCTTGTTTGACATCCCACCAAAAACAATATCATCTACATAGATTTGTGCTATCATCAGACTCCCATCTTCTTCTTTCACAAACAAAGTCTTGTCAGTTCCTCCTTTTCTGTAGCCTTGAGTAACAAGAAACTGTGTGAGTCTCTCATACCATGCTCTAGGTGCTTGCTTCAATCCATACAAAGCTTTCTTCCATTTGTACACATGATTTGGAAAGTTAGGATCCACAAACCCTTTAGGCTGTTCAACATAAACTTCTTCTTGTAAATATCCATTCAGAAAAGCACTCTTCACATCCATCTGAAACAGTTTGAACTTAAGAATGCATGCTACTCCCAACAATAATCTTATGGACTCTAATCTGGCCACAAGTGAAAAGATTTCATCAAAATCAAGTCCCTCCACTTGAGAGTATCCTTGAGCAACTAACCTTGCCTTGTTTCTGGTCACAGTTCCATGTTCATCTGTTTTGTTCTTGTAAATCCACTTAGTGCCAATGACATTCATACCTTCAGGTCTTGGAACAAGATCCCACACTTCACTTCTTTTGAACTGATTCAATTCCTCTTGCATAGCTTCAATATTCATGACTTTCTTCATGCCCTTCAGATGCAAATGACCCAGTTTCTGGTGCCAAAGTCTGACTTCTTCTTCAGAACTTATGAGACAAGTGGACAGGCTTCTTTCTTCTTCAGACATCCACAAATAGTAGTTGTCTTTTGATCTGCAGCCCCTCATCAGAACCTCACCTTCTTTACCAGTTACCAAACATTCTTCTTTGTTAAAATTCACTTTCAAGTCTTGATCACACAGCTGGATTATGCTGATCAGATTTGAAGTCAACCCTTTCACAAGTAGCACATTATCTAATCTTGGTAATCCATCACTGATTAAGTCTCCAATACCAAGAATCTCTCCTTTAGCTCCATCACCAAAAGTCACATAGCTGTTGGAATATGGCTTTAAATTACTCAGAAGCTTCTTCACACCAGTCATGTGTCTGGAACAACCACTATCAAAATACCAATCTTCCTTAGAGGTTGCTCTTAAAGATGTATGAGCTATGAGGCCCACAGTATTACTTTTGGGTTTCCAAACCTTCTTGACATTGTTTCTGGATGCAGCAGGTTCCATTTTTCTGAACTGAAAATGCTCAGGATAACCATATAGCTTGAAACAGAATGGTTTAATATGCCCCTTCTTTCCACAATGATGACAAACCCATGTATGATTTCTTCTCTTTCCCTTGGACTTCTGAGGTTGCTTATGAGGTTTCATCTTAGATGTTCCTACCATGGGATCATAAGCTTCAGTAGCAGGAACAAACCTTTTAGCAGGATTCTTCTGTTTGAGGTTCAAAGTCTCATCAACAAATCCTAAGCCATTTTGTTTCCCTTGTTTCTGATTCTCCAAAATCTCCTCCAGCACATCAGTAGCAGTATTCATCATTCTGACCTGCTTTTTCATGTTTTCAAGCTGAGACTTCAGTTGGCTCACTTCATCTTTGAGATCAAAATTTTGCACTAAGAGTTCACTTTTCTCATCCTGCAGTTTACTGATTGTCTTCTTCTGATCCACAAGTTGCTTGCAAACTTCTACACTTCTGATGTATAGACTTTTGTAATTGTCAGCCAGTTCTTCATAAGATGATTTTTCAACTCTGGCTTCAGACTCTAATGAAACTTCAGACTCTGAGAGTGTTTCAGACTCTGATAATGTCTCAGACTCTAAAAATGCTTCAGACTTTGAACAAGCTTCTGAGGCCTTAACCTTCACACCAGACTTGTACCTTCCAGTTAGGGCAACAACATACTTAGCAGATTCACTCTCTACATCTTCTTCTGAGTCTTCATCAGACCATGATACAGCCAAGCTCTTCTTCTGCTTCTTAAGATAAGTAGGATATTCTGACTTGATATGCCCATAACCTTCACACTCAAAGCACTGAACACCCTTTGATTGATTGCTTTTCTCATCAGTCTTGGCCTTCTTCACATCACTTTGTTGCTTATTGTTGTTGAATTTGAAGTTCTGACCTTTGGATTTGGATCTCCTGTCAACATGCTTCAGAATCTTATTAAACTGTCTCCCCAGCAACCCAAGAGCTTCTGATAAGCCTTCATCATTCTCATCAAACTCTTGTTGATCATCAGCTTCATAATTAACTGCAAAAGCAACTCCTTTTCCTTTCTTCTCAGTACGGTTATTGAAAGTTATTTCAAAATTCAGCAAGGATCCAATTAACTCTTCAACCTTCATATTGGAGATGTCATGAGCTTCCTCAATAGCTGTCACTTTCATATCAAATCTTCTAGGAAGTGACCTGAGTATTTTTCTAACAATCTTCTCATCAGACATCTTTTCTCCAAGAGAATCAAAAGAATTAGCCATATTCAGGACATTCATATAAAAGTCTTGTATGCTCTCATCCTCCAACATCTTCAAATTTTCAAATTTTGTGGTGAGAAGTTGAAGCCTGGACAGCTTAACCTTTGAAGTACCTTCATGAGTGGTCTTGAGTATCTCCCAGGCATCCTTGGCTATAGTGCACTGCTTGATCAGTCTGAACATGTTCTTGTCCACTCCATTGAATAGAGCATTCATAGCTTTGGAGTTTCCAAGAGCCAAATCATCTTCAGCCTTTGACCATTCTTCCTCTGGTTTTAGCACATCAGTCTTATTCCCCTCTTTGTCCAATACAACTGGATGATCCCAACCCTTCAGCACAGCCTTCCAGGTCCTGCTGTCTATGGATTTCAGGAAAGCACTCATACGAGACTTCCAATATTAATAGTTGGTCCCATCCAACAGAGGTGGTCTGTTAACATATCCTCCTTCCTTGTCCATTCTTGCCAAAAAAGCCTTCCCTGGAGCTCACCCAATAACAAGCAGGGTGTCTGCTCTGATGCCAATTGAAATTCTGGCAGGTACTGATTAGAACACGTAAAACAGAGTACTTAACAAGCAAAACAGAGTACGTAAATTTAGGTTCAGAAGCAGCAAAATAATGAACAGGAAATAAAGAACACAGAGTATTTGTTAACCCAGTTCGGTGATAAACAACACCTACGTCTGGAGGATACCAATCTAGGAAGGAAATCCACTATGTATAATTAATTCTAGGCTTAATTGCATGTTTGGTCCCTTATGTTTATTTTAGGTTTCAAGTTGGTCCCTATTGTTTTAAAAGTTTCAATTTGGTCCAAAACATGTTCTAGGCCGTATTTCTCGTCGTTTTCCATGCAATTTCAATTTGAATCTGAATGTGAACATAATTGGAGCTCAAATTTTAATAGAAAATCCTACTTTCAGGTGTAAAAAAGCAACTTGAAAGGGACCAACTTATGCTAACGTTGCAAACATAAGGGACCAACTTGAAACCTAAAATACACGTTTTGGACCAACATGAAACCTAAAATACACGTTTTGGACCAAATTGAAACTTTTAAAACATAAGGGACCAACTTGAAACCTAAAATAAACATAAGGGACCAAACATGCAATTAAGCCTTAATTCTAAGACTCAGACACAACCCTTGTTCCAGTCTTGTCACTTAATCTCTACCAGTCTAGACTTCTACCCAGGAACACCACCTAGGTATAAGAACCCTACTTACTTCCCAATCACGTAACCACAACCCAGTGATTAACAGACTCTTCAAACAATTATGAAATACGAAGTTACACTTCAAGACATCAAAGCCATCACTCGTACTTAAAAGCTTAGAGTGATTTACAACTCAACACAACTAAACCAACTCAAACATGTGAGTGGTGTACAAACAAAGCAACAGCTTACAAAACCCAAAAACTCTAAAACTTGATTCATCTTCTACAAAGCAGCACGTCCTCCTTATATAGTCTTCAGCAGCTCACATAATTCTGAACACAATAATCCTTAAAGATATGATTCTGAAATTGTTTAGAAGCTTAAAGAAGGAAACATATTTCTGAATAATATTTTGCAAAGATCCTTTGAAAATATATTCATAAATAAACACGAAGCCAATCTTCAATAAGATCTTCACATAAAATTATCACGCTTCTTGAAACATCAGCCTGGATAAATCTTCAACAAATCTTCAAAAGATACGCAAAAGGAATTAACAAAAAGAACGCAAAAACTCAGCTTCTGAAAGGCAGCTTCTGAAGGTCAACAAAAGTCAACGTCTGAAGGCAGCTTCTGAAGGTCAACAGAAGTCAACGTCTGAACAGTGTGTCTGAAGACCTGTTCAGCGTCTGATGAACAGTTCTGCGTCTGAAGGCCAGTTCTGCGTCTGAAGGCCAATATCAGCTTCTGAAACTTCTGAAAACCAATTTCCAGCTTCTGAAGACACAAATTAACATCTGAAGACGCTTAGCTTGTACAATATGATTTTAGCAAACATTTAGCCAACCTTCAAATAACCAACAATGATGACTATGATGTGTTGGTAAATGGTAAATGGATAATGATGAATGGATGATTATGATGATATGATGCCTTGAATGTTTGACTTGTTGATGTGTGGCCTTATTTGATTTGACAATGCGATTGGTGTTGATTTGGTGATGATATGTTATATGATGGAGTGAATTATATAACGATGAAGAGTATGTTTGGTGTGCAATGTTGAGTCTATATGTGGGTCCATGCATTCATAAGTCAGTCCTATGCAAAGATAAGTATGTAAAGATGAGGGACAATCAATAATATAACTCTGATTATCCAAATATGTAAAGACGAAGGATCACTCAGTAACAGAACTCTGATATCCAACCCGGTACCACATGCATGTAGAGTTGTTTTAGGCGCATTGCATGAACATGAAGAGTCGTATGTGGCAATGTTTTGGTGTGAACTTGTGCGTCTATATGGTAACTGTATACTCGATGATGATTGAGGTGAGGTGATTGATATGAATTTGACTTGGTGATTGCTTGTTGTTGAGAATACGTTATGTATGCCTTGAGAATCTTGCTTTAAAGTATTGATGTAATTAGGCTTGCAATTGAATGTGAATATGTTATGCATGTTTATGAGATAAACCAGGTTTAATATGATGTATGATTATATGATGATAATGTTGTTGTTTTGCCTGAACTTACATGCGTTTATTATTCCTTTATGTTGAACATATATCTTACCCTCCATTGGCTTTTTGGTCGCCTGCATCCTCGTGGTGTAGACGTGCAGGTTGAGGACTAGTTGTGCTTGTGAATATGTTGAGGATGGTGTGATGCCTACTCTTTTTATCTGCTTTTGAGAAGTCTAGATTAGAGGCTCTGATCTAGGATTTTGGGGATTGTTTAATACTTTATTGATTTTGATGTTGTTGGATCTATATGATCGTGTTGATGAGATTATTTATATTTGAGATTTTATGTTATAATCTGAGACATGACATTGAGATAGATTTTGTTTCTGCTGTGATCTGTTATTTATTGATGAAATTTTTATTATGAGAATTTAATATGAGCGGTTTGGCGAGTAGTAACACCTTGATGTAGATAAATGCTTGATTTATTATTTAAATATTAGTCTCGGGGTCCAGGGTGTTATATCTAACATTTTCCAAACCTTTGGACGAAACCAACACTATCCTGAACCAGTTAGGAAAGTAAAAACATACACTGAGAATCTTAGTTGCCAACACTCTGCCACCAATGTGACTTCCACATATCCATTCATGTACTTCCATCATTACTCACTTCGCTTAATTTTTGTTCAGGTATCTCAACATTACAGAATCTATCTCGCTTTTGTGCAACTTGTCATGTACCAAGGTGTACTTGGTTGTCATAATCTTAACCCTTCTTGCTCATTGGGTGAACCTGATAGGTATTGGACAATATATGTCACCCAACTTACACTATCCTCAACATTGTTAACTTCTTTTGCCTTGGTGTTGGGTATTATGAAAGTCTCATGTATCATTGTTCTGTTGTTTCCCAACTTCTTAGTGTTGGCGAGTTTAGATAAATAGGCATGCTATTGAGTTTTGATTTCTTGGTACATAAATGACCTCAAAGATTTGGAATTTACTTACTGAGGCCTTAACCCTTTATAGATACTTTATCAATTGAGGCTAATTTGTTTGCTGTTATCTTGCTACCTATCTTATTACTAGTTGAGAATCCATTTTTTCTATTAGCTCTAAAGCTTCTACTTCTAAGTCAAGTTTCATCACTATGATGAGTGATTCATATTCGGCATGGTTATTGATGCCTTTGGACTTGAAATGAAGATATTCCTTAATAAATATTATGTTTGGACCTTCTAAAATGACTTACGTGCAACCGCCTTTAAGTTCATAGGCTCCATCTACTGAGAGTATGAACATATTTAATTGGGCAGTCGGTTTTTACAACCATTATGTGGCTCTAGAATATCTTAGCCGTCTCGTTGTGGTGATGACGGTGAGAGCAAGGCAATCTATTTTCTGATATCTTTTTTTCAAAGTCTCAAAAAACAATGCTTACAATGGTGTTGAGGGAATGGACAGTTACATATAAGTAAAGGTATAAAGGGTTACCATGTCTATGTCTTTTAATGATAACATCAGTTGATAAAAAGATCTTCAACTTTTGGGCGTTGCTTCATATTCTTGGATCCATATTCTTGAGCTCTAGAACTTATCTGGCCTTATCACGAGTGTAAGATAAGTATCGGGACACGACTGCAATCCTTCATGTTAGTTGTTGGACCTCTTTGACATTTGCAAGAATTATCATGTTGATGATGAATTAAAATTTGTCAGGATTTACCTCTATTCCCCTTTTTGTGAGCACAAAGCCAATAAACTTTCCATCTTGACCCCCGAAAGAGTATTTGGAAGGGTTTAAACACATGTTGTACTTCCTTATCAATTTAAGGATTTCTTGAAGGCATCAGATGTGACTTCCTCCTTATTCCATTTTCACCACCATGTCATCAATATATACCTCTAGGTTCCTTCTTGTTTACTCCAAGAAGATCCTATCCAATATCCATCAAGCGTTGGTATGCAACTCCTTCCTTTTTTAGACCAAAGGGCATCACCTTGTAGTGGTAATTACAGGTATTTATCGTGAAAACGAAGTTTGGTGTGCCAAAGGAATCCATTTCGATTTGGTTGTACTTAGAATACGCGTCCATGAAGCTCAACAACTTGTACCCATAAGCTACATCTATTAGTCTATGAAAGTTGGACAAGGGATATGGATCCTTTTGGCATGCAAGGTTTAGGTCTATGAATTCCACACATATTTTCCACTTCCCACTAGATTTCCTCACAATCACCACATTAATTAACCACATAAGATATTTTATTTTGTTGATGAATACAGACTCCTTGAGTTTTGTTACTCCTTCTTCAACTTCTACCATCTGTTCTTCTCCCATTCACATCTTCCTTTGGGATATTGGATCGATGGTTGGTTGGAGTTCCTACTTGTGACATATCAACTTTTCATCGATGCTAGACATATCTGAGGGTTTCCAAAAAAAAAAAAGGTTTACATTTTTCTTAAGAGGAATATGATGAGATTTTCTTCTATGATTTCTAATGATGTTCCAAGATTTTTTACTTAGTGATGATTTCCCCTATTTGTACCTGCTACAAAGCCTCAATGGGGGAGACCCTCCTTTCTTCAAAATCTTCTATGAGATCAAGGTATGCGACGTTCTGGGCGAAGTTGACATTGTGAGAACCCTTTGATGGCTTGCACCACCTTAAACTTCGACATGATTTATCTTAAAACTTTTGTGATAACATCGCATCACCATTTCTTGATTGGCTCGCATTGCTCCCACTAATCCATTGTTGAGCACAAAATTCAAGGTTATATATAACATAGAGATGACTGCTTCTATTATGTTGAAGGTCGAGCAACCGATGATGATGTCATACGAAAAGAGTGTGATGTGTACATCCAAATACCATATTTTAATGCTTTTTGAGTTGTTTCCAACTCCAAAAGTGGTTCTGAGTGTGATATAACCCTTCTTGCTAGCTAGCTCTTCCGAAAATACCACCAAACTGCCTCAATATGGTTGGAACTGCTCCATGGTTGGTTGCAAGCCCTCGAACACCTTCCAATAATAGATTTTAGTCAAGCTCCCTATATATATCAGTACCTTCTTAACGTCCTAGTTGAATATTTAAACTTCTATTACCATCAGTTCATCCTCGTAAGGGATAACCCCCTTGCCATATCTTGCTGAGATATGGATATCTTGCTTCTTTGGGAGAAATATTTATTCCAAATAACTTTGGACATGGTTTACCTGCTTCATATATATTTTTCTTGATCAACTTTATTCTACTCCACATGAGAAACTTCCTACGGTGTTTGTTGATCATATGCCTAATTGGTGGATCATTTCATCTTTCTTGCTATTTTTCTCCCTAGTATCCCTTTTTGGGGAGCGAGGGGATATGCGTTGCTCTCCTTGGTGTCTGGCTGAGTTCGTCTCTGACTGCTCATTTCTTATGAACTTTTTTAAGTATCTTCCTAGGACCAATTTATCTATATGTCTCCTCAATGCATGACAATCTTTTGTATCATGTCCATTTGTCTAATGGTAGTCGCACAAGCTTTTCTGCTCATGACCCATAACTCTTGATGGTTGAGGTTCTTTTAGAAATCTGATGTGGATGTTATCTTTTTAGACTTTAATTCTTCTAGGGTTAAGTTAAGTGATGGAAAAATCAAATTGACTTTTTTCACTAGGATCGTTGTTTAGTCTGTGACCTTGGAAACCATCTCGTCATTTAGGAAAATATTCCTCCTTCCTTTCTGGTACCCTTTCCTTTATGTCTTGGCTTCACTTTTCGCGTTTCTCCTTCTCTTTTGTTGTAGCACTTTGTTCGAATCATGATTACATGCATGTTACATGCTAATTTATGAGCCAATGACTCGTTGAAGTGACCTACCGTTAATATGTTTTGAAAGGCTCCTAAGATCATTTCTTGGTGACGATTCAACACTCAAATTGTTGACTCGTTGAAACGCTTGAGTTAAACCTTTATGGGTTCTTAGTGGCCCTGTCAAATGTTGAAAAGGCTTGTTGTAATGACCTTCTGTTGCTTGGTTTCTACAATTTGATGTATCAGCTTGCGTTGGAAATCTCATGATCTAGTGATGGAAGTTATGGGAGGTTCATGTACCATTAAAGGGCTGCATCCTTTAAAGTGTCAGACAAGATTTTCCACTTCAAGGGATTGGTTGACACAATGATCTCCATCTTGGTGCCCACAATCATCGGGTGTTCTAAGGGATATCTCTTCCTATCAAATATTTCTAGGTGTTGAGTTTTTAAGTTTTCAGGGATGCGGGAATCCCATATTTCCCGACTTAGTGTTGATGGTCCTTTACTTTCCCATTATAAAGCTCGACGGTTTGACGCTCCAGTTGAATCCCTTGGACTTGTGTCTACAAAGTTTCATTTTGTTGTCGAAGATGTTCGACGACAACCTGAATTTTGCAGCACTTTGTTATTTGTTGATCGCGCCATCTTGCTCATATTGATAAACTGAGGCCTATGAGTATCTCTATTATGGCCCCACACTGGGTGCCAAATGTTCTTGCTGAGAATCGGGGGATTAGACCTAGCCGGTAGTGAGTCAAACCCTCGACTATATGTGTGAAGTATTTAGGGGGTAAAAAATGAATTCCTCTAGGGTCAGCTAGTGACCCCGATATATAGTATAAGTTTTAGGGTTTTGGGCAGTGTTTTCCTAGAACTCTATGAGTTTCCTTGGTCCTGAAGTTTAGGTTACTCTCTCCATAAACTTGCATGAGGTCAGCTTTGTCTTGTTTCTCAAGCTAGGATATAGGCGGTTTGGGTCATGGGCCATCAAGCTCGCCCATTATTGATATATGGCAGTGGGGCTAAGGTTCGACTTAATAGTCCAGTCTAGAACCCCCAAGCACAAAGCCTAAAAGGTTGAAGTACTTTAATAACCCTTCCGGAGACTTGAATATAACCATATTTGTAGCCATGGGTAGGGCTAGAAATGAGTCGAGCTGAACCGAACTCGTCTAAGCTTGACTCGACTCGATAAGAATTAGTTCGGCTCGAAACTCGACTCGAGTTTGACACAAACCTTTTTTGTAGTTCGAGTTAGGCTCTTTTAAAGTTTACGAACAACTCGGTTCGGCTCGATGGGTTCAACTCTTTAGCTCGATTCATGATGACAGGGCATCTCACGTTATTCTTAGCATGTTTTTCAGTCATTTTCAGTAGGTTTTATATCCAGAATAGACGAGTATTAGAGCAATTGCTTATGATTTTGGAACATTTGTAATGTTTTCTATATTTGAGTCTGTAATTCTATTCTTCTCAAAACATAGCAATTTTAGGGTGTTTTGATGTAATTCACGAAGAAATCATGCAAATTGGTAAAGCAATACATCTGAAGATTTATGAAGACCTTGGTTGTAACACCCATACTAAATTTATCTAGAATATTTAGCATGCGTATTAAACTTGATACTGGGTACGTTAAATTTTTCAATACTAGTAAGATACTACTGAATGAATACAATATACTTGTTTTATACAACTGATAAAGTACCACTAATGTGTACATATATACAAAGTACTGATGAAATCTTGCGCTGGTTCATGACGAGCAATTGCACACCACTCAGCTTATCCCTGATAAACTTCATCACGAACCTCTTGCTTACCTGAAAATGAATCAAATGGATTGGAATGAGACATAATGTCTCAGTGAGCTCCACATATCCTAGGCTGTATGGTAACCTCGGGGAAACCTACGATTGCCATATTCTAAACTCAACCCATTTCGGGTTTATACGTGTCTGTGCCTGCCATATTGTGTAGTCATGAAAACTAGACTACAATTTGCTAACTTAGTGATCGAGGGGAAACTAGGATCACTATCTGATAACTGATATCTACCTTGTCCTATTCTCATTGTATTATGATCATCTTTCTGATATTATTAAGTTAGAGAGTTAGCGTTGAACATACAATAATTATCTTGGTTCATTTTACAGAGTGCATCCAAGTGGAGTAACCCCGGAGTACATCTCCCTTATACCGGTGAAATTCCTATCTAAGGCTAACACCGGACTCCTCTTGTCGTCGTGCAGGATTTACATAAAAACAATGCTTGCCCACTACTAACGGGGAACCTCGACTCCACTACTAATGGGGAGCCTGAGAATCACGACTTAACTTACGTGTGGACAACCCTATCGAAGAAGTCCCATACGGCATAATCCGGAGCCTGTGGGACACGTTTAACTTAATCTTATTATTGTCGTGTAGGACTTACATCTAAAGAACGTCTAACCACTACTAACGTGGTACCTTAACTCCACTACTAACGGGGAGTCATAGAGTCACGACTTACTTTTAATTAACTTATCATACTTACATTAATAGTCTTAATTATTCATAGGTATAACTGATACATTATTCTAATCATATGCATATCTGTTAATGTACAAAAGTAAGTATAAGTTTTATATCGTTCCTCAGGGATTATCGCGATATCATAAACCGTTCAACGTCGATTATCGTCTTAAGTTAGGGTTTAACCTTTTTCATTACTACACTACTCAACATTAAAAATGCTATAAATAAACGTAGAGTAATAGGACATAAAAGGTGTTAGGATTAAAGTTCATCAATCAAACATCGTTTGTATTCGATTGATCATAAATACGGATTCTAGCTTTTCCTTATATATGACATTATCACGTATTACTCGACAACGTCATTCGTGTCCAAATGACGTCGTGAGATCGATCGTATCGTTTAATCGACGATTTCTCAATCTATTAAACGATTCGAAAGCTTTAACGATCCAATACTTAATGTAATTATCAAAACCAAATCCCATTTCTAGGATTTCTTATCTTGATAGAATATCATTCTAAACCTAGATTCAAAAGTATTTTCCAACATCATTTAAATCAAATATAAGAGTGAAAAGCAAGAATAAATTCCATGGTATATAAAAATGCTAGAATCATATATTTAAAGTATCAAAAGTTTACAACATAGAGTGATTGATTACCTATTAATCCCAACAAAGGAGATTAGTTGATCATTCTCATGATAACTATTGCAAAACAAGAAAGGAAGATGAAGAATATGTTAAGGCTTGATTTCTCAAAGCTTCTTAATGTAATCTTCACTTGAAATCCTTTTGCTATTTGAAGTTTGCCTCCTCTTATGCCTATTCTCTCTCTTAGAAATCAAATATTTAAAGCTCTGGAAGTTGTAAAATCAGATATTCAACTAACTATATGAAAAAATGAGCTTCAAATGCTTTTATATGCTGAGAATTTGCACGCTCGCTACAAGCGACCAGCTTGTCGCTGTAGCGAGGAAGTCAACTGGGCCAATGGGAGAGCTCCACGTCATCACTGAGCATTAAACCGCCCTTTGGTCGCTGTAGCGACAAGGTCTGTCGCTACAAGCGATGAAACCTTAAAATTCCCTGCCTAGGCTCGCTTCTAGCGTCCAGTTCATCGCTTCAAGCGATGAACTCTCAAAAATCCCTGCCTAGGCTCGCTTCTAGCGTGGCTTCTGGCGCTTCAAGCGATGAACTCATGAAAATCCCTGCCTATCCTCGCTTCTAGCGTGGCTTCTGGCGCTTGTAGCGATGGCTGAAGAAAAACTTCATTTTCTTTGCTCCAATCATGTCCAAGCATGAATTTCCTGCATAATAACATGGGGTTAGACTTTGGATCACAAATATTGCATTTTAACCACAAATATGCTCTTATCCTAAGATAACTTGTAAAACAAGTAACATAAGTGCCTTAAAATGTATCATAAGATAACAACTTTTAGGCACTTATCAAACTCTCCCCAACTTAAATTTTGGTTTGTCCTCAAACCAAAGAATCAAAAGGAAATTTTCACAGCTATAAACCAAAGTATTGAGCAATTAGCAAAGGAATCAAAAGTTTGAAGAAATAAATATCAGATGAGTGATTCAAATGTGACTGCGTAAGCTAGAGTTCAGTTTCTCATTAAACAAGATACATACTATAAATGTGAACTAGTTCTAAACACAAAGAATCAAATCACACAATCCTAAACAAGCAACATGTTTAAATTTGAACCAAACCTAACACACTTCTATATAAAGTATATGAACAATTTGAAATCTATTGTGAGGGTATGAACACTCATCCAACAAACATGATAACATTCCAATCAAATTATGTGTCCATCTAATTATTATTTCTAAAAGCATAAAAGGCATTGATCATAAGGTCTTTAAGGGTTGTAATTGGGCTAGGTTACAAAAGAATTGTCATATGTGGGATATTGAATTCAAATGGCCAAGCAAGAGGAACATTCAATCTATTTACAAACTTCCTCCTTTTTCCAATACAACTCTCGGTGAACTTCAATATTTTCTTTTCTTGATTGATCTTGACAACTTTTTATTTGAATTATTGCAAACCTTTTCATTTTTCTCTTTTCTTTTTCTTGGTTTGCTTTTCTTTCTTTTTTCTTTTCTTTTTCTTTTTCTTGTTGTCAAGACCAATTATCATCATTCACCACTACTTTGACATAAACACAACCTCCCTTTCTCCCCAACTTAATTCAATGACACCCTAATCGAATGTTCCTTTATCATTTTGGCAAAGGTCAATAATAACGATGGATAAGGGTTCATAAGAAAACAAATATCAGAATTCAATAAAGAGTTAACTATGAACTGAAATTTTTTTACAAACTCCGGCAATTTAAATAAGCAATTGAGCTTATGAAAATTGACAGTTCATGGCTAACGATTCTGATTCAATAGGCGCAGAGGGGTTAACAGATACTCACTTCTCACAGGGTAGGTTTATTTGGTCAAGTATTTCACTCAATTTCAAAAAAAAAATTGCCTTGATCATTTCAATGCTTTTATACAATTTAAAACAACAATATATTTAACATAAAATAACTGAGTTAAACATGAAATGTTGGTCTCCTGCATATATATACAATGGTTGAGGATTCCTCATATTTTGGCTAGTTCTAAATTGGTTCAAAACTAAACATATGCTTGCGTAAAACTGAATAGATTAAACTTGTGTGTAAAGAACTTTTTCACATTCAAGAATATACCTAGAAAAACAAGAAAACGAGTACCTTAGCTGCGCGCTTTTATCACTCATTCTATCATTATCACTCAACTGATTCTAAGCTCAATGCTTTGCTTTCAAACAAGCACTTAGCTTTTGAATCTTTGTCATCTTTCTTTCCAAATTGTTGGGATAATTCAAAAAAAAAATTTAACCAAAAATAAATAACAAAGCATAAATAAAGCATAATATACACTAAACATTTAATAACCAAAATATAATAACATAAAAGCCAAAGTAACATAATCCATGGTACATAAGCATAACCAAAACAAAGTACAAAGCATGAAAAATGTAATAAAGTACAAAGCATAATAAATAAAACGAAAGAAATGATAGAACAAAAATCTGCAGCTTGCATCAAGATCTCAATCTGAATCCATGTCGTCTGAATCGATCAAGTCTGCAGCCACATGGTCAATGCTCCGAGTAGCCTCTGAGGAGTCATCGCCATGGTCATCATCAGCATCAGCATCATCATCATCATCATCATCATCATCTGCACCTGCCCCTCCAGAATAGAAAGGCCTGTCCCCAGGCCAAGCAATATGCTCGTGGAAAAAGGCTGGAGTCCAAGTACTATAGCCGCTCTCGTGCAAATGACTCTGAATCGTCGTCAAGGCGCGATGATTAGACGCGTTCTGAGCCATGATGAATGAGCCAACTAGAGAAGGGTCCCAACTAGAGAAATCCAATGGTGGATAGGTTGGGGCCTGAGGCTGACTAGGATCCTGTGGTGCTGGGGGTGGTACTGTAGAAGGTCCAGCTGATGTGGAAGGTCCGGCAGAGGAAGAAGGTGGAGCAGTAGGAGAGGGGGTGGAGCAATACCTATTGATGTACCTGTCATCAATAGGGTTTTTTATCTCTTCATCCACTTGGGTAGGCATGTGTATCCTAGCCTTTCTACACAATCCCATTATCAAACCAGGGAAGGTCAATGGGCATTTAGGTTTGCCTGGCGGCAGGATACCACTCTCTGCCACAACCCTCATCTCATTAGCTATAATCCTAGCAACGTCAACCTGACGGTTGCTAAGGATATAGTGGAGCAGGGGTGTGACATCGAGGGTAGTGGATGAAGTGTGAGACTTAGGCCGAATATTATAGAGAATGAGGGTAAGTATTACCTGAGCTGGTGTGGTCATGTGGTCCCTAAATGCTCTAAAAGGCTTACCTGAAGCCTTGCTCACATCATATGTTCTTCCCTCTTGGAAGATTTCCCGTGCTATTAGATCATGATCCCAGTTCCCCGCTCTTTGATGCTCATGATAGGCACACAACCGCTTGTAGTCGATTAGGTCATCCGGGAATGTGAGGTCCAGGGGATTACCTAAATACTCGCTAATTGCATCCCTATGAAACATGATAGTACGCCCTCGGACAAATGTTGTCCAGGTGAAGTCGTCTGAGGGATCAGCTGGAATCGCGTTTGCATAAAACTCCCGCACGATATCATAATTAATCTTCCGGGGAGGACTGCACAATATTCCCCATTTTCTCTCATTCAGCATGTGTGCAAGTCCTCCATAGTTCCCTTCCTCTGAGATCCTGAACTGTTTCTCGGACCAAATCCTTCTAGTCTTGAGCTCTGCGTAACGCTCTTGGTTACGCAAGCTTAGGAATCTGTTGGAATCATGTGGTTGAGGGTTTGGTTTAGGTCTAGATGATGATCCCTCAACATTCCTTGATCTCTTCGATGATGATTTAGGTGCCATGCCTACACAATAACATAAAACATGCAAAACAGGTAGGAAACAAGTTAGCATTAGATCAACAGAAAAATAAAACCATTTCTGGGCTTCGTCGCTACAGCGACAGGTTAGTCGCTTGTAGCGAGCGAGCCCAGAATTTTCTGGTTGCCTGCGCTACAAGCGCTGTCTAGCGAGGGCCAACCCATTTTCAAAAATCTGATTTTTCTTGATTCTAACCTACTTGTGGCATGCGAAAATAACCCTAAAGCTAATACAAATGAATAAAAATCACTAAAACTCCCTCATCATCAAAAACCCTAAATTTATTTTGAATTTTTGGAAAAAACATTTTCAATAATACAATTTTCTACCCAAAGATGATGATAGGTCAGTTTGCTAAGTGATTCTAGTTCATTTTGAACAGCTTAATCTATTGATTAACATGGGTATTCAAAAGGGCGTATCCTAAGGTTAAAAAAATGAAAACCCTAAAACCCTAAGTTCTTAAAACGCATGCTGGCACAATTAACATGTATAAAGCATACAAACATGGACAGACAGATACGAAAAACATACCTGATTGATGTTGAGTGCAGATTGAATAGGTACAGAGAATCAAATTGCAAGATATTGCAGAAAATTGCAGAAGCAGAAATGCAGAAATAACAAAAGTGTAATGGAGTGTGTACTGAGGTTTGTGGGATGCGAAAATGTTAATGTATAACAGATATGGTAATAATTAGGTGGTTGGGGGGTAGGGGAAAGGTTATAGTGGCTTTGGAACTTGAAATAGCCGTTTTCTGCTACGGTCGCTACAAGCGCGCGATGCATCGCTACAGCGACGAGATGCTAAGCCCATCGCTACAAGCGAAAACATGGCGCTACAAGCGCAAATCAGAAAGTCATCGCTACAAGCGACCGTACGTCGCTACAGCGACGTAGTGTAAAGTTCATCGCTACAGCGATGAGATCTGTCGCTGTAGCGACCATGACAGAAAACAGAAAAATAAAATTTTGAGTCTTTGCCACTATCCCTACATGCATAAATAGCTGTACAGAACTAAAATAAAACTAAAAATACAACATACTTACAAAATTGGGGTGCCTCCCAACAAGCTCTTGTTTAACGTCATTAGATCGACGCCTGATTCACTTTTGCTTACGAATTGATGAGTGAAATCGTCGTCGTGTGCCGAACAACTTCACCTCCAAAATATGGCTTCAGCCTCTGTCCATTCACTGTCCATGTTGACTTAGTGATAGGATCTTCTAGCTCCACAGCTCCATAAGGTTTGACTTCCTTGATCATGAACGGACCGGACCATTTGGACTTCAATTTACCCGGAAATAGCCTTAGCCTTGCATTGAACAGCAACACCATTTGACCGGGTCTAATTCCCTCTTCATGATCTTCTTGTCATGATACCGTTTGACCTTTTCCTTATAGAGCTTGCTTGACTGATAAGCTTGGTCACGCATTTCTTCTAGTTCATTCATCTGAAGCTTTCTCTTCTCCCCCGCTTGCTCTTGATCAAAGTTCAAAAACTTTAGCGCCCAAAACGCTTTATGCTCCAACTCGACCGGCAAGTGGCATGCTTTCCCATACACCAACTGGAATGGTGTGAAACCCGTAGGAGCTTTGTATGCGGTCCTATAGGCCCACAATGCTTCGTCCAGTTTCATCGACCAATCCTTTCTTGATGATGACACGGTCTTCTCAAGTATCCTTTTGATTTCACGGTTGGATACCTCGGCTTGACCGTTGGTCTGTGGATGGTATGGTGAAGCTACCTTGTGTTTTACTCCATAGTGCTCAAGTGCTTTTGCCAACTGTTGATTGCAGAAGTGAGAACCTCCATCACTTATAAGCACTCTTGGAGTTCCCAATCGGGAAAAGATGTTCCTTTTCAGAAACTTGACCACCGTCTTACTATCGGCTTTCGGGGATGCTATTGCTTCTACCCACTTTGACACATAATCTACGGCCACCAGAATGTATTCATTGGACATGGAGGATGGAAACGGCCCCACAAAGTCTATCCCCCAACAGTCAAAGACTTCGACTTCAAGGATGCTTTGCAGGGGCATCTCATTCCTTTTTGAAATCCCTCCAGTTTTCTGGCAACTCTCGCATTCCTTCACATGCTCGTATGCGTCTTTGAACAAAGTGGGCCAATAAAAGCCTGCTTGAAGAACTTTTGCTCCAGTTCTTTCTCCGCTATAATGCCCACCATATGGCGAATTGTGACAATGCCACATGATGTCCTTGGCTTCTTCTCTTGCATCACATCTCCTTAACAGGTGGTCTGCTCCAATCTTGAAGAGGTACGGGTCATCCCAAATGAATTGAGTTGCATCTCTCATCAACCTCTTCTTCATTTGCCATGTGTAATCCTCCGGTATGAACCTCGTTGCTTTGTAATTGGCCATGTCAGCAAACCATGGTCTTTCTTGCACCATAAGCAACTTTTCATCCGGGAACTCTTCAAGAATGTCCCTCTCATTCTTCGTTATCTCATCGTTCACCAATCTTGACAGATGATCAGTCACTAGGTTTTCAGTCCCCTTTTTGTCCTTAATCTCCAAATCAAACTCTTGGAGTAGCAACATCCAACGGATGAGTCTCGGCTTGGAGTCGGGTTTGGTGATTAAGTACTTGATAGCTGCATGGTCAGTCCAGATAACAATCTTTGAACCTATGAGATACGAACGAAATTTTTCCAATGCGAACACAATAGCAAGTAATTCTTTTTCAGTGGTAGCATAATTGACTTGTGTGTCATTTAAAACTTTACTTGCATAGTGTATAGCATGAAAAATTTTGTTCTTGCGTTGACCTAACACCGCTCCTACCGCATAATCACTTGCATCGCACATAAGTTCAAAATCATAGTTCCAATTTGGTGCGGTGATTATGGGTGCGGATGTTAAGCTATCCTTTAAACTTTCAAAAGCAGTAAAACAATCAATATCAAAATCAAAAGACTTATCTTTGTTGAGCAAATTGCTCAATGGCTTTGCAATCTTTGAGAAGTCTTTGATGAATCTCCGATAGAACCCGGCATGGCCTAGGAAACTTCGGATTCCTTTGACGTTGACTGGTGGTAGAAGCTTTCCTATCACATCAATCTTAGCTTTATCAACTTCAATACCCTTGGAGGAAATCTTGTGACCAAGGACTATACCCTCGGTTACCATGAAGTGACACTTCTCCCAATTGAGCACCAAGTTGGTTTCCTTGCACCGTTTCAGTACCGTGTCCAGATTCTTCAAGCATAAATCGAATGATGACCCGAAAACTGAGAAGTCGTCCATAAACACTTCAATGCTCTTTTCTATCAAGTCTGCAAAGATGGCTTGCATGCATCGTTGAAATGTTGCTGGAGCGTTACATAATCCGAACGGCATGCGTCGATATGCAAATACTCCAAAAGGACAAGTAAAGGCGGTCTTCTCGTGATCGTCTGGATTCACCGAAATCTGATTGTAACCCGAATATCCATCAAGGAAACAATAAAAAGCTTGTCCTGACAGTCTCTCTAGCATTTGATCCATAAATGGTAGAGGAAAATGATCCTTCCTTGTAGCTTTGTTAAGCCTCCGGTAATCGATACACATCCTCCAACCGGTGACGGTTCTTGTCGGTATGAGCTCATTCTTCTCGTTCGTGATTACCGTCATACCTCCCTTCTTAGGGACAACTTGAACCGGACTAACCCAAGTGCTATCCGAGATCGGATATATCATGCCGACTTCAAGTAGTTTAACCACTTCTTTCCGGACTACTTCCTTCATGTTTGGGTTTAGCCGTCTTTGAGGTTGTGCTACCGGCTTATAATCTTCCTCCATCATGATCTTATGCATACAATAGGATGGACTTATCCCTTTTAAGTCGGATAGTGTCCAGCCTATTGCTTCCTTGTTGGACTTCAAAACTTCTACCAATTTTGTTTCTTCATGGTTTGACAAGGAGCTACTAATAATAACCGGTTTGGTACCCTCTTGATCAAGAAATACATACTTCAAATGTGAGGGTAGTATCTTCATCTCCGGCTTCACTTCTTCAACTTGAGCTTCATTCGTTAATTCCTCAATTTTGGCTTTGTGAGGAGGAATTTCCTTCAACGAATCCAGCTCCTTCAAACACTCTTCAAGCTCCTTCTCATCTTCTTCTCCTATGATACTAAGTGCATTTGTCAATACTCTTTCAAGATGTGTCAAGTGATGCAACTGGTTTCTCGTATCAACAATCAATTCTTCCGTTGCATCCATCTTGAAATAGGCACCTTTATCACTAGGATATTTCATCGCTTCGTTGATGTTGAAATTGACTTCTTCATCGTCCACACGGACTTTCATTAAGCCTCCGTCAAGATCAATCATCATCCTTGCCGTTTGCATGAACGTTCTCCCAAGAATTAGCGGCACATCATCATCTTCAGGTATGTCCATCACTACAAAGTCGATGGGGAACAAGAACTTGTCGACTTTCACCAACACGTCTTCAGCTATTCCCAACGGACGAGTGTAGGATTTGTCGGCCAATTGCAAGGTCAAGTTAGTTCTTTTCACAACCAAATCACCAATCCTTTTGACAACGGATAGTGGGATTAGGTTGATACTTGAACCTAAATCAATGAGTGCCTTGCCGACATTAACATTGCCAATAAACACCGGTAGTGTAACTTTGCCCGGATCTCTCTCCTTCCTTGGCAATGTTCTCTGGATGATTGCACTACAATTAGCATCTAGCTGAATTGTTTCTTCTTCATTATACCTCCTCTTCTTGGAGAGAATCTCTTTCATGAACTTGGCATAAGTTGGCATTTGCTCTAGGGCTTCCGAGAACGGTATGTTGATTTGCAAACGTTTGAATATGTCAAGGAACCTAGCAAACTGCCTCTCTTTCTCCTTTCTTGCTGGTGTAGTTGGGTACGGTAGATGTGGTGTTGGCGCATTCTTCACTACTTCTTGATTCTTGACCTTCTCCTTCACCACATCTTTCTTCCACACTATGTTTTCATTTTCAACTACATCCTTATTTTTTTCGACTTCATCCTCTCTATTTACTCCTCCTGTTTCCTCCTCATTTCCTTCATCATCATCTTTCTCCTCATTCTCAACAACTCTTCTCTCAACTTCAAGGTTGTCACCTATACCTTTTCCAATTACCTTCCCACTCCGAGTAGCAATCGCCTTGCAATTATCATTGTCTCTTGATGCAAGGACTTCTTCATCAAAATGACTTAATTGTCATTTTGATGATGATGCATGATCTTTTGGGTTGGTTTGTGTGTTGGCGGTAAAGGTTCCGCCTTGCTGGGTTGCTTGAGCTAGCTGTTGTGCCAACTGGCCTACTTGTGTTTCCAGGTTTTTGATGGAGGCATCAGTGTTCTTTTGGTTAGCCATTGACATTTGCATGAATTGGTTAAGAGTTTCGTCGGTGTTTTGGTGTCGGTTTTGTTGTGGAGGTTGGTATTGATTGTAGTTTTGGTAAGGTTGTCGGTTTTGTTGCCCAGCTTCTTGCCTCCGACCTTGGCCATAGTTTGGATTGTTCCCTCTTGGGAAGTTGTTTGTATGACTTTGGTATTGGTTTTGAAACTGTTGTGGCCTTGGTTGATTCCCAACATAAGTTACCTCTTCGGTGGGTGGCGGACAAAATCCGGTGGGGTGATCTCCCGAACAAAGTTCGCATGATGCGACTTGGTGTTGTCTCCTTTGTTCGTTTTGAATATCCTTCATTTGTTGAGGAAGGTTGGCCATCTTTCTAGTCAACTCCTCCACTTGTTGCGTTAGCAACTTGTTTTGAGCAAGGATTGCATCATTCGTCCCCAAATCTAGGATTCCCGCTTTCCTTTGGCCTTGGTTTCTGTTATGGTGAGCCTGGTGATCATTCAATGCCATTCTCTCTATGATAGCAACAGCATCTTCGGCGCTCTTGGCCATTAAAGAACCACCAGCAGCAGCATCAAGCAATAACTTGGATTGTTGTTGCATCCCGTTCCGGAAAAGATGAATTTGTGTGTTGTCATCGAATCCATGGTTAGGGCATCTTCTAAGCATCGACTTGAAACGCTCCCATGCCTCACATAACGTCTCACTTGAACCTTTTGAGAATACAGCAATAGTTGTCTTCGCCTCCATGAAACGATTCTGAGGGAAGAATCTCTCAAGGAATTTCTCCTCAAGAGTGTTCCAATTTGTCATCACCGTTGGTGGCTGATCCAAATACCACTCTTTGGCCTTCCCAATCAAAGAATGAGGAAACATCCTCATGAATATAGCCTCCTCATTGTTCTCCGTCTCTCCAAGTGTACCGGCGATCTCATAAAATTTGGTGAGATGTTGGAACGGATCCTCATGGTCCAATCCTGAGAAAGGATTAGCATAAAGTATTTGAAGGATCCCGGTCTTCATCTCGGTTTGCTTTGTGGTCCGTGGCGTTTTCCCCAATTGGGCCAAATGGCGTGGGCTATTGTGACATGGCATCCCACTTCCGCCTGAACCTCCTGAACCATCTCCTGCTGCAGCCATTGGTAGCTCTTGGCTTGGAATTGGACTAGATGAAGGACTTGAAACAGAAGTTTCCTCTTGTTGCTTTTTCTTTGCTTGCTGCTTCTTTTTCCGATTCTTACTATTGTTTCTTCGAGCTGTTCTCTCTATTTCCGATTCAAAAAGCAGTTGGTCGTCCGATACTTGACCTCGCATATACGGTTTCAACAATCTGACCAAAAAGAATTAGCAAACAAGATGGATAAGGAATAATAGTTATATACATAAAAGAATTTTGTGCAAAATTGCTTAAGATAATAATTAACGCTGCAATGATTATAATATCATAACGTTAATCCCCGGCAACGGCGCCATTTTGTTAATGTACAAAAGTAAGTATAAGTTTTATATCGTTCCTCAGGGATTATCGCGATATCATAAACCGTTCAACGTCGATTATCGTCTTAAGTTAGGGTTTAACCTTTTTCATTACTACACTACTCAACATTAAAAACGCTATAAATAAACGTAGAGTAATAGGACATAAAAGGTGTTAGGATTAAAGTTCATCAATCAAACATCGTTTGTATTCGATTGATCATAAATACGGATTCTAGCTTTTCCTTATATATGACATTATCACGTATTACTCGACAACGTCATTCGTGTCCAAATGACGTCGTGAGATCGATCGTATCGTTTAATCGACGATTTCTCAATCTATTAAACGATTCGAAAGCTTTAACGATCCAATACTTAATGTAATTATCAAAACCAAATCCCATTTCTAGGATTTCTTATCTTGATAGAATATCATTCTAAACCTAGATTCAAAAGTATTTTCCAACATCATTTAAATCAAATATAAGAGTGAAAAGCAAGAATAAATTCCATGGTATATAAAAATGCTAGAATCATATATTTAAAGTATCAAAAGTTTACAACATAGAGTGATTGATTACCTATTAATCCCAACAAAGGAGATTAGTTGATCATTCTCATGATAACTATTGCAAAACAAGAAAGGAAGATGAAGAATATGTTAAGGCTTGATTTCTCAAAGCTTCTTAATGTAATCTTCACTTGAAATCCTTTTGCTATTTGAAGTTTGCCTCCTCTTATGCCTATTCTCTCTCTTAGAAATCAAATATTTAAAGCTCTGGAAGTTGTAAAATCAGATATTCAACTAACTATATGAAAAAATGAGCTTCAAATGCTTTTATATGCTGAGAATTTGCACGCTCGCTACAAGCGACCAGCCTGTCGCTGTAGCGAGGAAGTCAACTGGGCCAATGGGAGAGCTCCACGTCATCACTGAGCATTAAACCGCCCTTTGGTCGCTGTAGCGACAAGGTCTGTCGCTACAAGCGATGGAACCTTAAAATTCCCTGCCTAGGCTCGCTTCTAGCGTCCAGTTCATCGCTTCAAGCGATGAACTCTCAAAAATCCCTGCCTAGGCTCGCTTCTAGCGTGGCTTCTGGCGCTTCAAGCGATGAACTCATGAAAATCCCTGCCTATCCTCGCTTCTAGCGTGGCTTCTGGCGCTTGTAGCGATGGCTGAAGAAAAACTTCATTTTCTTTGTTCCAATCAGGTCCAAGCATGAATTTCCTGCATAATAACATGGGGTTAGACTTAGGATCACAAATATTGCATTTTAACCACAAATATGCTCTTATCCTAAGATAACTTGTAAAACAAGTAACATAAGTGCCTTAAAATGTATCATAAGATAACAACTTTTAGGCACTTATCAATATCTAATGCATTCATCAGGGTGAATAATTCTCTGTTACTTGAATGTTGAAAACATTCCTTGTACTTCCATATGCTAAATTGAATACATTCTTAATCTTGCTAACCTATCATAGGTTCTAGACATATTGTTGTCATATGCCATACTTAAGGGTTTACCATCTCACTTGTGATAACTTCCCTATTAATCTAACCTTTGCTCTCGTACCTCTAATGCATTACCTAATCCTTGTTCACTTATTGTTTATCTGTTGAAGACCTTTCAGATATGTCAAAATGGTATTTTCTTAGAAATTAGGGTTTTCATATAAAACAGTTGCAAAAAGCCTCGTCTGACACGCGCACAGCTCGCTGTATGAAGTACAACAGCCCAGGAGGGAACTGTCATAACTCGCCCAGCGAGCCATATCTCGCCATGGCGAGTTGGTCCAGAAGCTAAAAGTGATGTGCTCGCTGCAGCGAGCTCCAGCTCGCTGTGACGAGCCTGACAGTATAGAAAATGTTCAAAAACGTGATTTTTCACCATTTTGACTTATCCAAACTTACCCAAGCTGCTCAACAACTTTAGGAATGATTTTCTACTGGAAAATGATGGTTTAATTCATGGATAAACAAGGATTAGCATGCATCAAGGGATTAGGGCACAAAATGTTAACTCTTCTAAATAAATGGGTTTCACCCAAAACTCACCCAAGGTGGGTTCTAATCTAAGGAACTCACCTGAACAACTTGTTTGGATTCTTTGCCAAGCTCTTATCCAAACCCTAGCTTCAATCCCTTTTTCCTTCCTTGTTTCCTTAGCTTCAATTGGCTCAAGAATCACAAGATTTGTGCTTGCAAGTGGGCTAGACCAAAAGGATGATGATTAGATGAAGATTGAAATGGTAAGGGATGAGAAATCGTGGGAGAGAGTAGAGAGTAGGGAGAGGAAAATTCTAGAGACAGAAGTGAGAAGGAAAAATGAAGGGAAAATGGGCTTTGGCCCTTTTATAGGACCCTGGAGTGGCAATTACCAAATTGCCCTTTACTTAAAAATATCTCTAGTACATCGTCACAACACTGATAAACATCTGAGTCTTAAGCGGGATGTTACACTCTACCCCCCCTTAAAGAAATTTCGTCCTCGAAATTTAGAATTCGCCTGAGATCATGTATGAATATATTCTTCTTACCTCTGCCTTAGTTACTCCAGATATTCTCTACTAGCTGATTCTTCCATTCGATCTGCTTATCGGGATTCCATGGCTACTCTAGGGTCTGACATGTAGATTACTCATACACCTCGATTAACGTTGGCTGTTTAAAACTGGTTCATGGCCATGGTTTCCACCTTAGTAAGTCAAAAATATTCGACAATCTCTTCCTTAACTGAAAGGTTTGATGTCCATTACATAATTCTTACATAGTATTTTATGCGGTTGTCTAAACCAATAAGTCCGACTCACTTGACTATGTCCCTTGTTCACACACTTCGTGCAAATCCAACTTAAGGTTATCAAGTATTGGACACTCTCACTGAATTTATAAGTTTCCTTCATTGCCCTTATAATCTTACCCTGAAGACTTTGGGTCGATCTTATTCTCCTCAAATATTCTCACTCTTTAAGAGGTCTATTGCTCTACAACTAATTCCAATGAATTCTTATATTTGTCTTTCACCTCGCATGACGACATCTTACCGCTATAATCGTACCACTCTCCATATAGAGTCATCCCTACACTGAAAGGTATCTGATATTGGTACTCTCAAACGGAAGTAAGGATTACTACAACTACCTCCACTACCCAAATACAAGTAGGAGGCATTACCTCTAGTACCTGCTCCTTTCTTTCGGACATCTGGTGTTCTACTTATCACAAATATAACCATTACTTCCACTATGAAATTCTCAAGAGTTCGCGGAATTTTACAGATTACTCATGCTCCACTTCAATTAGTCTACGACGTCGCTTATCTTAATAACTTAGAAATCATTCTTCATTACTAGAAGTTTGATAATCTTTTATCATTCGTGTCACAACTTATTCTCGAATTCTTGTCGTAGCGTTAATATTTTCTATACCGATATATCCAAAGCTTATAGGAGATTAGTCCAAGTGATGAGTGGTATACGCCGTCTCACATGTCATCATATGGTACAATTCATAGCACATAATTTACATACATGTCCGAGTACGTGTACACTACTAACGAGTACACAGTACGTCACATCGTCTTCGTCCGACTAACGGGACATCATACTTAATCAAAATATATTTGAGACAATACCACATCAACTTGAGACCTTCTTCTTATTTTTAAATCATGTTTATTCCCTGAGTATACATTATCCCATAACATAAATTACGGTTACATTATATCGGTATTATAAACTTATTTCTCATTTCTGAACATCGAGTTCAAAATTTCCGAACTCTTTAGCTAAAACGTGTTCGGTATCAACAAGCATGTTCTGATTAGTATCTTCCCACTTAAACATTAATGACCGCATACAACGGTTACTGATACAAGTCACATAATTGAAAAACATGATACACAACTGTCTGAGTAGTATGAGTACTGATATACAGAAAATTCTAGAGAGAGAAGTGAGAAGGAAAAATGAAGGGAAAATGGGCTTTGGCCCTTTTATAGGACCTTGGAGCGGCAATTACCAAATTGCCCTTTACTTAAAAATATCTCTGGTACATCGTCACAACACTGATAAACATCTGAGTCTTAAGCGGGATGTTACATTGGCAAGATTAAAGAATGAAGATTCAAGAGGCCTCAGAAGACTTTACAAAGGGAGGAATTTTGTTCTCAAGTTCAAAGACATCTTATATGGAAGCAAACACCCAAAAAGACGAAGAAACATGCGTTTCCAGCACCGGACTGCACTCACATGCACCTAGCGCACAGAGTGGGGAGCCTGGCGCCCAGGAACACTACACACACGCGCTGGCGCATGGATGTAGGTGTCTGGCGCCTGAAACATCACTCACATGCACCTGACGCATGGTTCTAGGTGCCTGGCGCCTGTTCCTTGCGAGCCAAGGCGCTGTTTTGTGACCTTTTTGTGGAAAAAGCCCGGTATTTTAGCCCAAGTTTAGGTGGAAACTCTCCCTATAAATACCGCTCTCCTCATTCACAATTTCTCTTTCAGAACGAAGTGGTTCAAGAGGAAGGCAAGCACTAGGAGCTTCAAGGGAGGAGTTTTTCTCCTCACTCCAAGTATTTCTAGGGTATATTTTATTTCTTTTGTAATTTGTCTTTAGTTACCATGCGTAACTAAATCTTTTTAGGCTAGGGTTCTAAGATGAACCTCTATTCTTGTTGTTGGATAATTTATTTAATTTAAAGTCTTTATTTAGTTATTTCTCTTTATGCGATTTAGTTTTACTGTCTGCGTTAGATTTGTCTCCTCTGAAGCATAACCCTGACTTAGGCACTTAGGGTGGTGACATTACCTAATATTGATACATATATGTCTAATCATGAAGTAATTAATTAGTATCTAGGGAAACACGCCGAAAGAGAGCAGAACCCTGAGAGAAAGGTACTTAGGGAGGTGACATACCTAATATTGATGCATATATGCTAGAAGTAGGAAGTAACTAGTTAGTAATTAAGGAAACATGTGACTTCACGACTTAAATCAGCCCAATAACTCCACTCTCCTTTCACCTTGGTAAGGTAGACGCTGATAGGGCTGCCCGTTTGTAGAACTATCGAGAGGGAGAGTGTGTTATGTGCTTCTAAGATTCATAGATGAGCAGACCTTTAAGAACATTGGGACAACACTGATCGGGATTTAGGAAAACTAATTTAAGTTTATGTTTCAATTACCTCTGAGAGAGTAAGACCCCACGCGTACCTACCCGTGTGATCAACAGATGCAACTCAATAGCTGGAGGGGAGTGAGCCCATATCTCTGAGAGAGTAAGGCCCCACACATATCATCCCCGTGTGATCAGCAGGTGCAACTTGATAACTGATAGATAGTAAAATCACACAATCTCATCACTTAGATAGACACGATTAATAACATGAATAAAAGTTGACTGTTACGTAATTCCAACAATTAAATAGAGGGGATTCGAAGAATCCTAACCGCCGCTAACATTCTGCAATCAAAATAGGTAAACTTTGCTCTGTTGCAAACATATTAACTTTGCAAAACTCTAAACCCTTATCTCTTTTATTTTTATTGTTCCCAGATAAGTAACGCGAGTTTTTTGGTTGAAACGACAATCCCTGTGAATACGATACTCTACATATCACTTTATTACTTGGTAAACGATTTTGTACATTTACCTAAATTCGACCATCCATTCACATATTTCAAAAGTGATTTTATTTTTTTAAAAAAAGAACAATATTTAGATCTTTTGTACTTTTACTTTTTTTTTAAAAAAGAACAATATTTAGATCTTTTGTACTTTTAATTTAGTTTAAAAAAGGTCAAAAGATAAACTAGATTATTTCACAAAAATTGCTACTGTATTGAGATAAGGAGACAATGATTGTTTTAATGGGTAAAAAAGAAACCCATATAATAATTATTTGGTGTCAAAACCACAAATTATTTTTTGGTCTCAAAACCACTTGAATAAAAAATAATAATAATAGCTATTAGGCTACTTCTCTACATTTAAAATGTATGAGCTCTAACCACTAAACTACTTGACAAAAAAAATAAATAATAGCTAATAGCACTACTAATTAATAATTATAGCACTGCTAATCCATTCACAATTAGTTGAAGGGTTTTAGGCGTTATTTTATAGCTGAGTTTGATACCTTCGCCTAATAAAACTTTCAATGTGGGACTTCAATGATCGTGTGCGGTAAACAAGAGTTCATACACTAATGTTCCTCATTTCCTCCTAAATTGGCAAAGCTTATATTAAAAAAAGTAGTAATAATATATAGCAATAATAAATATATATCGAGTCAAATCATGAACCAAACGAGTCGAACTACATGTAGCTCAAGTTCAGCTTATTTATGTAACGAACTTAATTTTCAACTCAAGTTGAAATCATTTGGTTCATGAACCAAGTTCAACGAGTTAATTACTAAGTCGAGTTCCGAACTATATTCGAGTTGATTCGGTTCATTGTGATCTTATGTTTTATGCTATTAACATGGATGCTATAAGTTTGTTCATAAATTCATCCTTTTTGTTTTTAGCCACTTTGAATTTGTATTATATTGATGTACTTTATCAATTTGAATGAATTAATATCGTTTATTTTTGTAAAAAAAGTATAAAACTTTTTTGAATTTAATTTAAAATATTATTGTTATTATTATTTTTTAAATTAAATTTTGAATTTTGAAACATATATATATATAGAGAGAGACGCAGATATAGGTAATAAAATCTAAATTTGACTTTTTTTCTTGACCAAAAAAATTGACTTTTCTTTGCATTATGTCAATTTAATTTAATTCATTATTTTATTTTTTTAATTGTGATTGAATGTAATTAGTATAACTTAATAACTTAATATTTAATCGTTGGTATATGTTTTTTCCTTTTGGTAAGCCATAAATGGTTGTGATTGGAATTTAATTTTTACAATTATAACAAATATGTTTATTATTCAGCTTGCCACATGTCTCTTTTCTTGTATTTTATTTTGATGTCCCATGTGTACTTGTCTCATTTCATTATTCTAAAATGTATGTCTGTATGTATGTATGTATGTATGGGAGATAGGAGATATCTATTCTATTCAATAAGTTGGTACAGTTGACTCTATAAATTTTTTTTTGAGGCATTGACTCTATAAATATGACAACTATGTACACAGTTATATCATTTTGGCTAAATTACATATTTAGTCCCTTAACTAATTTTTTGATTTTATTTTGATCTCATAATTGATATTTCTCACGTTTTGGTCCCTCGACTATGTTTTTGTTAGCCAACTTGGTCATCTCCATTAATTTTTTTTTTAAATGTTTAAGTGTACCTCCAAAACTTCATAAGTTTTTAATTATTTTTTTTAACCATTTGATCATCATCATTTTTTTTTTTGAAGGATCATCTTCTTCTTTCTTCAAACAAACCCCGGAAAAAACACCAGAAGAATGGAAGATTGTTTCTCCAATTCATGTAATGACGGAATAACTAAATTTGGATGGTTTCAAATTCAATACCTTTGATTAGAAAACCAAAAATAAAAAAAAAAACAATAATAAATAATTTGACTTCATGTGATTTCTCATTCCAAGCCTCCTACAAAACTGTTTCATTACCATCATCATCAGGGCCGTTTCTATGAAAACGGTGACCCGGCTCTGAAAGTAAAAGTAGGCCCCTAATAAAATAAAATTAATTTTTTTTCAAAGAACATTCTTTTATTTAATTGAAAATAACATCCGTAAACATAAATAAAAGTCACATAATTGACACAAAAAAGATTCATATTTTAATCAATAATATAAAAATACAATTTCAAGCGAATATCTTTATCGACATTTTAGTTGTATTTTCCTTAGTTAGTACAAACGCAAAAAAAAAGTTTATAATGTTTTTTTAATTATAATGTTTGTTGTTTTTTTAATAAATTATATAATGGAATTATAATGTTTGTTGCTAGAGCTTTGCTATTTTATACAATAAATATGGGCAAAAAATTACAAAATCTACTCTAACAAAAATAAGAAGAAAAAATATTATATTGTGTTTTTATGAAAAATATATTAATTAAAGAAGGAAAAACTAAAAAGCTGGGAGTTGAACCCAAGTTCATGAGAAAGGCAACACAATACACTACCATTGGGCCACACATCCAAATTTGATAATATTACCACATCATTAATATATATTCCTTTTCTACTTGCATTATATATCAAAAAAAATATTTTGGGCCCCCAAATTTTGGAGGCCCAGCTCCATAGAGCTGTTTGCACCCCCAAGGAACGGCCCTGATCATCATTCTAAACACTGACATCATGAATTTTCAGGTGAACAACACCATATCGTTGTTTTGAGAAGAATAATAATCTTTTGAGACACCATTTTGTGAAGAATGAGAATCACATGGGACCTCGTTTTCAATAGGGGTTTGATTAGAGAAGGTTCTAGGGTTGTTAATAATGTTGGAAATATTGAAAACAAATTCGGGGAAGAAGTTTTTGATGATTATTGAAGATTTATGATGAAATTAGAGAAAGGAGCCTGAATTGGTATGGAACCATATGCGATATTTTAGTTGCAAAGAGCAGCAGCAGCTGCATATCTTTGTCTTGCAGCTTATGCAACCCAAATTTTTTGTTTTTTTTTTCTTCTAGGTTTTCTAATCCAAGCTATTGAAACTATCCAAATTTAGGTATTCATCATCACATGAATTGGAGAAACAACCTTCTATTCTTCTTGGTTTTTTTCCTTCTTCTTTTGGGTTTGTTTGACGAAAACTAAGAAGTTTAGGAAGTACAATCAATGTGAAGAATAAAATGAGGGAATAAGATGAAAAAATGTCAAATAAATCAGATGATGATGGTTCATTATTAGATTCAATGAACTTACATGATTTAATGTCTTTTTTAACAAAAAGATCAAACAGTTAAGATAAAAAAAATTAATGAGTCTTGGGTAGACCATTTGTAATGTTCATCCACCTTAGATATTTGAGGTTAAAAAACTAACGAAGACGACGAAGTTGACTTGCAGACAAAAATATGAAGAATATTAGTAATAAGACTAAAATAAAATTATAAAAAATTGTTAAGGGAGTAAATATGGAAGTTAGCCTATCTTTTCTTTAATCAAAATGAGTCTTTATGAGTTTTACTCTTCGTGAAAGCTTTCCTCCCTTGTGAGTTGTGAATACTTTTCTTGATAAGGCAATATGAAAAGTGGGCCAAGCAAATCTTCAAAAAGTCCAACAAAAAGTCAGATTTTTCAGAAAAGAAAAAGAGATGCATGACTAGTGATATTTGTTTTTTGAGGAACATGACCAGTGAATAATAATGATGCTGATAAACAGAAAGTTGTTACTGATATTGGTAGAAAATTATAAATGCAATGAATTTTCTTGAATTACTTTTGATGTGTACATCAGTTATACACAAGTGAGTGTAAACTTGCAACTATAGTTGGTTAAGAATTAACATTGTAATTACCTTGTAACTAAATTTAACTAAGATATTGAGCTTAATATTGGTTTTCAATCTCAAAGACACGTTAGTTTAAGGGCCACTTAACTTGAAGTGGTGAGAGCTAGTAAAATAAGTAACACCAATAGTTGAAGTTGTGGTTTTTGCTTTCCACAACTGTGTTTTCATTATTGTGTTGCATTGGATCTAAAACGTCAAATCTAGATCATATGTCTACTTGCTCTAATATGCTCATAGGTGTTCCCCAAAACAACTCTTCGGGTTAGGGCTTGGAGGACCCTAAACCCCAGTTCACCGCTATAAATGTTAACTCATAAACTCAATCCAGGTACACATACTTTCTACGTTAAAAGCCTCACAAATTTAGCACATTCTTATTTGATCGTTCTAGTGTTTGCAAATACATCCTCCATCTGATGAGACGAATGAGCTGTTGTTAAAATCCACCAACCTCAACAAACCACCAATCACCTCCAGACCGCGGATCTCTAGTCTAACCAGACTACTAATTATGATGGCCTAGAAGGAATAAAATTGAATGAACTATTTTTTTTTTTAGATGTACCAAGGTCAAGTGTACGTAAGTCCAACTTCAAGATAACTCGCCGAACCATTCTCGTGAGCTACTTTCATTGAAAATCCTTACATATTAATCTAAATGTGTTCATGGATCCTGTGGCACAAAGCAGGAGTGGTTGGCTGAAGTATGATCAAAACGATGAAAGTCTTCTTTCCAAGAAAAAACAACAAGAAAACAAATATGGAAACGGTGGTTCCAAAATAATGAACTTTTCTTGATAAAGCAATGTGAAAAATGGGTCAAGCAAATCTTCAAAAGTCCAACCAAAAGTCTGATTTTTCACAAAGCAATAAGAGATGTATGACTAGTGGAGAAATCATTTAGGCGGGTGCACGCGTACAATACATTTCATTTAATTATATCAAAATTGTACATCATTAAATTGTTTTATATTGTGCATTTTCTAAGTTGTGTGTGAGTGTGTCCAAATCAATTATATTTGGAGTTTGTGATCACACGGGTGTTTCTCCGACTAATGACAACGATACAGCATATAAAATTTTCATGAATGTATATGTTGTGTCAAATTGGATATTTATCCTAATTTCCCGTAACAAGGAGAAAAGGTAGATAATTATTATAAATATAAAGAGTTAATTCACTACAAGAAATTTGACTATTACTGGCGGAATTAATCCCTCAGTAATGAAAAAAATCCCTCAGTAATACACATTACTGGCGGATTGGTGACAAAAATTTTCCCTCAGTAATACTGGCGTCAGTAATGTTACTGGCGGAATTTTCCCTCAGTAATCACATGGGTGAACTGATGAAACGGATTTTTCCCTCAGTAATGTACACATGAGATCCATCCAATCATTACTGAGGGATTTAATCCCTCAGTAATGTACACATGAGATTCATCCAATCATTACTGAGGGATTTAATCCCTCAGTAATAATTCGACCTTTAAACATTACTGACGGAAATATCCGCCAGTAATACGCTTTTTTTTTTAAAAAAAAAACACTTTCACTGTTTTATTTAAATCATTAAAATAAAATTAATTATACAGAAATAAATTAAAGAATTAAATTTTTTTTTTGGATCTGCAAACTTTTACCAACTCTCGCAAAGAAAAAATACAAAGGCACCGATAAAGACGGAACACCTTGAACCCATTCGATTAAATATAGGCAAATTCTTAATGGATACAGAAGTTGTCACCACAAATATAAGTTATCATATAACAATAAACTAAAAAACCGTTTAAGCACACAAACAGTCCTTGGTGCTCCCTGATTCTCCACCGTCGAGACCAAAAAACTAAATAACACAGTAAGCTAAAGCTAAATGCACAGTAGCAAAAAACAATTAACCAAGCAGTCTATAAAACATAAAAACAAAAAACGCCTAGTAACTAAGGCCACCACATCACAGAGACAATCCTCCAAACTAATTATCATAGTATTGGGGCAAATTTGATCCTGATCTCCCACCCGATCTATTTCCTCCTCTCCCCATATTTTGGGGATTTTCTTGTGAAGCATTATCCATAAAACTATTAAAGTTTCTCAAAAAACTTTCACCTTCTGGTATGTTGAAATCAGCACCATTGAAAACGGTTCTCGTCGATGAAGACGGTTGGCGATCACTTACAGGAATATGAGGTCTTTGATGCTCATCATGATCACTACGCACAAATTGGGGTTGTAGGCGAGAGCGGTTGTTTGGTTGCGGCATTATGTACTTGACCATCGACGTCTGTTGTGATAATAGGAAAAAAATGATTATTTTGGAAATAAAAGAATTCCAACGAAATATTGAATTCATATTTATATATAGAAAGATTAGTACTAAATTGGTAATAAAACGTAACAAAAAAAAAGTTATAAAACAAACAAAAAAATTAATCAGTTATGAGATCATACCCCGAAATCATCGTATTGTGGCGTTGTCTCGTAATCATGTGGATCATGTTGTGATGTATCCCTACGAGATTGTCGCTGTTGCTCTTTGTCTCGTAATCATGTGGATCATGTTGTGATGTATCCCTACGAGATTGTCGCTGTTGCTCTTGCATAGTTCTTTGCACCAACTCAACAACTCGGCTCTCAATTGATCTCTCCATTTCTTGTTGTGATTTTACAAGTTCTTCTTGTTGTGCCTTCAATCTTGCATTCTCAGCCCTCAATTGCTCAACCTCAGTATAAATAGGATCGTCATGTCTACGAGCTGACCGACCTGTGCTACTGTAAGAGTTGCGGCTAGTATCTATAAATGTGCCTGATGGACCCTTCTGATATAATGAAGAGTTACTACCAGCACCAACAATTCGACCCTTGTTCTTCCCACCAGCAATCTCTATAAATTTGTTATTTATAATTTCATTAGCAGTGATAGTATCAGCTCGCTCAGAAGGGGGAAGACTATCTTGCTGCCTTTTAAAAGCTTCAATAAATTCTTTCATCTCCTTCTGCACATATATTCAAAATTAAATATAAGTTATCCTGTATAAAACAAACTAATCATCCGAACTGCTCTAAAACAGAAGCCATAAAAACGCATCAGTGAAAACACCAACAACCTAAATAGAAATGACAATATTATACGTACATTTATGCTTTCCGATCTTGAATCAAGAGGCACTCCATTTTGAAAATGAAAATAATCAAATGTCTCTAATATTGTTGGAAGTCGTCCATGTTGTGCTTTGTATCTGAAGCTACATGTACCAGCATTTACAGACCCCCCTGAGTGTGTGCTGGTAGTTGCCTTCTCTGAGCCTCTGTTATCTTTATTCTTCCTACACTTATCTTTGTATTCCGGTAAATCCCACTTCTTACACAACTCACGCCATGTGCCTTCGCCAATCCAATTTGGACAATTTTCATCTTTTGGTCCACGTTTCTTGCGCGCATCAGAAAGCATGCTTGAGAGGCGCTTGGAGCATGCACTGTCAAAATGTTTACTAATCTCATCGTCCTCCTCTTTCTTCCAAGTACATTTCTCCTGCAAAAAAAATATTTGTCTTGTTAGAGATATAGGCATCATACAATGCAATAAGCATTTGTGTCTTCTTAATTTCAATCCACTAACTCATAAAACAATTAGAATTGAGAATAAAGATAAGAAACAATTACAATTGAGAATAAAGTTTAATATATTAATTTTTAACTTACTTTGAACAAATTCCAAAATTCATCCCTTGGCTTGTTGTTAACCATGTTCTTGCCTTCAGCCTTGATTGCACCCCATGATAGCCATGGTTTCTGATATCTGGCTTCAATCACTGCTGTGATTGACTCACTAACCAATCTATTAGGCAAAAACCTACATGAAAAAAATAAACGTAATTGTTGATCAACATTAGAACACATTAGGAACAACCAAAATCTTACGGATCAACATTACCAACACATTAGGATCAACATATTAGAACCAACGTTATAAACACTTACCCCTTAGCATAATAGCTTATGACATATCGGCCATGTCGATCAACCAAAATCTTCACATTAGGATCACTGATGTCATCAACTGTATAATCAAAGTCCGGAAGATTAGGATCAGCAGGCGGATCTACATCCGGTTGTCCATTAGGCCGCTGAGTCTGTGGCATCGGAACAAAGGATGAATGATGGATTGTGATTTTAGGTCCTCTTCTATGTGGTCGTGGTGGCTGTGATGGTTGTTGAGGCAGGGGGGGTGGTTGTGGTGGCTCTTCGTCGTCCATCTATATATAGCATACACAAAGATTCACAAATGAGTGTTATAGCAAACACAATTTGAACTAACTATTTTGCATTGGCATTAGAGAATCCAAGTCTTTCAATCTGAACTAAGCATAGTCCTGCACTTTCTCTTTGTAAATTCAAAAATACTAATCTACTAGCATAGTCCTGCACTTTCTCTTTGTAAATTCAAAAATACTAATCTACTAGTATAGTCCTGCACTTTCTCTTTGTAAATTCAAAAATAAAAATACTAATCTACTAGTATAGTCCTGCACTTTCTTTCAGCTTCAAAGAGTCTTGGGGTTTATAATACTAAGCATAGTCCTGCACTTTCTCTTTGTAAATTCAAAAATAAAAATCTACTAGAGCAAAAATCTCAACTTAATGGTTCAATATTTTCTATCAGTGACAGTGATGATTGACATTGCTATAGTGTAGACCATCCAAAGGGTGTAATATTAACTTATCAAGAAAGCAAGCAGATCAGCCGTTGTATATCAGTTTGTTACTATTTTGTTAGCAATATGAAGATTCTTTATTTAAAATACTATTTCAACAAGATATTGATAATACTAATGTATGTGACAGCAGTTTATTTAAAATCCAATAACTACCATAAAAATTAGGAGCATACTCATACTTTTTTTCAATAATCAGCTGGCCCTAAAAAAATAGGATCTATAAAAGAGAGCTTACTAGAAGGACAACAACATATTTGAGTAATTTGGGGGGAGGGGAGAGAACTTTCATACCTTCAGCAAGTAGGGAATGTCCTTATGTCCTTCAAGATCAAGAAATTTCCCTCTTTGTCAGCTCAAGATCAGAACACTAGTTATCCAAGTAGCATTAGCATTAGCATAATATCTGTTAAAAAGAAAAGAGAGAAAGCTAATTTGTGTTCAGTGTTGACAAAGGTTATGTGAAAGCCTCTAAGGTGAAGAAGCTTTGCTAGTTTCAACATTGCATTGATATGACCTTGAGCTGGAAATGGAGTTAACACTGCATGTGGCTTTTTTTCTGCATAGTTACTCATGTTTGTATTTTTCTTATGCAATGTTAAAGTGTGTATGAGTCTTTGCTTTACTAAAGAGAAAAGACCAATATATATATATACCATTATTAAACAGCAATTAATTGAGATAAATATTTGTAAACTGATGCATGTGGAACGGATGTAATCAAGTGATGGTTAATGAATTTGTAATGTCAGTTTTCTTTGAATGGTAAAGAGAAAGAAGGTGTTTCTTCCAAGGCTTGAATGGAATTAATGTCTAACAATATGCCTATAATAAGTGCTAACAATATCTCACCTCACAGTTAATATTTCAAATCAAATAGTAAAACATTGTATATAAATTGGACAGATTTTATGAACGCAATATAATCTTCTATTATGTGAACTATATATTTTGAAAATGCATGATAAAATGGTTGAAGGATTGCATAGAGTGGATTGAAACATCTACCTATTGTAGCCACTGGAACTGAGGTGATACAAGTTATAAGTATGTATTTTTGTATTTCTTCCCTCACTATCAAGAAGAGTTAGTGAATAAAAATTGCACTCACAAGTCACAACATGAACAAAATGTGTTTTTCTCTCAGGTACGTACTCTCCTTTTACCTCATAATAACAAATTCAATCATCATAAATGATTAATAAATATTCAAATTTTGTTTTATTGAACAAGCAAAAACCCAAGAACATAAATTGTGTGGGACAGAAATTAGAACAACTGAAAAGCAAATCCGCAAAGCGAAGGTAATGCTAAAACCGAAAAACAAAACAACAGCAGGCAGCAGCAACAACAACAAAAGACCAGTTTGGATAAGCCACTTAATTTGTAGCTTAAGGCATAAGCACTTATGTATAAGCTATTCCTATAATTTCTATAATATATAAAAAAAATTAATAAGGTTTGTAGTGCTGGTGGATTGAGTACTGATGTCCACCAGAAGAGTGTTAATAAGGAGAAGGCTAAGTTAACTGACTAGATTGAAATGTGCACAGAAACTTGAGAAGCTGGTATAATCTGACTTGTTATTTTTTAATACAATGTTCTGAGGTTTAGATACAGAGAACTAGTACTGTGTTATTACATCAGTAAAGTAACTACCTACTAATCAACTGAAAAATAATAGTTACTAGATATAACAGAATTTTATAGAAATCATTTGTGCAACTGCAGAAACTACTAGAATCATGTAAACACAATAGAATCCATTGTGTTACATTGAAATAGTTATAAGACATATTGTGTATATTCTGAGAGGTAGCAAAAGAGTAATGATAAGCATTTATTCCTGTTCATAACCGATTCAATCACCAATTCAATCACGTTTCTCTTCTCTCAGCCACATTGAAATAGTTATAAGACATATTGAAATAGTTATAAGACATATTGTGTATAATCACGTTTCTCTTCTCTCAGCCACAACATAACCGATTCAATCACCAAATCTGGTTTCGACCATAGTAGTAAAAGGGGAACAAATAAACACATCCAGACAAAGGGGAACATATAAAAAAGAAGGTGAGAGGACTTACCAAAATAAAAAAAAAAAACGGAGAATCCCTGAGTGAGAGAGTGGACGGTGGACGGTGGACGGTGGACGGTGGATTGTTGTTTGAAGAGAGAAGAACGGTGGACGGTGGACGGTGCCTGAGAGAGCGCCTGGATTGAGAGTGCCTGGATTGTTGTTTTTCTCTTGGGTTTTGGCAAATTTTTTAGAGCCAAATTATTGAAATTTTGACATTGTTAAAAAGTTTGGAGCCAAAATTGCTAATAACACTAATTATTACAAATATGATATTAATTTATTTAAATATATAACAAAATAAAATAAAATGCATTATACATCCCAATCGTCTTCATCTTCATCAGTTTCTTCATCTCTATTTGTCTCGACCTCTTCTACTTCGTCTTCTACTTGTTGGAAGTCTTCTTCTTCTTCTTCTTCTTCTTCTTCTTCTCCAGGTACTACTTCTTCTAATTCTTCTCCATCAAAAAGGCGATTAAAAGGCTCAACTTCTATCACATCATTTACATTGGACATTTCATCCTCCTGATATGGTTCATCTGTTTGATTTGTTTCATCATTTTCAATTCGACCCCTTGGCTTTGTTTTTATTGCGACACACCAACCTCGTTTGTCTACTTTTGTGAATGGATAAGGGATATAGTACACCTGTCTGACATTATGGGCCATAGCAAATGGATCAAATGCCTGATATCTCCTGTTCATTTTAATGTCTACGGTGTTAGTCTTTGGATTTACCTTTGTAGTACCCCTGAGCGATGGATCAAACCAATCACAATAAAATAACACTACGGTTTTCTCATAATCGAGGTAAGTGTATGAAATTTCTATTATGTTCTGAATCACACCGTAGAAATCACAGTCATCACCATTTTCTCTAACACTTTTCATACACACTCCACTATTTACTGTTTCTTTTCCTTCAGTCCAACTTTGTGTATGAAATTTGTATCCGTTGACAAAGTAGGTGTGCCATTGTCTAACACATGATTTGGGGCCATTAGATAAGTTCCTGAGGTGTTCAATGATAGGAGTGGTTGGGACCTGATATACTTGTTGTCTGAACCATGATGGAAAATGAGAATGTATCTGATCAGCAGAATATTGTTGATTGAATGTCCTGATATAAAATATAACATTTATTATAACTAATTATACATTATTTAAGTTTAATTTAAACTAATTAAATTAGCATGTATAATTACTTACTCTAAGTATGGCTCAACTTCAATGCAATTAATCGGCACATGGACATGTGCTGCATTTAAAACCCTTTCACCTGGAAAAATTGTCATGCACGCACCAGCAGGGCGCCCAAGCAAGCAGAATACCGATAGGGCTAACGGATGACGTCTTTGATCACCATAAGTTTCATTCCTACGATGTCTTGGTGTCAGTGGATCAATGAAATAATGAGAAATAAAGTGAGATGTTTCCCGTTGTATGTATGATGCAACAATCGATCCTTCAACTCTAGCCCGATTTTTCACCGATCGTTTTGAATCACCCATGAACCTGAGTATAATGAAAGTCAATAAGCTTGATTAAAAAATAAGTGTGTCATTTATAATGATATTCAATATGTAAAATATATATATATATATATATATATATACCTTTCAAATGGGTACATCCATCTATATTGAACCGGTCCACCAAGTCTAGCTTCATATGCAAGATGAATTGCAAGATGTTCCATAGAATCAAAAAATCCAGGAGGAAATATTCTCTCCAACTTACACAATATCATTGGAATGTCATTTTCCATCTTGATAAGATCATCTTCTCTCAGTGTTGCTGAACACAAATTCTTAAAATACTGACTTACTTCTATAAGTGGATTCAATACATGTGATTCCAAAGTACTAAATGCAGTAGGAATTAAACACTCCATAAAGACGTGACAATCATGACTTTTCATTCCAAGCATCCTTCCATTTTCAACATCAGCACATCTTGCTAGATTTGACGAATAACCGTCTGGCATCTTCAATTCTTTAACCCATCGATAAACAGCTTTTGCTTCTTCCATGGGTAAAGTGTAGTTAGCACGAGGTTTCAGAAACTTTCCATTAGACTTCTCCACCAACAACAAATCCTTCCGTCTGCAATACAACTCTATGTCTTTCCTAGCTTTCTCATTGTCTTTAGTCTTGCCTTTCACATTCATGACAGTGTTAAATATATTATCAAAAAAATTCTTCTCGATATGCATAACATCGAGATTGTGCCTTAATAGATTATCTTTCCAATATGGCAAATCCCAAAAAATAGTTCTTTTTGTCCAATTATGTGTTTGCCCGTAACCAAAAGGTTTAGAAGCAACACCACCCACTACATGCACCTTTGGCTTGTTTTTCACTTTGTTCCAAACTTGTTCTGATGTCAAATTTGGAGGTGGTCCACGATTTTCAGTTTTACCCTTCACAAATGCATTTTTATTCCTTCTAAATGAATGATTATCAGGAAGCCACCGACGATGACAGTCAAACCATGTTGCCTTCCCTCCATGATCTAATTTGAACGCCTTAGTATCTTCCATGCATATTGGACATGCAAATCTACCATGTGTCCCCCATCCTGACAACATCCCATACGCTGGAAAGTCGTTAATGGTCCACATCAAAGCTGCCCTCATCATAAAATTTTTTTTCTGGGAAATATCGTATGTGTGAACACCATTCCATAGTTTCTTTAAATCATCAATCAAAGGTTGCAAATATATATCAATACCTGCTTTTGGACTAGTTGGACCTGGTATTACGGCAGCTAAAAACATGTAAGGTTTCGACATGCACATATCAGGTGGAAGATTATATGGAGTAACAATTACAGGCCAACATGAATAAGGAGTACCCGAAGCTTGAGTATGTGGTGTAAATCCATCAGAGCATAGTCCTAGTCTTACATTGCGTGGCTCTAAGGCAAAATTGGGATGTTTATGATCAAAATGCTTCCATGCCAGGCCATCAGACGGATGTCGTAGCTCACCTGAACTATTTCTTCTTTCATTGTTTTGAGAATGCCAAGTCATTTTCTCAGCAGTTTGCATTGATGCATACATCCTTTGTAGTCTTGGTATAATAGGTAAGTAAAACATTGCCTTTCTTGGAACGGGTTTTCTCCTACTTGATCTAGAGTGTTTGCTTCCTTTATACCTTGGTTCCTGACAAAATTTACATTCAACTAGACGTCCATCTTTTACACCAAATTCGTTGTCGTAAAACAACATGCAACCTTTAATACAACAATCAATTCTCTTCACACCAAGTCCTAACTTCGACACTAGCTGTTTCGCTTCATAAAAACTTTTTGGCAAACCATCAGTTATGGGTGTTGAATCCAACATCATTTTGGTCGTCAATTCCAAGGCTTGTTCAGGAACATGAAATTGAGATTTTTGGGCTATAAGTCTTACACACATCGATAACTTTGAATGAGGAGACCCTGGGAACAACGGTTTATTTGTTTCATTCAAAAGATTATAAAATTTATGAGCTTCTTCGTTTGGGGGTTCATCAACTTCGACATCATCCTGCAACTCATCATATTCATCATCTAATCCAGCATTAACTCCAAGAGCATCCACTATCATATTATCCATCATTTCAAATTGAACATGTCGGGTACTACTTGAAGAATCTACTGCACGACTCTCTTCAATACCTACATTAACTGTCGGAGGTGCCACAAATGACGATTCACCATGACTTGTCCAAATCCAATAGTTAGGTCTGAAACCTTTCCTATATAAATGCAACCTAATTTCGTCTTCACTGCGAATGCGTCTACAATCACAAACAACACACGGACATCTAATCCCCCCTTCATTTATGACAACAGGGCTAAATTTCACGGTATTGATAAAAAGTTCAACACCTAACTTAAAAAGCTCCTTAACTTGCCCTCTTTTTTCATGATAATTTCTATCATACATCCAACTACGATCACTCATACCTGTAATTTAAATCTGTAAAAAAAAAAATGCATATAACATGGTCAATATAAAACAAAGATCACTAAAAAGTTTTAATTTATTTAAAAAAAATTAATTACTAAAAGTTTTAATTTATACAATAATTAAATTCACATACATACAAATTGAAGGAGTCAATATATTATAAATAAAATTTTAAAGATTTTTATTTTTAAAGTAAAGAATTTACTGTAATACTACTTTCTTAAAAAAAATACGGTACTAACACAATTTTTTTACCTAAATTTAATATATATACACTAAAAAAAGGATAATGCTTGATCCCACGAATTCTCAACCAACGAAAACCACGAACTGTTATCCTCCGTTGATTTTTATCATTGCATGGCCATGATTTACACAAAATATGGACTTATTAATTTTTCATATCATTAAAACAGCAACACATGACATTATATTCTTAAAATTCGTTTGTGACTTTTTCATAAAATATAGCAGTACTGCTAAAAAAATTACAGTTATTAAACAAACAAAAAATTCTACAATTTTAATTTGACTACTAACCTTGTGCCAATTAGAGTCTCACTTTAAGAAATGCTCCCACCGACACCACCAATAAGCTGCTTAATGCATAGAATATCAACTATATAAAAATTTAAAAGTTATAAATATTAAAATAATCACAAAAATAAATTCAATACATCTAACATTATTTAAAAACAAAAAATAAATCTTTACCTTGATGAGAAAAAAATTGTTTAGAGGAAAGTTGAAGAAATGTAATAGAAAGATGTTAGAGAATTATTTTAGAGAGATAAATGGTTGTTGTGAATGAGGGATAGAAGATGAGAATGAATAGATACGGCAAAAAAAATTTCAGACTGAAAACATTACTGGCGGATTTTGTTTCATTACTGTCGGATTTATTTATTACCAGCACCGACCATTACTGGCGGATTTTCTGGTATTACTGACAGATTTAGATGAAAACGTTACTTACGTTACTGGCGGATTTTTGGCATTTCTGACGGATAATTCAATCATATTATTACTGGCGGATTTACACAATTACTGGCGGATTCGTTACATTACTGACAGATTCAAATCCGCCAGTAATGCAAACGTAATAATTGCTGTCCCGCATTAACATTAGTGGCGGAAAAATTCCGCCAGTAATGTAAAGGAAAAAACTTTAACATTACTGACAGATTATTTCCGTCAGTAATGCAAAGGCAAGTTTGTTATTAATATTACTGACGGATTTTTCCGTCAGTAATGCAAATCACTGAATTATTGAGGGTTTTTTCCGTCAGTAACGTTATTGAGGGTTTATTTTATGTTACTGAAGGATTATTCCGCCAGTAATTACTGAGGGTCTAAATCCCTCAGTAATGCAATTTTGAATTTGTTAGTAAAATGGGAAATTCTTGTAGTGATTTGAATCTTCAACACAATATTTTAGTCTTCTCAATGTATTGGAAGCATGCGTAGTTGCGTGTAATAAGAGAGTTTATAATATTTGTGTGCAAAAATTACTAATCATTGAGAGAGACGGTAATTTTTCCATGTAAAATCTGTAAGTTGGGAGTAGTAAAATATTTTTTGGCGTTGTCTTTGTTTCTTTTTGCTTCTTGTGTGAAAGTTTTCTCTTATTGTGTTTCTCAACAATAGTATTAAAGCAAAGATTATAATCAAGGAAGGATACGGCACACGATGCATTAGAAGAGATGTTAGTTATTATCATCTTATTTGCGTTTTCTTTTGATGGTGTCATGACTACATTAAAGTTAGATGTTCCTTTGTTTGATGAAATATGAGACAAAGTATTCAGAGTGGAGTACAATAGAAAAAGGTAGTGAGCACAATTCGATTGACACTTTCTCCATAGATTAAGGTGACAGTGTTGAAAGAAACTTCTCCAAAGAATTGTTGAATTTGTTGGACTGCAATTTGCGTCAACCACATCAACTAATCGATTGATGGTGAAAATAAGCTTGTAACGGTGAAGATAAAAGATGAAAATATTGTGTTTGATCATATTAATAAGTTTAATGAGCTGATATTTAGGAATCATGATTGTATGGGGAAATATATATCAAAGATGAAGAGCAAAGGCTACTTTTGTAGGCTTCATTAACCAAGACTACACCCCAACTAGTTGAGGTGGTGAGATCGTTGAAGGGAAGTCAACAAATAATGGATGTTGATAAATCTTTTGACGACAATCAAATACTAGTAACTAAATATAGGTAAGGAAAGCATTATGGTGATCAATATGGAAGAATATTTCAACCAAGAGATATGAGTACTATCAAGTGCCATTACTGTGAAGAGTTAGGTCTTATACAAGTTAAAGTCCAAAATTCATGGAGGATTTGCGAAGCTTAAAGGAGAAGCAAAAAGTTGAAGAACACTTCTTTTGCAAATGAGGTTAGTTATGAAGATGATATTTTACTTTGTGAGGATGAAGCTAATAACAAAGTGCAGAAATGTGAGACTTTGAATAAATGATAGATATGTTATGTCAAAGCGGATATACTCAACCGAGTTTCATTGAGTTATTATAAATGTGAAGGGTTAGTTTGATTTTTCATTACCATAACAACTCTAGTTTTTCAGATGAATTGAAGACTTGCGTAGTTGCATGTCATAAGAGGGTTTGCCCTTTTTCTATGTAAAAATAGTCGTTGCGTAGTTGCATGTCATAAGAGGGTTTGCCCTTTTTCTATGTAAAAATAGTAGTTAAGAGAGTTCAAAATTTTCCATACAAAAATTGAGAGGGTTGGCAATTTTCTCCATAGTAGTTCAACATGGTCCAATAATCTCTCATATTGGATCCATAAGGTGATATTTAACTTCTCCACTACCAAGTAATTTCTCTATACTCTCTCTTCCGACCATTTTAAATAGAGGAACCTTGTCTCATCTTGAGGAGAACAATCATTATTATCCAAGAAAAACACGCAGACCTCGAGCAAGATACTTTGCCAAAAGAGGTCCAAAGATTTTACCCCAGAACAGTCACTAACTTGTAAGGATAGCCTAATACCCAAAACACCTTAATTACTTTAATCATTGTACTTTATGCTTCGACGAATCTTAAAATAAACAATGATTATTTATTGTGAAGGCGGGGGTTGGGTAATTATCAATTTAGTGTGCATTATTTTAATATGATTACGAATTATTACACCAAAAATACTGACAACATATTTTTTAACATATTTTTTTATTGATTAAAATTCATATAAGTCTCACAAGATTATGTGAGTAATTTATAAATTTATTAGAATCCATATAAATTTTTATCAATAAAATAAAGTGTGTTGGAAGTGTATGTTTGAGAATATATTGTTAGCATTATTAATACATATTCTCTCGTTTCTTTTGTTCAATCCGTAAAGTATTGTTAGCATTAATAATACATATTTTCTCGTTTCTTTTGTTCAATCCGTAAAGTAAGAAAGTTCTTTTTATATATATAAAAAAAAGTTAAGAAAGTTTTTAGGAATCTTCATGTAATCTATGACATAGTCATTGACTTTTAATCTATCTTTACCCATCACATGGACACGATAAATACTTTTTAAATGCTTATTGGCGATCACCATGTGAAAAGTCACATAAAGAAAAATGTTTAGACTAATAATATGAGTATTGTGAATTGAACAAAGTCTTGCTAATTAGTCACCATAAATATTAATCCTATATACTTTGTTTTACAAAAATGATCGAAAATTTCAGTACAACCACACATGGCACTTTGGTAGCAAGGAGATAGTCAGGTTTCGAAGAGGAGAATATCAGTCTGTGGTCACATGCTTTGTTTCAGAAGTGACCGTTATGATACAATTTGAGTATAAACAAGTAATTAAAATAGTACTTGAGCTAGAATTGCAAAGTTAATTACCTACACAACACTTCTATCACTTCTATGGATGTTCCTAATTACTATGCCAAAGCTCAATGATCAGTTGTAATTCCTCTTTGTTCATCTAAAGAACTTAATTGTTTATTTTTGTCGTCTAATTATTTCATTTATTTAATATGCTCATGACATATTTTAATTTGTTCCGTCCTCAAGTCCATGACATCTTATTTTAGAGGTATTATCCGGTTTGAGTAGGTAGAAGTCCTCATAGTTTTATTATTGATAAAAGACGTCTCATTGAATAGAGGGATGTGAATGTCGTTTATGAACTATTTTCAATTTTTATTGTCGAATATGGTGAAACTTTTCGGTATACCAGAACATAATTAAACTCTGATTTCAATAGTGTAAAAAAAATTGTGATAGTTATAGTTTGAGGTAGAGGTGGATAATATTGCTCCCCAACTCCCAAATACAATGCATTGTTTACTTTTTGGGGCTAACTGTTGCATTAAAAAGAAGGTGAATGATGGCAACCTCTCACCGATGGTTATAAATGGGCAAACCAGCAGGAGAGTTAGCTTGCTCGTGAAAGAAGTAACACCAACAGTTTTGTTGTTTAATCTTGCCAAGCTAAATTGGTTTCATTATTATTTTTGTTCAGGCAAACGACATACACAATATCGTAATTATGTTTGAGCTATCTGAAAATTAAATGGTTAGAGATTTAATTGGAGAATTCAAATAAAAAAAAATCACCATATTATAACTTAATCTGATGAGCCGACTAAGATCTTGTTAACGTGTGCTCATAAGATATTTGTTTGTGTATTAAACATAGAAATTTTGTACTTCAAATTGTGCGCTCCATTTTTCAAAGAGTTAAAAATTGTTGTTTTCAAAAGATAATTACTATTTGTGGGTTATTTAACATGTATTCTTAGGATAAAAGTTAACTTGACCTTTATTTAATTAAGTTAGAGAATCAAAACAAGTTTAAACACCTTAAGAGAATACAATATCCACAATGAAGTTCCTATCATTTGGGTACTTAGACGGATCACACATGTACATATTATTCATTTATACTTTGTTTAATATTAGTACTTCTAAAAGCATTTAATCTCTTGAAAAGTAAGTGGTGGAGGAAAGAAAAACTTGGTAGTGTTTTAGCCTATAGTTAATAACGATAAAAACCGGTGTCCCTAGGCTAGTTCTTTTCACGTCTCTTTATTTTTTAGTCCTTGATGGGGATGATTTTAAACTAACCGATCACAATGAGTTACTAACATTTGGATGAGTCAATTGGTTCAATGGGAAAAAGAAAACATGGCTCTGCTAGGGTTTCACCATCACTCTAGGGTTTCTTCTTCCTTTCGCCATTGAATCACACTGCTTCTATTGTTTTCTTGCGTCTTTCTCTGCACAGATTTCGTTTGCTGGTTAGGTTTAGCAACTGTGGTGACGCGCAGTCGCGCTGACATCTCTAGTGTCACACAAGACTGAGTCACGCTTGCTCCACACCGCAGAACTTCCAGCTTTCGTTCCTTTTCTTCCACTGCCTTTTCACCTAGGCAGAGTTTTCCTCCCAGTCTGCCTTTTCACCAGCCGCACAACTGCATACGTCTTCCATACATGCGATCCCAGCAGTAGGGTATGCAACCAAGGATATTTTGCGGCAGACTCTTTGCACAGGCTTTAAGTGGCTCCGTAACGATAATTGACAAGCGGCTACCACTTCCAATCATCAAAGTCATTCTCTCAGTATTAAGATTACACAAGCAGAATATGAAAAGGGAATTGATGAATGCAAGAGGCTCCTACATGGCAGGTTAGTTATGAGTAAGGGAGATAAGTCGTATACTACTAAGGATTTATTTTTGAAACTCTCCCAGTTGTGGAAACTCGCGGGACAGTGGAAATTGGTATCATTAGGGAGAGCTTTTTATGAATTTGAGTTTTCCACTCTAGAGGACATGTGCAATGCTTGGGCTCTTGGCACCTCTAACTTGAAGTCGGGTGTCCTCCGTCTTTCACAATGGACGAAGGACTTCAACCCTTATACGCAACACCAAACTCACTCCTAAGTTTGGATACGATTGATGGATTTGCCTCGGGAATATTGGAGGGAACAGACGTTGCGCGAGATAGCCGGAGCAATTGGAACTCCTTTGATCATTGATTTTGCAACTCAAAACCGTCGTTTTGGGCACTATACGAGGATTCTCGTTGACATTGACCTTTCAAAACACATTTTTTGATGAAATTATGGTGGAAAGAGACGGTTTTGTTTTTTTCAGTGGAAGTGGTTTACGAGCATGTACCATTGTTCTGTAGTCATTGTCGCATCATCGGGCACAATATCTCTAATTGCAAATGGATACATCCGGAGAAGGAGCATGGTAATCCTGGGAAAAAACCAATGATAGAGGAGCCTCAAGCTGTCAAGAAAATTCTGAAACAGTGGCAGGAAAAGCAACCAGGTCACGTGGGCACCTCCAATGCTGCAGCAACACAACAACAACAGCACGCCCTACAATAGATGGACTCAGATGCAGTTTCGGCAGCCTCAACACCAGCACCAAAATTGATTACCTCGAATAGCAATAATGTCGCAGAGAATGAGGTACAAGAAGCACAACTTACTAAGGAAAATCATTCTTTTCACTTTGCACTTGATAAAGTTATAGATGAGATTGTAGATTCGCGGCATTTAGATACTACTCGGCTAATCTTAGAACGGGTGGAACCTTTGGAGAAAGTGTTGATTGTCGAGGGCAGTGCCTGTCTCCCTTCCCCCGCGAGTTCGGCTCCGGTGACGCAAATAGTGGAGGTGAACACAGGTGAGATTTGTCCCACGCTTCGTAAAGATATGGATTTGGTACGGCAAGTGTTGGAACAACAAGATGAGAATAATGCGCCTTTTACTCCCGTTTTGACAAAAAAGCAACGCAAGGCTCTCAATAAGACGACTTACAATACCCGTTCCAAGGGTGATCCCCCCCCCCCTACTTCTCAATGAAGATCTTTTTTTGGAATATTAGAGGTATAGGAAATTTCAAATCCCGAACTGCACTTCATGATTTTTTTTTCGGAATCATCGACCGGAGATTATGTTTATTGTTGAACCTAAGGTACCTTTCTCGCATCTTCCTGCTTGGTATTGGAATTCTATTCTGGTTACAAGTTGCTTGTAAATTGGATGCTCAGACAGTTTTCGAAGCAAAGCTCTATGGCTTTGTGTTTGCTATTGAATATGCTCTCAGGCATCGTTGGCAGTATCTTTGGGTTGAGGGGGATTCTCAGAGTGGTCTGGGGGCTTTTCGGAACACTTCTTTGGTTCCTTTTGTTTTGCGCAATCGGTGGCATAATTGTATGAACGTTGGTATCTCGGTCATGTCTTCTCATATATATCGTGAGGGAAACAGTTGTGCAGATGAGTTGGCTAATCATGGGCATGGTGTTACGAATCCTTTCTGGTGGGATGTTTTACAAGCTTTTATTAGCCAGGAATTTTTTAGATACCAGGTGGGGCTTCCTAATTACCGTTTGCCTTAGGTCTCGAGTTTTGTTTTGTTTTCTGTTTTCTTTTTGCGGGTTTAGGTCTAGTCCTCCCGCTTGTACAATTTTTCCTTTTTTTTAATAAATTTTATGAGCATGGTGGCAGAGGACGGAGGTGATTTTGGGGTGTCAACCTAGTTGAAATGTCTTCTCTCCTCCTAGTGTTTTCCATTGCTTTTGATTCAGCGAAAAAAAAAAAAGCATTTAATCTCTTAAAGGATGATGCGGAGAAGATCTGAGGTACTCACCTTGACTCGACAAAAATCCTAAAAGAATGACGCATAGAAGGAGTGTACGATGAGAGACGCGAAGCTCAAACGACAAACACATGACATGAATTAGATCACGTCACTGATCCGAAATGGTGAATCTAGTAAGTTCACACAAGAACAATTATATATGTGGTAAAACAAATAAACAACATAATAATATATTGCCTCGTAGATGTATAAAGTATGTTGCTAAAACATAATATTCAAACATAAAAGTCATAATACAAATATAGTCTTACAAAATACATTGCTTATAGGATTCACTCCAATATAATCAACACCTCACTTGTTTGTAATTTCTTCATGGGTAAATAAAGATCCATCATCGTCAACCTCTCCAAAGTTGATTTATGTTTTTAGATGATCACAATAATGACTAATAATGATAAGTAGGATTTCCCTTTTACTGTTTGTTTCTTGACACACTCAAAAATAAATGAAGGCAAGTAAACAAACAATCGAGTTTTAGCTAACATTATTAGTACAATAACAATGTGCCATAATGATTGTGTATTTGTATGCTTAACCTCTTAACCAGCCTTTAAACCCTCTGCCAAACATTGCATGATTACCTACGGGCCACATTCATGTTACACATTGCCAATAATCCAGAGACACAAAGTTAGTCCAACATCAATGTAATGAATGAAATTGATCAAAATAATTAACCGATGCAAATATTAGTTGCACCACATGATAGCTTAGCTTTTTTAATATCAAATATCCCAACTTCCCAACAAGTTACTAAATTACTAAAAAAGAGAGGGACATCTCAACATTGAACCGTTGTAATCATCATCAGATGATACCATATAATATAATAATACTAGTATGGTAGTATCCAATTTGAAACAATATGTTGACTAAACAAGCAGGGGTAACATGGGAAACCAAGAAAATCCAACACCTTTAGCTTACTACTTCTATAAATAACCAAAACCTTTCTCTTGATAGCTAAATTATCTCACTGTCTGCTTATGAAACATGAACAAAAACAAAACTAAAACCAAAAATACCTCTAACTATTAACTTATACTATTAAAATGGTCGATGTAGACCGGAGAATGACCGGTCTAAACCCAGGTCGGGCTCACTTAGCCGGTCTAAGACGCCTCTCTGCCCGAGCCGCTTCAATTTCCACCGCCGCCACCACAGTGCGTAACGGTCTTCTCTCATTCTCACCTGTAGCTGATAAAATCATAACCAACCTCCGTAATTCCGGTATACAAGTCCAACCGGGTCTCTCCGAAGCAGAGTTTGCTCGGACAGAAGCCGAGTTCGGCTTCATCTTCCCACCAGACCTCAAAGCTATACTCACCGCCGGCTTGCCCATCGGACCCGGATTCCCAGACTGGCGCGCCACCGGAGCTCGTCTTCATCTCAGAGCTTCCCTAGATCTTCCCATGGCGGCTATTTCGTTTCAAATCGCCAGAAACACACTATGGGCCCGGTGTTGGGGACCGAAACCCATAGAACCCGAAAAAGCTTTACGGGTCGCAAGAAACGCTCTGAAGAAAGCACCGTTATTGATCCCAATCTTCAACCATTGCTACATTCCTTGTAACCCTTCTCTCGCCGGAAACCCAATTTTCTACGTCGACGAGAATCGAATCTTTTGTTGTGGATTCGATTTATCAGATTTTTTTCAACGTGAATCACCGAATCGGAGCTCCGAATTTACTCCGGGTCCTATAGTTTACAAGAAACAAAGATCTGTTACAGAGAAAAGTGTTACCACTTTTTGTTCAGAAGCAAATTTCAATCGGAGAAGCCTCGATGCCGGTGGAAGAACGCCAAGGTGGGTTGAGTTTTGGAGCGACGCCGCCGTGGATTGCCGGAGAAGAATCTCATCATCACGTGAAGAGTCACGTGTAGACTCGCCAGAGCGGTTTTTTGATATTCGGAAATTTGAAGAACCGAAATGGGTTGAAAATTACGTTGAAGAAATCGGGTCGGTTTTAAGAGAAGGTGGGTGGAGCGAACCGGATATAACAGAAATGGTGAAAGTTTCGGGTTCGGGTTTTTTCGAAGGTGATATGGTTATGTTGGATAATCAAGCGGTGTTGGATGCGATTTTATTGAAAGTGGATCGGTTTTCGGATTCGCTGAGAAAATCTGGGTGGAGCTCTGAAGAGGTTTCAGATGCTTTAGGATTTGATTTTCGACCCGAGAAGAAGGAAAAGAAACTGGTTAAAAAGCTTTCACCTGAACTGGTTTGTAGTATTGAGAAACTGGTTGAATCGGTTAATCGTTCATGAATGATATTACTCCGTCCCAAAATATAAGTAAAAATAAGTCAACATTAGTTGATGTATTTGGTACAAATTTTGAACCAAATACATTAACTTTTGTTGACCAATTTTTGCTTATATTTTGGGACGGAGGGAGTACTTTGGATGCAAAATTTATTTTTGTTAGAAAAGTATGTTTAGGAAATTGAGGTTTGTATTTCCATGGCCTCTTGAGTTAAGCAATTAGAAGTTTGGAAATTGTAATGTACTCCCTTCGTCCCAAAATATAAGCAAAAATTGGTCAACAAAAGTTAATGTTTGGTTCAAAATTTGTACCAAATACATCAACTTATGTTGACTCATTTTTGCTTATATTTTGGGACGGAGTAGTAATATGAAATTAAGTGAACAAAGTTAGATTATTGGTTTCTAAAGTGCGTAAGCGTAGTGTTCAAGATCATTATCCTCTCTTGCATAATTGTAATTTCATGATAAACAATCAAATGTTAATATGTAGTGTACTACTTCTCTTTATCTGGTGTGATTTAATTTTAAATTATATTTTATTGTTGTAATGTACATACCATACATTACAATGGACGAGAGCTGGGTTTTCTGCCATTATATGTTACTCCCTCCGTTCCTTGTTAAGTACTCCCTCTGTTCCTTTTTAATTGTCACTTTTTGACTTTTTACACAAACCAAGACAATAAATGTATTTTACTACTTTTGATAAATAAATTATGTTTTTCCAATAATAGCCTTAATTATTTAATATCATATTTCATATATTTCTCTTTCCGCAATAAATTACTAAGGGCAATATAGGAAAAACAACATTTAATATTACATTGAACTTTGAAAGTGACAGTTAATTAGAAACAAAAATTTTCTGCAAAAGTGACAATTAAAAAGGAACGGAGGGAGTATCTCTTTTGAAAAAAAAAAATTGTTTCTATTTAACTGTCACTTTCAAAGTTCAATGCAACATTAAATGTTGTTTTACCAATATTACCCTTAATTATTTATTGCGGAGAGAGATATTAAATGAATAAGATCATTATAGTAAAAGTATAAATTATTGTATCAAAAGTAGTTGATTGTCTTGGTTTGTGTAAAATATCAAAAAGTGACAATTAAAAAGGAACGGAGGTAGTATTAACTTTCATGATGTGAGTTTGTTTGCAGATTCACCCCTTATGTTTTTAAACGATGTTGATCATATTATTGTATTTGATATATTCTATCAATTTAAATGAATGAATATCGTTTGACTTTTTGTAAAAAAAATCTATTGTTTCTAAAGAACATGGTGCACGTGTGTATGAGCATATTTTATAGAGATCTTTGTAATAAAGATGTGAGCCAGGAACCTCTAATTGGAACTTGGTGCTGCTTTTGTGGGACTATCATTAGTGTGTTTTGTTTTACCACTCACTTGAAGATTGTGCATTAAATCATTTAAAAATTGATTAAAATAGGCATAGAAAGAAACTGTTATTAGGATTAGAAAGGAATTCAAACTAGGACTAGCATTTCCTTTTCCTTTCTCATTAGATTTGAAGGAAAAAAAAAAAAAAAACAATGACAATATGTGTGGAGAGAAAAAGGCATGTTCTTTTCATGAACAAAAAGAAAAAGAAAATTGACATATATGGATAAGTACCGTAAATATCTTAAACAAATATGGATGCAAATAAACCACTACGGAGGGATCAAGTTATGCAAATGAACCAATTTATATCTCTAGTGAACATGATTCACTTGAAGTCTAATTAATAATTTCAAGCTTTAATTCCCCTTACTCAAGTAAATATCATGGCCTAAGATCTATCAAATGGTGATCAATCATGAAATAGCATCAAACATATAACTAGAATCGTTCATCAATCAAAATATAACAAAAAAGGCAGAGAAGAAGGAACCCTACATCAATTCATCTTAAACCTTATCCTTATTTAACCAATGAATTCAACAAAACATAATAGAGAAGATGAGATAGTGCAATAACAATATGACAAACAGCTAAACATCACGTAAAAAGCAATAACATCATGTGAAACATGCTACGAGCAAATCTTTAAGGAATCTTGAGGGATGAGAAAATTACAATAAAATTAGTGTATTTCATCAGAAGCAACAATATATGTGTTTGAACGATAAGTGTTATTGACAAAAAAACAATAACTAAAAGTGCCTGAATATGTAAAAAAAAATTACCAACAATGTTCTAAGAATCATAGTGTTTTCCAAGCAAATGGACCAAAAGTACTCATAACTGTTACTTCTTCTGTCCCAAAATATACGTCACTTTAACACATTCAACACAGGACGTTGCTAAGACTATCCAATAAACAAAACAAATATCCAAAGGGTGAGAAAGAAGTTGAAGACAATAGAATTTGATCTTTTTACATTGATAAATATACATTTTCATTTTGTAATCACAATTACAACAAGTCTGAGAAATTCTTAGCTACATATTGTGACTTCCATGGTCACTCCATTCAACATGTGAAAGTTTATGTAAGTCATATTATACATGAATGGAGTGCTTGTAGGAAACAATTTTTACCCAATACTGTCACCAAATGATTGCCCACTTTGTATAATATCCTGCCCCTATAAGATTGCAGATAATGATCTACAACTGCAAATTTGTGTTGTGTAACTTTTCTGTAACTTAAATATTGTATTTCAATACAATCAATCATACTTCCAGCAAAACTTGTGTCTCTTCCTTCTTCGCGATGCTTGGAGCGGAACTTTTCACCTTAACTCGAAATGAAACCTGCAAATAACTCGGATGCTACGTGTAAGTAATGCACCATATAGATTATTACGTGTCTGTGTCGGCTTTGGTGTATGTGTTTGTGCTCATAGCATATGTCTAATGTGAATAGTGCTTCTACATTTAAAGACTTCTAAATGGATCATTTATCACCTTCTCAGAACCAAACTCAAGAACATCATATGGGCGGACACGTGCAGGGTAATTTGGAGGAACCCGATATCGCTTTCCTTCAATACTGCAAACATAATGATGATGGTATGAATTACATTTGTTAATAAATAAAACTATATAAGTAAAATACAGGACCTTCCATTTATTTTACTTACTCGGCGATCCAAGTGCCATGTTCACTCCGCATATCAGTTACGAAGAAGGCTCCATCCTTGTAGTAAATTCGAGCATGCGTTGGAGAAACCTTGAAAGAGATAGAGATTATTGATCATGTTGCATGATGATGAAAAAAATTAAGCAGGGAACCGAGTTTAATTCAGGTCGTGATAAATTGTTCTACCTTGGGTGAAGGAATTGTGATTGAACTACCTGGATAATCTTCTTGCACTGCACTTCTGCATTTACATAAATAGATCAGAAAATGAGCTAAAAGTTAAAATTTGTTGGGTTTGATTGTCAAGTTTCTTAAATAAAGGAGGTTAAAAAATAGCTATTGGAGAAGTCCCATATCGCTTAGTGTGGTGAAGCAACAAGGCGAAGACCAAGGCTATATATTGAACCTAGGTTCTTTGTTTTTAGATGCACCCGTCAGTAGCATTTTAAGCTTATATCTGACCTAGTTTAAATATTTGCTTTGCGAGACTGTGGTTGTACTGGGGCATTGGGGTGAGAGTGAGAGAAGTCCATGTGTTGTAAAAAATTTCACATAGTAATGATTCTCTAGTTGTCGGTTTAGACAACGGTTGTGGTTTTTTCTCCGGTTTTGGGGTTTCCACGTTATATTCTTGTGCAGTAATTGTGCTTATTTTTCTTCTTCAGCTCTGTTATTTCCTAACAAAATTAAATATATGCTATGACAATTGAGAATGGAAAAGTGCACACTAAATGGTGACCAAAAAGTAAAATCATCGCTCATGTTTCAAAAGGCACAACCGTAATCAGTAGGCATACCCGATTATGCAGGGTTTCATCTCATTTTGTGTTAGACGTATCGGTTTTGAAAGACCTGTTTCCTCACCACATGGTAATAAAAACCACCTACAATTCAAAGAAAGATGGACATAAAAATTAGGTTATCTATGGTATCGTTAAAAATATGTATGTGATGATACTCGAACATATTTGGTCAGAGACATACTCTCCGTTAATAGCACGCTCAAGTGCATCATCATCTTCAAACCATTGGCGTAGTTTTCCGTTTGCCTGTGTAATAATAAATAAATTTCTATTAGCATTTGGATCACTATAAATCTAATAGATACATGCAAATTGCCAGATACAATTTCTTCTCAGTAACAAAGTATAACAGTAACTATACAATTTGAGCAACATACTTTGTCCGAGATCCTGCAACTTAGTGGCCTACCTTCAAGTTTGTCACTGCAAGAGTAGCATTTACTTTCATGTTGTAAGTAATCAAATTGCACAATTTCACATTTAATTATGCAAAATATACATCTTTCCTTACCTATTTCCACCCAAGATCCAGTTCAACATAGACGGCATCAAAATGTCGACAAAAAACCTCCCTCCAACTCTTCCAGGATGAGGTATGCGAAAGTTGGTCAAAAACTGAAGAGAAAGAAACGGTGAATATTTCGGAAGCGTATCAATTTTAAGATTCAAATTCACTATATTCTTCATCCTCTAATATATTTGTAAAATTTAAGTTCCTACCTCCAAAGGACCAAGACCAACACCTAGATATGCCTTGTAAGTGGAAGCCATCAGAGCTGCCATTCTAGCCATCCCGTGAATAACTGCAACTCGTAGTTTTCTTTCACTTTCATAGCTGGAAGCATTCATGGAAAAGGGAATAAAAGATAGGCACCATTAGTCACCTCACCGAAGAGACTATACCTATTCGAAAATAATGACAATTTAACTATTGGTATGATTAATGTGATCTATGAAGGATTGACAGAGACATGGACAATGGACAAGACCCTGACACGCCAACACTGGTAATAATTTGAAAGAATGAAAGTAATAGAATGTAATCACATGTGTGTTAGTGTTGTGTCAAACACCAGACACGTCTTCAATCTAAAGTGTCCTTGATTCATAGGTTGTAAAAGCACCTCTCAATTCAAATCAAGTCAACAAAATCATTATTTCAATGTTTATCATATTTGAAAAGCATAAGGTATGTTACCTTCTTAGGGCTGAATCAACCTTAATTGGGTTCCCAGATTTAATACTTTGTTCCCATGCATTGTCCAACTCCTTTGCAAGTTGATAACTGTCCTGTAACAATTAAAAAAAAAAAGCTTTAGTTAGAAAGCGATTTTGCATCACTATTTGAGTGTTTGATTGAGTACTAGTTTGACTTTGTTGATCTCCAGCTTCTCTTAATGCAGAAAACAATGTAATTTTATGAGGTGTAAGCTCACTGGTAAGAGTTTGACTTTGTAAGCTCAAGGGAGAAAATTCAAATCCTCTCGGAGACAGCTTTGGAATGACCATTAGTGCCACTTTAATCAATAATAATATTCCCATTCCCCTATTTTTTTTTTTTTGAAAAAAAAAAAGCTGTATATCCATGAGAAATATGGAAACAAAGTTGTTTATTTGAACAGCCTAGCCAAGAAAATAATGATTGAAAAATTAAAGGAAAAGAAGTTAAGAAAAAGAAAAACCCTGAAATAGTGAAGTCTATAGAATCTGGAACAAACTTGATATGTACATTAGGTCTGAAAATGTAGGACATTACTGAAACTAATCAACGGACAATAAAAAATTTATATTAAAAAGAGACATGATGAAGACACAAGAGACCAAATAAGAGAAATATATACCTCAATGGCCATGCATCCTCCTTGGCCCATATTTGGCTGCATGGCATGGACTGAATCACCAAGCAAAGTAACACGACCCTTTCCCCATTTAAATGTCGGTATCCTGTCGTAGATGTCTCGTCGCAGAATGGCCTCTTCATCTGTGGCAAGTATGAGATCTATCGCATTATCACACCAGCCCTTAAATATCTTGAGCAACCTTTCCTTTTTTTCTGCAATGCATAAAGAATTAAGAGATTAATACGATGGTTTAACTTTTACCCACATAGCAAAGGATGAAAAGACTGTGCTTCTAACAGATACACAAAAAATGCATACTATTCGGTTCATCAACACCACCGGGAGCTTCTTTGTGAAACGCATACCATTGCATCTTTCCAGCTCCAACATCTGAAGATACAAAGTATTGTTTGTGTCCCAAGAATACTCGGTACCTTCCCAAAGAAAAGTTTAAGTAAGCTTCTAAACATGATATAAGTGATATTAACAAAAACATAAATATACGTCAAAGAAAACGGATAAATACAGATACAAAACTATTGGCAAACATACCCAACAGATTCAATGTCCGCAGGCACAAAATCTGCAATACCGGTATAACAAGTATAGCCGGAGTAAACAGCTTCTGTTTGTCCAAATAACTGTGTTCTGACCTATTCACACAAAAAAAAATACAGTAATATTAAGGTCCTGTTTTGATAAACAACTTAATTGTTTATTATATAAGTTCTTAAGTATAAGATGTTTATTTAACACAAGATAAAATAAAGTTGGATTGTTTTCTTAAGCTATAAGCTGTTTTCATAAGATATCCCACAGAGCTTATGAAAAGCTGTTTGCATAAGATATCCTAGAGAGCTTATGAAAATAAGCTGAAAACAGCTTATGAACATGTTATAATCTATTTTCATAAGCTCTCCTAAACAGTCTCACAAATGCTAATGTCAGTAGAAAATCTCAAATAAGTCGATCCAAACCGACCCTAAGTGCAGAATTTATGATCATATAGTCATCCTACAAACAGAATGACATAAAAGAGTTTTGCAGCAGAAGAACAAGTCAAATAAACGTGAGCTCCATTGTAACGTATTATGCTACGTATCACATTTACTTTAATATCAGAAAAAATATTGGCTAATGAATAGGATCAGAGTTACAGAAAAGTTAACAAGACCTTGGACCATATGCCATCTGCTCCAACCAATAGGTCTCCTTCATATTTTTGACCATTCTCAAGCTCTACTGTTACCTGAAATCAAAAAGCATTATGAAGAGAGTAGTAAATTTTAAACCCAATGATGTGAAACCTCGTTAGTCTTCCAATGCATATTCAAGAAGAATGTAATGAAAATAAAGCATTCTTCTCTAGCTACCTTGTTTCCATCGTCTGCGAAATTAATGACATTACTGGCATTCAGAACAATATCTTCTCCAACTGCACGAGCAAGGATCCCTTGCAAAACCATTCGACTAATAACTCTTGTGACCGGAAGACCACGTTCTACTGCAGGAGTGAATGTATCAAACTTAACATACCTGATAACAAATTAGATATCAGTTCATGGTACCAAATACTAACATCGAGTAAAGGAAATTGCTGACAACTTTTTTACAGCTCTGATATGAATGAAACAAGATTGTTGTCTGATAAAGAAAGGCTGATGTACTGTCTAAGTGTAACCAATCTGATTAGAAAAGGAGGTGTTAATACAACTTTAACTAGGATCACTAACACAAACATGCTAAAATGGTAAACATAGTTAATCAAAGCCAGCCGACCAAAGTGGATAATATCAACTATGAAAGTGAAACCATGTCATCTGGTTAAGGCAAAGAGTTATCAAAACCAACTGTCCCAATGTTAGCTGTCATGAATATGCTACAAAGTTGAAACCAGTGTTGTCAGTTGCAGATCACGGAAAATAGCAGTTTGTCAAGTTCTGCTATGCGACAGTGCTATAGTGTCGCTATTTGGCAACACTTTCTATTAAATAGCGTATCACAAAACGATAGCAATTTGTTCAAATTCTACTATGCAATAGCCGCTATTTGTCAACACTAGTTGAAACTAAGTTCTTAATGGTCTCTAAAGTAGAACAAATATTTAAGAGTGGAGGGCACTCCTTTAATAAACCTATAAATAAATAAATAATACTCCTCTAACTTTAAATGCTCCTCCAACTCAATGTCTTAGATACTTAGTGAAGAAAAACTGCATATAAATAGAATCATTAAAACTTCTAAATGTTTACACTTGAGGCCTATTTATACAACCAATAAAACCAAACTACCTAACTATTTTATGGTAAACTGAAATAAGATATCCAGAATAAGAATAAAAACCAAAATACCAAATAACAACAAATAATCCAAAATTAATACAAAATTTAAATTAAAAAAAATCTGTTTATTAAATTTCAGCATACCAAGAACCAGAAACCCCATCAACAAGGCCATTAATTCTATCACCAGTAATACAACCAACTCTCATAACTTCATCAGCAACATCTGAATCAATAGCTTCCAAAGCAGCCAAAGCATTACTCTGTATCTGAATAGGACCTCTATATTGTCCCTCTCCTCTCACAGCACTCAAATCTTTCTCAAACACCATCACTTCAAATCCTTTTCTCTTTGCAGCCAAAGCAAAAACCAATCCACCAATTCCACCACCTGCTACAAGCACCCTAAGATTCTTCTTCTCAGCTTGTGTTGAAGAGGGTGGTGCAGTAGCTTCAGCTACAGTAGCTTTCACTTTCACATGCATCATAAACACATTCTTCATCTGTTTTTTTGCTCTGTTTTTTCCATAGCTGTGAAAAGATGAAGAGTTTTCCAATGAAAAGTCTTTGTTTGTGGGAATTGAGAAAAGGGTTCTTGAAAAAGATGCTGTAGATGGATTCAAAGAGTTGTAACATAAGGTAGAAGCCATGGTTGAGTTGAACAAACACAAAGCTTAGGAACCAAGAACAAACACAGACACAAACACAAGTTCAACTTTGTAAGTGTGTCTTTGTGTCCGATCAAAGGATCAAAACACAAAGAATGTTTTGCATTAACTAAATGGTGGATGAAAATTTTAGCAAATGTTCAAAGAAGAAGAGATAAAAGAGAAAAATAGTTTGAAAAATAGAAGAAACAAAAATGTGATGTACAATCATTATTGTAAAATAAATAAAAGGGAAATTATTATTAGAGGTTGAGGTTTTTTTTGGTGAATAAATTGTTATTATTTTTGGTGAGGTCGAGGTTGTGACAAGTGATGGCACTAATATAAAATAAGGAATAAAGAGAGATAATGGGATTGGTGGTTTGCAGTTATAGGCCACAAATATCAGCACCAAGATGTCTAAATCAATCTCCTATGTAAGTCTCTTGGTTTGGTACTCTAATTTCAAAACTTATAATTAAATATCTAATTTGGTCTTTCATATTGTATTGCTGAAAATTGTGAAATATTAATCAATTTTGTGCTTGCTATAGGTATGTATCTATAGGAATTATAATAACATAATTTTTTGTTTGACAAGTAATGACATAAAGTTTTTTTTAAAAGAGACAAACTTCACATTCTCTCTAAATAAGTGGTTTCCACGTAGATAAGTTTATTTTCATAAATAAATTTTTTGTTTGAGTCATTTTTGGCATAAAACCATCATTTTGCATCTTTTTTTCTCATAAAGAGTCATTGTACCTTGTACTCTAAAGACATAAGTTAAAGAACTTAAAATGAAATTAAAAAAATAAGTTTTATATTAAAAAAATAACTTTTGAAATTTTTAACACATTGAATATATAATTTGTAAGAAAAAACTACTATATTTAGTTTCTTAACTTATGTCTCAAGGGCACAAGTTAACTTTTCCCTTAATTTAAATAAGTGGTTTCAACATAGATAAGTTTTTTTTATTATTTCGTCGTCTGCGTGCGGCCAATGTATACGTTACTTTGGATTGAGGGTTTAGAAGGGGAAGGGAGGGGAGGGCTCACTTGTATTTTTTAAATTACGAACAATGTAAAATATATTTTAAAATAAATTAAATGTTTTTGAAGTATTATATGATTATTTATCAGATTGTTAATTCAATTTTCTAAAAATCATTTTATAATGTCCGTAATTTAAAAAAAGTAAGCCTTATTCGTCATTCCCCTTTTAAACTCTCCATCCAAACACATCTTCTATGTTTTTACAAGAACTATGAGAATAGGGCGACCAGTTTATGAGTGGATTAAAAAAGAGACAAATAACTATAATTTTGCCCTAATTTATTAAAATAAAACAAAAATACAAAAAATAAATCTAGTATGCCGGTAGGATATATAAAGAGAGAGTATCTTTGATACTTGATAACGATCAACAGGTGAACTCATTCAACTAAAGTGGAAGCTAGTGCTGGGTGAATGTGTGAGAGACATATTTTTGTACTTAATTAATTGTGGTCATAGATCAAATTTGTGGTTGTATACTTGTATGTTGTAAGCTCACCCACGTGCGAATAATCCCAACAAGTTTCACATCTACCTTGAAATCAAAATAACAAATTTCATTGGGTTATGCTATTTGCCTATATGGATAAGGACGTTTTTATCCATTCTTTCACTTTTATTCCTTCACAATTCACACCTCCTATAATAATTAGCCTATGTGTAATAAAAAATATTTTTTTGAATATTTTAAGTGGATGTCCAGACACTCATGTACTTATCTCTTAAGTGACACCTTTTATTTAGGAAACATTTTTTCTCCTTATCAAAATTGTTCATTCTCTTATATCAGCAGCAGTTAATTGTCGCTCGACCTTTTTCAGCTGCAGTTAACTGTCGCGGGCTCTTTTAAGACCGGTTCATTCACTTTTTAAGTCGGTTCAACCGATCTTAAGAGTGCCAGCGGCAGTTAACTGTCAAGCAGCAGTTAATTGCTGCTGATATAAGGGAATGAACAATTTTGAAAGGGAGAAGAGCGATTTTTATTTATTTATCTTCTAAGTCACATCTTTTTTTATTTATCCCTTAAGTACTTAACTTTTAAGTCATATTATTATATTTCTCTATAAATAGATATCACATGTATCATCATAAGAGAATAATAGAATATTTCTCTTTCTTCCTTTCCTTCTCTCTATTCTTGTTCATATTTATTTGGTTTCATAACACGTTATCAGCACGAGCTTACAAACTGAGGTATGCAATTCTTCTTAATCTATTTTTTATGCAAATAAGTTTTAATTTTTGTATCAATGATTATAGACTATATTGTTACAATTCCTTCAATTTGAATCAGTGTCTTGTAGATACATTATGTTGGAACAAAATGTGTTAAACAACTCTCTTCTGAATTAAGGGGGAGATTGTTGAAACATTATGTATAAACATATCTCTCTTGGTGGTTTTGATGATAACAAAAGTGTTAAATAGAAAATTGGTTATTTGCTAATGCTTTGTTCAAGTGATTTCAGAACCACGTGTTTAATGATTGGAAATTGATAATGGTTATGGAAGAACAAGATTAGAGCAAGAAAGGAAAGCTTAGAAGCAATGTTGCAAAGCTGGAAGAAAACTGGGTCTGAAGAGTGCTCCTGAAGTGGTGCTACTGATCAGCTTCTGAAGGGAAGTCTGAAGCTTAAAGCAGCTTCTGAAGTGAGTCTGAAGGCAGCTTCTGAAGTCTGAGTCTGAAGGCAGCTTCTGAAGTCTGAGTCTGAAGGTCAACGAAAAGTCAACGTCTGAAGAAGTGCTTCTGATGAACAGTGCTTCTGAAGAAGTGCTCCTGAAGAGAGCTTCTGATGTACTGTTCACGCAGAAGCTTCTGAAGTCTGATGTGGCAAGGAAAGCAACTGTTACTGTGCGCATTTAATGCCTGGATATGTCAGAACAACTCAATGGAACAGTTGTCTCCCTGACTCAAACATTCCCCAGCTTTTAAGGAAAGTAAATTCAAAAATGGCTGCTGCTCTGTTTTCTGGAAAAGTGCAGCACACAATTGCAGCTATCCTAGCTCTCAAATTGCAACGGCTCTTTGCTTAATTTCTGCAAGTCTTCAACAGCTCTAATTTCCTCTATAAAAGGAAGAAGATTTGAAGAAGATTTTCGCTAAGACTCTTGGATAAAAATCTGTCTGAAACTTGCTCTGTTTTGCTGTCAAAACTCAAAGTTCACAAACCTCTTAGAAATTCTTTTATCTGTTGTAACTTAGAATTTCTTAAGGTTAAGAGTCTTAACCTGTGTTGTATTAAGAGAACACCTCTGATATTTTATCAAGTGTTCAACCCAAACTTACCTTCCTTGTAAATCAGTTTGGTCTAAGTCTTAGTCTGCGTACTAAGCATTATAAGTCTCATTACTTAGTGTTTTGAGCAAGCTGTAATCTCATTCCTTTGTGGTCTGAGTCAGGAAGTCTCGGTACTTTGTGTCTGAGCATTGGGAAGCCTCTTGACTTAGTGTCTTGAGCAATTAGAAGCCTCTTCCTTTGTGGTTGAGCAATTGGAAGCCTCTTCCTTTGTGGTTGAGCAACTGGAAGTCTCTTCCTTAGTGGTTGAGCAATTGTAATCATCTGATTATAGTGAAACTCTCTTGTTGGATAACAAGGGGACTGGACTACTTCCAACATTTGGAAGGAACCAGTATAAAACTTTGTGTGTCTCTCTTTCCCTCTCTCTTTTCATTTTGAATCCGCTGCAATACTCTTGATAATAGTTCAGAACTGATTCATATCAGCTTCTGAACTTAACTTAAGTTCTTGAAAAGAAAGAAACCAAGTTTTTGGAGTCCACACAATTCAACCCCCCTTCTTGTGTGTGTTTTTCTCACCTTCAGTTGGTATCAGAGCTCCGGTTCTGATATTAACACTTAACAGTGTGTCAGTAGGATCCTGAGAAAAACATGGCCTCAACTAGTGGTTCACCTCCACCCTCTCCCAGAAATCAAATTAAAGAACTGTATCATATGACTATGGTACAGATGACAGAAAATCTAGATCACACAATAAACCTCCAATGTTTACTGGTGATCCTGAGAAGTTCTCATGGTGGAAGGGTAAAATGTACAGCCATATCATTGGTATAGATGATTCACTATGGGATATTATTGAAGATGGAATCACTATTCCAGTTGATGAAGAAGGTGTCGCTGTCAACAGAAGAGCTTTAAGTGATGCAGAAAGAAAGATTTATAGGAAGCATCACAATGTCAGAGGCATCATTGTGGATTCATTACCTCACAATGAATATCAGAAGCTGAGTGACAAGTCAACAGCTAAAGCCATATTCACATCCCTCTGCTATAACTATGAAGGTAATAAAAAGGTTAGAGAAGCTAAGGCAAACATTCTTGTTCAGCAATATGAACTGTTCAGAATGAAAGAGGATGAAAATATTGAGACAATGTTCTCAAGATTTCAGACTCTGGTTTCTGGACTTCAGATTCTGAAGAAGAGTTATACCACAGCTGATCATGTGAATAAAATCCTTAGAAGTCTGCCATCCAAATGGAGACCTAAAGTGACTGTTATTGAGGAAGCTAAGGATCTGAATACTTTAAGTATTGAGGATCTTATAAGCTCCCTCAAGGTGCATGAACTGGGACTCAATGAGGATGAGTCTGTTAGAGAACCAAAATCATTATCTTTGAAATCTAAAAGAAAGCCTGCTAAAGCTTTGAAAGCTATTGAATCTGAAGAAGAATTTCCTGAAGGAAATTCTGATGAAGATTCAGATGCTGATGAGCTTGCAATGCTTTCGAAAAGAATTCAGTATCTAATGAATAGAAAGAAAAAATTCTCTAACAGAAGCAGTAACTTTAGAGGATCTGGTTCAAAGAGGGAAAACCAGAAGGAATGTTGTTACAACTGCAAGAAGCCTAGGCATTTTATTGCTGACTGTCCTGATCTTCAGAAGGAAAAGTCTAAAGAGAAAGCAAAGAAGTCCAGCTCAAAGTCCAGCAGTTTCAGAAACAAGCTTAAAAAGAGCCTCATGGCAACATGGGATGATCTGGACAATGAGTCTGAATCTGATGAAGAAGAAGCAAACCTGGCCTTGATGGCAACTGCATTTTCTGATGCAGAATCTTGTTCAGATTCAGATGAAGAAGATGAGGTATATTCTGAACTCACTAGATCTGAATTAATTGAAACAGTTAATGATCTTATGAGTCATCTAAAAAGCAAGTTAGGAGAAATAAAATACTTGAAAAATAAAACTAACTTGCTGTCTGAGAAAAATCTTAAACTTCAGAATCAAATAATTGAGTTTGATGAAGAAGTTAGAGAACTCAGAGATGAGACTCATAAGAAACCTGAAGCAATTCCTATTGAACATGAAATAGCTCTTCAGAATTTCATTTTAACTGGATTCAATAGAACTAAAATTGCCTTTAAGCTTTATAATATGGTCAGAAACAAAGGTGAAGGCATTGGCTATGATTCATTCAAACCCTCAAATGAATCAAACTCACCTTCCTGTTCTGGAAATATTTTAAAAGGCAATGGTATATGCTTTGTGCCTGCTTCTGATAACTTTGAGAAATTGAAAATGTCAGAAACTGAGACTGAGTCTGAAGTTCTGAACAGCTCAGACTCTGAAGCTTCTGAACCTAAGGGTAAGATGAAGGCAGATGTTAAAACCTTGCCTAAATCTAAGCCAAAAGGTCCTAAGCCAAAGAGTAAGAGAAAATCAGACTCTGAACCTGAAAATGTTCAGAATCTGAAGAGTTCAGAACCTGGAACTAGTAAGTCTCAGAATCTGAATAATTCAAATTCAAATTTTTCAAAGACTGAGTTTATTAAAACTTCAAAATCTATTAAACCAGTCAATACAAAACATTTTCAATCTCAGAATGTTAAGCAAAGCAAGCAAAAGCAAACCAATCAGTTTTCTGCTTCTAATTGTTTTAAGAAAGGCAAAACTGAAGCTTGCCTTATGTCTGAAGCTAACAAAGTTAGAATTCTGAGGAAATCAGAACCAAAGCACTCAAAGGGTCAGACTCTAAACAAATCAGAACCAAAGACCTTCAAGTCTCAGGTTCTGAAGAAATCTGAGTCCAAACCTTTGAGAACTCAGGTTCTGAACTCAGACTTATTCAAAATACAAGGATTCATATCCAAAGTATCAGAACAAGTCTGAATATCATAACTTCAGACACATGATGAAAAAGCCAAAACCTTTCAGGACTAACCCCAAAGGACCCATGAAAATCTGGGTACCTAAGTTTGAGATCATTTCAATTGCAGATATGCTTGTCATCCAGAGAAAAGGAAAGGTCCTGGTACCTGGACAGTGGATGCTCGCATCATATGACAGGGGACAAGTCTATGTTCCAAACCCTAACTCAGAAAGAGGGAGGAACTGTGGGGTTTGGAGGAAGTCAGAAAGGAAAGATCAAATGTACTGGTAAGATAGGTAATTCTCCCTTATACATTGATGATGTTTGGCTGGTGGATGGACTTAGACATAATTTACTTAGCATAAGTCAATTATGTGATAGTAATTATGAAGTCCTGTTTAATAAGAACACTTGCACTGTAATCAACAATGAAAATAAGTCTGTAGTGTTCAAAGGTAGTAGGAAAAACAATGTTTATAAAATAAATTTTTCTGAATTGGTTCAGCAGAAGGTTGTTTGTCTTCTGTCTGTGAGTGATAAGAAATGGGTGTGGCACAAAAGGCTGGGACATGCTAACTGGAGACTCATCTCTAAGCTTAGCAAGTTACAGCTGGTTAGAGGCCTACCTCAGATTGATTATCACTCAGATGCACTGTGCAGTGCATGCCAAATTGGAAAGTTTTCAAAAACTTCTTTTAAGTCTAAAAACATTGTTTCCACCTCTAAACCTTTAGAACTCCTTCACATTGATTTGTTTGGTCCTGTTGGAACAGCTTCAATCAATGGGAAGAAGTATGGACTTGTAATTGTTGATGATTATAGTAGGTGGACTTGGGTTAAGTTCCTTAGAACTAAAAATGAAACATATGATGTGTTTTTCAAATTCTGCAAACAAGTACAAAATGAAACTGATTTGAAAATTTTAAAAATCAGAAGTGATCATGGTGGGGAATTTGAAAATGAACCATTTGAAAATTTTTGTGAAGATCATGGAATTGTCCATGAGTTCTCATCTCCTAGAACTCCACAACAAAATGGAGTTGTAGAGAGAAAGAACAGATCTTTACAGGAAATGGCCAGAACCATGATCCATGAATCCAAAATTGCTAAGTACTTTTGGGCAGAAGCTGTAAACACAGCATGTTATATTCAGAACAGGATCTATATAAGACCTATTCTGAATAAAACAGCATATGAACTGTTTAAAGGAAGAAAACCAAGTATTTCTTATTTTCATCAATTTGGTTGTACGTGTTACATACTAAACAATAAGATCTACCTAAAGAAATTTGATGCTAAGGCTCAAAAGGGTACCTTTTTAGGATACTCAGAGAGATCTAAGGCATACAGGGTGTATAATTCTGAAACACATGTTGTTGAAGAAGCTATACATATTAGGTTTGATGATAAGAAGCCTGGTAATGAAATACCAGAGCTGGTTGAGAGTTTTGCAGATGTCAGAATCTCAGAAGAACCTTCAGAAGCTGAACCCAGTTCAGAGTCTGAAGAAGGTTCAGAAGCTGAAAACAATGAAGAATCTGAGAAACTCTCTGTTAATGACACTACTCCTAAAGCAAATCAAGACCAGCATGGTTCTGAACACCTCCCTGCTGGTTCTTCAGAAGCTAATCCACCCATAACCTCATTCAAGTACAAGTCTTCACACCCTGAGGAGTTGATCATTGGAAACAAGAACAGTCCAAGGAAGACAAGATCAGCATTCAGTCAGAATGAGTCTATGCTTGGCCTGCTATCCATGATTGAGCCAACAAGTGCTGATGAAGCACTTGCTGATGATGGCTGGATTGTAGCAATGCAGGAAGAACTGAACCAGTTTCAAAGGAATGATGTCTGGGATCTAGTTGCAAGACCTGATCATAAGAACATCATTGGAACAAAATGGGTGTTCAGGAACAAGCTCAATGAACAAGGTGAAGTGATCAGAAACAAGGCTAGATTAGTAGCTCAAGGGTACAGCCAGCAGGAAGGAATTGATTACACTGAGACTTTTGCTCCAGTTGCAAGACTGGAAGCAATCAGGTTACTTCTTTCTTATGCTGTTAATCATGATATCATCTTGTATCAAATGGATGTTAAGAGTGCTTTCTTAAATGGTGTAATTTCTGAAGAAGTGTATGTTAAACAACCTCCTGGTTTTGAAGATGTTAAAAATCCAGACTTTGTTTTTAAACTTAAGAAATCTCTGTATGGTCTGAAACAAGCTCCTAGAGCTTGGTATGAAAGACTAAGCAATTTCTTGATTAAAAATGATTTTGTAAGAGGTCAAGTTGACAATACACTCTTTAGGAAAACTGTTAAGAAAGAAATCTTAATTGTGCAAATATATGTTGATGATATCATATTTGGTTCTACTAATGCCTCCCTTTGCAAAGAGTTTTCAAAGTTAATGCAGGATGAATTTGAAATGAGCATGATGGGTGAGCTGAAATTCTTTTTGGGAATTCAAATCAACCAATGCAAAGATGGTGTCTATGTTCATCAGTCCAAATACACTAAGGAGCTTCTGAAGAAGTTCCAGCTGGATGATTGCAAGCTGATGACAACACCAATGCATCCCACCTGCACCTTAAGCAAAGATGACAATGGCTCTAAAGTAGATCAGAAGATGTACAGAGGTATGATAGGTTCTCTTTTATACTTAACTGCTTCTAGGCCAGATATTTTATTTAGTGTATGTCTGTGTGCTAGATTCCAGTCAGATCCTAGAGAATCTCATATGACTGCTGTCAAGAGAATCTTTAGGTATCTGAAAGGAACAACTAATTTGGGACTTCTGTATAAGAAATCTCTGAATTATAAGCTAGTTGGATTATGTGATGCTGACTATGCTGGAGACAGGATTGAAAGAACGTCCACCAGTGGAAACTGTCAGTTTCTTGGTGAGAATCTGATATCCTGGGCCAGCAAGAGACAAGCAACCATTGCTTTGTAAACAGCAGAAGCAGAATACATCTCAGCTGCAAGTTGTAGCACACAACTGCTCTGGATGAAACATCAATTAGAGGATTATCAGATTCATGCAGATAACATTCCAATTTATTGTGATAACACTGCTGCAATATGTCTGTCTAAAAATCCAATTCTGCATTCTAGAGCCAAGCACATAGAAATAAAACATCATTTTATCAGAGATTATGTTCAGAAGGGTGTTTTAGATATTCAGTTCATTGATACTGATCATCAATGGGCTGACATATTCACAAAACCCCTAACAGAAGAAAGATTCAATTTTATTAAAAAGAATCTGAACATGCACTTTATCTCTTGAAAATGTGCTTGAATCTGAATGAAATCCTTGATTCTGAGTTTATCATAAGCTAAGACTTATCAGACACTCATTTTCTGAGAGTCTGAAAAAAGTTAAGCCTGAAAAACTTCAGAGTCTGAAGGATCAGAACCTGGATTTTCTGATTTCTGAATCTGATAGGAATCTGATGTTTGGTCAGAATCTGATAAGTATAACCCTGGGCAATGATGATTAAAGCTTTGAAAGTTTATACTCTATCCCTCCCAAAGTCATCAAAATAAAAATGTGATTTCCTGTTTTGATATCAAATGCTAAAATTGTTTAACAAACAATTTCAGTTGGTATCAGTCTGTTTTTAAATGTTTTAACACAGACACATTTTTCAAATGCTCAATTTGTATCATACAATGTTAAGCTTTTAGAACTTATTTTAAAATTGGTATCAGTTGGTCTGAACCAATGCTACATATTAATATTAGCAGCAAGTTTGGTATCAGGCTCTGATATAACCTTTCAGTTGGTATATGATCTGAACCATTTTTTTTGTTTAAAATAGCTCAGACTTGCTCTGATACTGAACACTTTATACTAAACAACTATGTCTGAACAAAGAATGCTCTGGTCAGAAGCTCTGAACTATCTTTTCCTGCTTATGAACAACATTCTATTTTCAATGCAATGTCATATACTCATTGAAAATCAAGTATGCTCTGATGCTCATCTTTGCTGCTTGATTATCTATATGATTGCATAAATATCTCACAGGTTTTTCAAACTCCCTCAATTCTGAACCTTTTTGAAATGTTTCCAAACTCTCTTAAAAAGAGGAGAACTCTTTTAAAAAAAGGGAGAGATGTCATATACACATGTTTTCAAACTCTTTTAAAACTTTTTGTTGATGACTGTCGCGGTGATTTTCGGAGATCAAGCTATTGATTAGCGTTGACTCACTAATTTTATTTCACGACTGAACTTTTAATTTTTTAAAAGAAAGGTGGAAAAAAGTTCTAAATTACCACATTTTAAAAGATTTAGGGTTCGGGGGTTAGTTACGTTTAAGGAAGGTGTTAGCACCCTAAACGTTCGTAGTATTCTACGAGAACCTCTTGATTTTATTTATTTATTTTGGGCTATAACTGTAGCACCCTAATTTTGTCCTAAGCATTTTAAAATAAAAATCAAAAAAATCAAAGAGGGAGGAAAAAAGTCAAAAGTCAACAAAAGTCAACAGAAAAGTCAACATTTCAAAAATGATGACTTCGCACTGCGAAGCTCACTTCGCACTGCGAAGTCTGCGATTTTTCTGCAGATTTTTGGTTGCTTTGATTTAATTCCAGAATTTGTTGCATATCATTTCCATATTTATTTTAAGCAGCATTCATGGCTATTTGGGCCAAGCAAAACCAGAATTGAAGGACTTGCCATTAATGTCAAGGTTGGAAGCTTTTTCTTCCAACCTAGCATGTGACAAGCAAGTGGGCTTGCTCTTGGGCAGCTCTTGTCCCTCCCATGTGACCTGTTAACCACCCCAAGGTTGCCAGCCACCTGCTTGAGGACTTTCCTCCTGCTTGCTCCCCCCAAAACCAGTCAAACTAGCTGGATTTTCTCACTTGAAAAGCCATGAGTGCCTACCCTGTTTTTGCAGCAGCTTTTCACCCCTCACACCAGCCATAGATAGCCTTTTTCATCCCTCAATCCCTGCACATTACAGTGCACGTTTTTATTGATTAACCATTGGGATTGCAAGGATTGATCCCCAAGCATTAGCCAATTGCAATTCAGCTTTGTTCTTCATCATTACCTTCTAGAATTGGTTGAATTTGTGGCTGAAATCAGGCTGATTCTTGCCCCTTGGCACAAGGCAAGGTTGCCTCTATCCATTAGCATTTAATGCAAAGGGATTCAGCTTGATCCTAGCCACAAATCAGCTGGATTTTAGGATTTCCTAATGATGAATTAGATTTGGTTTTGGCCTATAAATAGAAGGCAATGCCCAAGGTTCTAAACACAACTGATAACAGCATTTCAAGAGCAGAAACTCTACTCATTTCAGCTTACAAACACTCACAAACAACCAGAAAAAATCAATCCAACACAAAGCATCACAAAGTTCAAAGTTCATCACCAATATCAAAAACCTTTGTGAAAGCCTTCAACCAATTCAAATCCACTGCAGCTGGAGCTTTGCTAAGGAGTTCTGTAAGTGTTCCAAGCTTTTGTATTGCATTTTCATTTGTGTTTGCATAGCAATTTTGGTTCAAAACCATTTGATTCTAAAAACCCCCTTTTGAATTTCAAAGAAATCCCAAGGTTTTCAAAACATCAAAACTGGTTTGTCCAGCCTTTTCCACCCAAAAAACTCAAAGCTTTTCACTCACCTAAAAGGTCCTGAGTGTGTTCAGAAGTTGTTTCTGAACAAAAGTTCAGAAACAGCTTCTGAACTCAAAAATTCGCATGCTTCGCAGTGCGACCATGACAGAACTCAGAATCTGAGTTTAGGTGTCAAAATGACCAATTTTTGAGGTTCTAGCCCAAGAGCTCAGAACCTAAGAGTTTTTAAACCCATGTTTTTCAAACCATAACAAGGATTTTGCACAATTTTGACAAAATCACAAGTTCGTATGACATTTTGTGGATAACTTGCAAAACAAGTTATGTTCTCAAACTTTCAAAACCACATGAACAAACAAGCTATGTTCATCATTTCAATCTAAACCTGAACAATAAATATTGTTCATGATGTTCAAAAACTCAAACATGAACATACGCCAAATACGTTCGCATTTTCGCAAAATGAGACGAACTTGCGCGTTTTCTAGCAAAAATTGCTAAACCTTTCCAATTTGGGTTTTCAAACCAAATGTTTTGATCTACCTTGGGATTTCTAAAGAATTCTACCCAAAAACATGAATGAAAAAGGGATGGTGTGACGTATGTCTCTCCATTGCCCCGATTGTACGAATGCGTGACGTATGTCTCGTCGTTCGGACAATCGTCATTCCCTTTTTCAACATATCCAACCATAACCAAACCAAACCTTGGCCCCTTGTGGTCAATCCGAACCTTTTGGTCCCCCGTGGCCATTAGATTCGATCGCCCGACTCGTTGGAGTCTACTCGGTCAATGTTCGACTCGTCCGAGTCCATTGTACCCGTTCTTGATCTCAGTGGATCAATCGAACATTCGCCCGACTCGTTAGAGTCCACTCGGTCAATGATTGACTTGTATGAGTCCATTGTACCTCTTGGTCCCATAGCGGCCAATTCGAACCCTTTCACCCTAACGGACGTACCTTTTAACAATTCTAATGCGATTCACGAACAAACGCTTAATAAGTCTCCCAAGCGCGAGCATACAAGCTACGTTTTAAATCGCAAGAATTCGGTTAAAACATCGTCCATTTAAAATTAACCAACATATGTACGTTTTTCTACCAAAGAACTACGTACGCTTTGAATTCTCCGACTACCGGGAGATACGTAGGAGCAAGATCGACATCTTGTCAAGCGCAATAATAAAAACTTTTTCTTTCTTTTCTTTCGTTTGTTTTTATCTCTTTTCCCCCCTTTATTATATTTTGACATAAATAAGCATGCGCGCAAAACATTTAAAAAAACAATTTAAGCTTTAGCCAAATAGAAGGTTCCCGTTGAGTACAACGGACGTGAGGGGTGCTAATACCTTCCCCTTGCGTAATCGACTCCCGAACCCGACAATGGTTACGATGACCAATCCTTATCCTCATCGTCAAAGGGTTTTATTATCGTTTCCCTTTAAACAAAAAAAAAACTTAAGGGTTTATCAACGTTCCCTTTACACAAAAACTTTGGTGGCGGCTTCACAAAGGCCCTCCGAGCGTTTACGAACGACCTCAGAGGATTTGCGCGTCTTTTTCCCAAGGAAAAAAACGAGGTGCGCACAGCTGGCGACTTCACTGGGGAACCTTTTCCCACTAGCGAGTCAAGCCTAATCTATTTGGCTTTTAAGCCAATTGTTTTTATTTTATTTGCGCGCCATGCATTTGTTTTATTTATCTACTTCATATTTATGCTTTATGTTTATATTTGCTTTATTTGCTTTATATTCATATCATATATATATCAAATGCGGAGTTACTTGAGTGATGTTACTCCATATTGTTCGGGTTAATGCCAGACGTGTGAGGCTCTCTACCCGAGCTTGAGAAAAAAACTAAGTTAGAAGGAGGTTGTGTGCGGAAGCCCGCGTTGACGTATGTCCGTGAGGTAGGATGCCCAACCCCGCTTAGAGGAGATTTTCATGTGGAATTAATTGAAGTCATGTTGACGTATGTCCATAGACAACCCTAATTCCATATGAGATCTATGACTCTAGGGACCTCTTCTTAGGAAATATCATCTTTAGAGCCTACACGTGAGGATGGGGGGAAGTTCTGAACGTTCATATAACAAACCCCTGCATGTCATAACATTTGCATTCATAAAACTTTTTGCATAAACAAAAAAGACGGGCATATTTTTGCATACTCATTGCATTCATACATTTACATGCATTTTCATGCATTTCAAAGAAAAACCCTCACATCATTCCCTCGCCAAAAAAAAAAAGGGGAAGTACCCGACCCGGTGTACAGTAGCGTTTCTGATGAAATCCAAGCAACCGGAAGGCCATCGAAATTCCGGAAAACATTTCTTTGTCCAAGTAATTTATCTTGTTTTTTCAAAAAAAAATCATCATTTTGCTCTTCCCAAGGCAAATGATTAATTTTTATGGGACCCCCATATTTCAAATCATTTCCGTCATTAATAAATTTGCAGTTTATTTTCAAAAGAGTTCGTTTTTCTTTCGTTCTTAAATAAATTTTCGCAACCCTACAAAAAAAAAATCATCACCACCACCAAAAAATAACACTGCTACGATCCCTTTTGACTTCAATCTTCGAATTAACCAAACGGAAGATGATAATAAGGACGATTTTGAACCTCCTGAAGGATTGTCCAGACTTGGGGATCAAGAGGATAGGGTAATACAACCTCACCAAGAGAACCCCCAAAAAAGATAGCACCACAGTTTTCCCTCTGCCGGGACACACTCTATAAGAGAAATCATGGTCTCACTCAGACGTGTGGATAAATGTGAAGCAGTCATGCTCACCAAAGAAATCCATGAGGAGTCCTTCCAAACCCATGCCATTGGACATGCAAAAAGTACATAAGTGAATACCCTAAGGGCGGGTTGTTATTGGCTAACTATGGAGACCGACTGCTTTCCCCATGCCAAGACATGTCACAAGTGACAAATTTATGCCAACAAGGGGCACATACCACAAACACCTCTGAATGTCATGACATCACCCTAACCATTCTCTATGTGGGGCATAAACATGTTTGGAATGATTGAGCCAAAGGCTTCAAAAAGGGCACCAGTTCATACTAGTTGCCATCAACTGTTTCACCAAATGGGTCGAAGCAGCTTCCTATGCAAACATGACCAAACAAGTGGTCGCCTAATTCATCAAAAAAGAAACCATTTGCCGTTACGGCACTCCCCACAATTTCCCACAAAAAGCCAAGCCGTTACGGCACTCCCCACAATTTCCCACAAAAAGCCAAGCCGTTACGGCACTCCCCACAAATTCCCACAAAAAGCCAAGTCGTCATTGGCATTCCTCACATTCCCAAACAAACAAAGCCCAATTTTCATTGGCATCCCCCACAAAAAGCCAAGTCATCATTGGCATTCCTCACATCTCCAACAAAAGACCAATTTTCATTGGCACACACAATTTCCAAACAAAAAGCCCAATTTCCATTGGCGCTTACAAACCCCATTTCCAATAAAAGCCCAATTTTCATTGGCATTCCCATCCAAAAAACAAAAGCCCGACCTTGCTCGGAAGCCAAAAACAAAAGCCCGACCTTGCTCGGAAGCCAATCATAAAGCCCGACCTCGCTCGACATCCAAATAAACAAAAGCCCGACCTCGCTCGGCAACCAAACAAAAGCCCGACCTTGCTCGGCATCCTAACATCCAAAGCCCAATTTTCATTGGCACTCGAAAAAACCCACCATGCTTGTTATCCAATCACACCCAAAGACCAATTTTCATTGGCATTCACAAACACAAACAAGGTTCGACCAACTGAACCCCATAAAAGAGAAACACCTCACAACATTGGGGCATGGACAGTTCAACAAGAAAGTTCATTCTCGAGAATTTAGAGAAGGAGACTTAATGCTTGGAAAAAAGGTATTACCCGTCCACAAGGATCCCCCTATCAATAAACTCCGGCGCAGTAAAAAAAAATATATATGCCAAAAAGAAAAAAGAGCTCGCTAAATCGAAAACCCGAAAAGGGCGGTTTAGGCAATAGAGAGCGTCCTGGTAGATCGAAAACCTGAAAAGGCGGTCTAGGCAAAAATTAAGGACATCAAAAAAGGAAATATACCCCAGTGGACTGAAAACTCGAAAGAGCGGTCCAGGTAAAAGTTAGGGGTTTCAAAAAAAAAAAAAAAAAGAGGGCAAAAGACTGCGGCACGTGAGGTCCGGACAGAATTCAAGAGGGAAAGAGTCAACCTCATTATCATCTTTCAAAAACGAGTTATTTCGAAGTCATAGGGAAAGTAGCACGTGAAACCCAAGCAAATCTTCATTTGCCTTTTTGTTTCTTCCTTTTTCTCTATCTCAGTAATCACCTCTTATAGGGATTACATTTTCACGAATAGTTACCCATACAAGGGACTAAGTTTCGTTGAATCAAAATCATTTTTAAACCTTTTCATTGTTATGCGTCCTTACTTGCTCATGAAATGTGTTTTTATTCATGATTAGATAATGCATTGAAATATGGGAATAACATAAAAAACAAAAAAATGTGTTTTTTTACTTGGACGTTAAATGTCGAAAGAATTTCGTTGGTCCCCAGTATTGCATCAGAGGACTCAAAACTTGAAGCTCTGCATCAGTCATTTTAAGACTCATGCTCTTCAGCAGAAACAAGTGCGTAGCCCACAGCGCGTAAAACGCAAAGATCCCGGGTGTCGGAGGAACAAAATTCCCCAAATAAAGCTCACCCCCATACATCTTTTTCATCCACTAAGGCCGGATATCGATCATGTTTCCAAATTGATCCTTATATCCCCAGTGATGTCACAACCAAGGCCCAATTTTCATTGGCAAACCAAAAGTCCAATATTCATTGGCAAACCAAAGAACTACGTAAGCTTTGAATTCTCCATCCCCCCAGGAGATACGTAGGAGCAAGATCATCATCTTGTCAAGCACAACAAACCAAAGCCCAATTTTCATTGGCCCACAATAAAGCCCAAACCTCATTGATATTCCCCAGGGAGTCTCAACCCCAAACAAAAGTCCAATCATTATTGGCAAACCCACACAAATCTTCGGGCCAGGCCCGAACTACACCGGTTTTGATCCCATTTGGGTATGTAGGCAAAGGACCTTGTCCTTCCAAACCAACCAACCAACAAAACACAAAAAAAAAGAGTCCAATCGTCATTGGCACAACCACAACCGAGACCGACTTCACTCGGCACCCAACCAGCATCCCTCATATCATGCATAGCATATACAAATCATTCATACACGTGCATTTCATAAATCATGTCATGCATCCTCAACAAGGATTCTCCAGTGAGTATCACATATTCACCAACATCCATCAACAGTCAAGTAAGCGTTCCCCAGTGAACCTCCTCCACTAACTGTCCCCAATTCCCCAGAAAGAATCTTTGTTTGAATCCACCTCATATCATATTACATTGCATATCACTGCATATCATACTGCATAACATGCATCATACAATCATGTTTTCCAGTTCAACCAGGGGCACCTATTTAGGGTAAGACCACAGCTCGTTAGGAATCGACCTTCAGTGAAAGTGCCTGAATAAGATTACCTAGCTTAGGTATCGACCTCTAGTGAAAGTGCCTAGACAAGATCACCTCCCCCAGTGTATCGACCTTCAGTGTTAGCGGCTGAATAAGATCACAGCTCGTTAGGAATCGACCTTCAGTGAAAGTGCCTGAATAAGATTACCTAGCTTAGGTATCGACCTCTAGTGAAAGTGCCTAGACAAGATCACCTCCCCCAGTGTATCGACCTTCAGTGTTAGCGGCTGAATAAGATCACAGCTCGTTAGGAATCGACCTTCAGTGAAAGTGCCTGAATGAGATTACCTAGCTTAGGTATCGACCTCTAGTGAAAGTGCCTAGACAAGATCACCTCCCCCAGTGTATCGACCTTCAGTGTTAGCGGCTGAATAAGATCACAGCTCGTTAGGAATCAACCTTCAGTGAAAGTGCCTGAATGAGATTACCTAGCTTAGGTATCGACCTCTAGTGAAAGTGCCTAGACAAGATCACCTCCCCCAGTGTATCGACCTTCAGTGTTAGCGGCTGAATAAGATCACTTCCCCTTCAGGAATCTACCTCTAGTGAAAGTGCCTAGATAAGATTACCTTCATCCCCCAGTGGGTCTACCTCCAGTGTTAGCGGCTGGATACGATCAACTTTTCCAACCATTGCATTTGCATTCCGTGAAGGACAAAATTCGGGTCCTTCTTTTTACTTAATTGATCTTCGCAAAGAGTTCATGAGATGCCCTCGGCACTCACGCACTCTATGCGAAGACACAATTAAGTAGGGGCAGCTGTAGCACCCTAATTTTGTCCTAAGCATTTTAAAATAAAAATCAAAAAAATCAAAGAGGGAGGAAAAAAGTCAAAAGTTAACAAAAGTCAACAGAAAAGTCAACATTTCAAAAATGATGACTTCGCACTGCGAAGCTCACTTCGCACTGCGAAGTCTGCGATTTTTCTGTAGATTTTTGGTTGCTTTGATTTAATTCCAGAATTTGTTGCATATCATTTCCATATTTATTTTAAGCAGCATTCATGGCTATTTGGGCCAAGCAAAACCAGAATTGAAGGACTTGCCATTAATGCCAAGGTTGGAAGCTTTTTCTTCCAACCTAGCATGTGACAAGCAAGTGGGCTTGCTCTTGGGCAGCTCTTGTCCCTCCCATGTGACCTGTTAACCACCCCAAGGTTGCCAGCCACCTGCTTGAGGACTTTCCTCCTGCTTGCTCCCCCCAAAACCAGTCAAACTAGCTGGATTTTCTCACTTGAAAAGCCATGAGTGCCTACCCTGTTTTTGCAGCAGCTTTTCACCCCTCACACTAGCCATAGATAGCCTTTTTCATCCCTCAATCCCTGCACATTACAGTGCACGTTTTTATTGATTAACCATTGGGATTGCAAGGATTGATCCCCAAGCATTAGCCAATTGCAATTCAGCTTTGTTCTTCATCATTACCTTCTAGAATTGGTTGAATTTGTGGCTGAAATCAGGCTGATTCTTGCCCCTTGGCACAAGGCAAGGTTGCCTCTATCCATTAGCATTTAATGCAAAGGGATTCAGCTTGATCCTAGCCACAAATCAGCTGGATTTTAGGATTTCCTAATGATGAATTAGATTTGGTTTTGGCCTATAAATTGAAGGCAATGTCCAAGGTTCTAAACACAACTGATAACAGCATTTCAAGAGCAGAAACTCTACTCATTTCAGCTTACAAACACTCACAAACAACCAGAAAAAATCAATCCAACACAAAGCATCACAAAGTTCAAAGTTCATCACCAATATCAAAAACCTTTGTGAAAGCCTTCAACCAATTCAAATCCACTGCAGCTGGAGCTTTGCTAAGGAGTTCTGTAAGTGTTCCAAGCTTTTGTATTGCATTTTCATTTGTGTTTGCATAGCAATTTTGGTTCAAAACCATTTGATTCTAAAAACCCCCTTTTGAATTTCAAAGAAATCCCAAGGTTTTCAAAACATCAAAACTGGTTTGTCCAGCCTTTTCCACCCAAAAAACTCAAAGCTTTTCACTCACCTAAAAGGTCCTGAGTGTGTTCAGAAGTTGTTTCTGAACAAAAGTTCAGAAACAGCTTCTGAACTCAAAAATTCGCATGCTTCACAGTGCGAAGTCATGGTCGCAGTGCGACCATGACAGAACTCAGAATCTGAGTTTAGGTGTCAAAATGACCAATTTTTGAGGTTCTAGCCCAAGAGCTCAGAACCTAAGAGTTTTTAAACCCATGTTTTTCAAACCATAACAAGGATTTTGCACAATTTTGACAAAATCACAAGTTCGTATGACATTTTGTGGATAACTTGCAAAACAAGTTATGTTCTCAAACTTTCAAAACCACATGAACAAACAAGCTATGTTCATCATTTCAATCTAAACCTGAACAATAAATATTGTTCATGATGTTCAAAAACTCAAACATGAACATACGCCAAATACGTTCGCATTTTCGCAAAATGAGACGAACTTGCGCGTTTTCTAGCAAAAATTGCTAAACCTTTCCAATTTGGGTTTTCAAACCAAATGTTTTGATCTACCTTGGGATTTCTAAAGAATTCTACCCAAAAACATGAATGAAAAAGGGATGGTGTGACGTATGTCTCTCCATTGCCCCGATTGTACGAATGCGTGACGTATGTCTCGTCGTTCGGACAATCGTCATTCCCTTTTTCAACATATCCAACCATAATCAAACCAAACCTTGGCCCCTTGTGGTCAATCCGAACCTTTTGGTCCCCCGTGGCCATTAGATTCGATCGCCCGACTCGTTGGAGTCTACTCGGTCAATGTTCGACTCGTCCGAGTCCATTGTACCCGTTCTTGATCTCAGTGGATCAATCGAACATTCGCCCGACTCGTTAGAGTCCACTCGGTCAATGATTGACTTGTATGAGTCCATTGTACCTCTTGGTCCCATAGCGGCCAATTCGAACCCTTTCACCCTAACGGACGTACCTTTTAACAATTCTAATGTGATTCACGAACAAACGCTTAATAAGTCTCCCAAGCGCGAGCATACAAGCTACGTTTTAAATCGCAAGAATTCGGTTAAAACATCGTCCATTTAAAATTAACCAACATATGTACGTTTTTCTACCAAAGAACTACGTACGCTTTGAATTCTCCGACTACCGGGAGATACGTAGGAGCAAGATCGACATCTTGTCAAGCGCAATAATAAAAACTTTTTCTTTCTTTTCTTTCGTTTGTTTTTATCTCTTTTCCCCCCTTTATTATATTTTGACATAAATAAGCATGCGCGCAAAACATTTAAAAAAACAATTTAAGCTTTAGCCAAATAGAAGGTTCCCGTTGAGTACAACGGACGTGAGGGGTGCTAATACCTTCCCCTTGCGTAATCGACTCCCGAACCCGACAATGGTTACGATGACCAATCCTTATCCTCATCGTCAAAGGGTTTTATTATCGTTTCCCTTTAAACAAAAAAAACTTAAGGGTTTATCAACGTTCCCTTTACACAAAAACTTTGGTGGCGGCTTCACAAAGGCCCTCCGAGCGTTTACGAACGACCTCGGAGGATTTGCGCGTCTTTTTCCCAAGGAAAAAAACGAGGTGCGCACAGCTGGCGACTTCACTGGGGAACCTTTTCCCACTAGCGAGTCAAGCCTAATCTATTTGGCTTTTAAGCCAATTGTTTTTATTTTATTTGCGCGCCATGCATTTGTTTTATTTATCTACTTCATATTTATGCTTTATGTTTATATTTGCTTTATTTGCTTTATATTCATATCTTATATATATCAAATGCGGGGGTTACTTGAGTGATGTTACTCCATATTGTTCGGGTTAATGCCGGACGTGTGAGGCTCTCTACCCGAGCTTGAGAAAAAAACTAAGTTAGAAGGAGGTTGTGTGCGGAAGCCCGCGTTGACGTATGTCCGTGAGGTAGGATGCCCAACCCCGCTTAGAGGAGATATTCATGTGGAATTAATTGAAGTCATGTTGACGTATGTCCATAGACAACCCTAATTCCATATGAGATCTATGACTCTAGGGACCTCTTCTTAGGAAATATCATCTTTAGAGCCTACACGTGAGGATGGGGGGAAGTTCTGAACGTTCATATAACAAACCCCTGCATGTCATAACATTTGCATTCATAAAACTTTTTGCATAAACAAAAAAGACGGGCATATTTTTGCATACTCATTGCATTCATACATTTACATGCATTTTCATGCATTTCAAAGAAAAACCCTCACATCATTCCCTCGCCAAAAAAAAAAAGGGGAAGTACCCGACCCGGTGTACAGTAGCGTTTCTGATGAAATCCAAGCAACCGGAAGGCCATCGAAATTCCGGAAAACATTTCTTTGTCCAAGTAATTTATCTTGTTTTTTCAAAAAAAAAATCATCATTTTGCTCTTCCCAAGGTAAATGATTAATTTTTATGGGACCCCCATATTTCAAATCATTTCCGTCATTAATAAATTTGCAGTTTATTTTCAAAAGAGTTCGTTTTTCTTTCGTTCTTAAATAAATTTTCGCAACCCTACAAAAAAAAAATCATCACCACCACCAAAAAATAACACTGCTACGATCCCTTTTGACTTCAATCTTCGAATTAACCAAACGGAAGATGATAATAAGGACGATTTTGAACCTCCTGAAGGATTGTCCAGACTTGGGGATCAAGAGGATAGGGTAATACAACCTCACCAAGAGAACCCCCAAAAAAGATAGCACCACAGTTTTCCCTCTGCCGGGACACACTCTATAAGAGAAATCATGGTCTCACTCAGACGTGTGGATAAATGTGAAGCAGTCATGCTCACCAAAGAAATCCATGAGGAGTCCTTCCAAACCCATGCCATTGGACATGCAAAAAGTACATAAGTGAATACCCTAAGGGCGGGTTGTTATTGGCTAACTATGGAGACCGACTGCTTTCCCCATGCCAAGACATGTCACAAGTGACAAATTTATGCCAACAAGGGGCACATACCACAAACACCTCTGAATGTCATGACATCACCCTAACCATTCTCTATGTGGGGCATAAACATGTTTGGAATGATTGAGCCAAAGGCTTCAAAAAGGGCACCAGTTCATACTAGTTGCCATCAACTGTTTCACCAAATGGGTCGAAGCAGCTTCCTATGCAAACATGACCAAACAAGTGGTCGCCCAATTCATCAAAAAAGAAACCATTTGCCGTTACGGCACTCCCCACAATTTCCCACAAAAAGCCAAGCCGTTACGGCACTCCCCACAATTTACCACAAAAAGCCAAGCCGTTACGGCACTCCCCACAAATTCCCACAAAAAGCCAAGTCGTCATTGGCATTCCTCACATTCCCAAACAAACAAAGCCCAATTTTCATTGGCATCCCCCACAAAAAGCCAAGTCATCATTGGCATTCCTCACATCTCCAACAAAAGACCAATTTTCATTGGCACACACAATTTCCAAACAAAAAGCCCAATTTCCATTGGCGCTTACAAACCCCATTTCCAATAAAAGCCCAATTTTCATTGGCATTCCCATCCAAAAAACAAAAGCCCGACCTTGCTCGGAAGCCAAAAACAAAAGCCCGACCTTGCTCGGAAGCCAATCATAAAGCCCGACCTCGCTCGGCATCCAAATAAACAAAAGCCCGACCTCGCTCGGCAACCAAACAAAAGCCCGACCTTGCTCGGCATCCTAACATCCAAAGCCCAATTTTCATTGGCACTCGAAAAAACCCACCATGCTTGTTATCCAATCACACCCAAAGACCAATTTTCATTGGCATTCACAAACACAAACAAGGTTCGACCAACTGAACCCCATAAAAGAGAAACACCTCACAACATTGGGGCATGGACAGTTCAACAAGAAAGTTCATTCTCGAGAATTTAGAGAAGGAGACTTAATGCTTGGAAAAAAGGTATTACCCGTCCACAAGGATCCCCCTATCAATAAACTCCGGCGCAGTAAAAAAAAAATATATATGCCAAAAAGAAAAAAGAGCTCGCTAAATCGAAAACCCGAAAAGGGCGGTTTAGGCAATAGAGAGCGTCCTGGTAGATCGAAAACCTGAAAAGGCGGTCTAGGCAAAAATTAAGGACATCAAAAAAGGAAATATACCCCAGTGGACTGAAAACTCGAAAGAGCGGTCCAGGTAAAAGTTAGGGGTTTCAAAAAAAAAAAAAAAAAGAGGGCAAAAGACTGCGGCACGTGAGGTCCGGACAGAATTCAAGAGGGAAAGAGTCAACCTCATTATCATCTTTCAAAAACGAGTTATTTCGAAGTCATAGGGAAAGTAGCACGTGAAACCCAAGCAAATCTTCATTTGCCTTTTTGTTTCTTCCTTTTTCTCTATCTCAGTAATCACCTCTTATAGGGATTACATTTTCACGAATAGTTACCCATACAAGGGACTAAGTTTCGTTGAATCAAAATCATTTTTAAACCTTTTCATTGTTATGCGTCCTTACTTGCTCATGAAATGTGTTTTTATTCATGATTAGATAATGCATTGAAATATGGGAATAACATAAAAAACAAAAAAATGTGTTTTTTTACTTGGACGTTAAATGTCGAAAGAATTTCGTTGGTCCCCAGTATTGCATCAGAGGACTCAAAACTTGAAGCTCTGCATCAGTCATTTTAAGACTCATGCTCTTCAGCAGAAACAAGTGCGTAGCCCATAGCGCGTAAAACGCAAAGATCCCGGGTGTCGGAGGAACAAAATTCCCCAAATAAAGCTCACCCCCATACATCTTTTTCATCCACTAAGGCCGGATATCGATCATGTTTCCAAATTGATCCTTATATCCCCAGTGATGTCACAACCAAGGCCCAATTTTCATTGGCAAACCAAAAGTCCAATATTCATTGGCAAACCAAAGAACTACGTAAGCTTTGAATTCTCCATCCCCCCAGGAGATACGTAGGAGCAAGATCATCATCTTGTCAAGCACAACAAACCAAAGCCCAATTTTCATTGGCCCACAATAAAGCCCAAACCTCATTGATATTCCCCAGGGAGTCTCAACCCCAAACAAAAGTCCAATCATTATTGGCAAACCCACACAAATCTTCGGGCCAGGCCCGAACTACACCGGTTTTGATCCCATTTGGGTATGTAGGCAAAGGACCTTGTCCTTCCAAACCAACCAACCAACAAAACACAAAAAAAAAAGAGTCCAATCGTCATTGGCACAACCACAACCGAGACCGACTTCGCTCGGCACCCAACCAGCATCCCTCATATCATGCATAGCATATACAAATCATTCATACACGTGCATTTCATAAATCATGTCATGCATCCTCAACAAGGATTCTCTAGTGAGTATCACATATTCACCAACATCCATCAACAGTCAAGTAAGCGTTCCCCAGTGAACCTCCTCCACTAACTGTCCCCAATTCCCCAGAAAGAATCTTTGTTTGAATCCACCTCATATCATATTACATTGCATATCACTGCATATCATACTGCATAACATGCATCATACAATCATGTTTTCCAGTTCAACCAGGGGCACCTATTTAGGGTAAGACCACAGCTCGTTAGGAATCGACCTTCAGTGAAAGTGCCTGAATAAGATTACCTAGCTTAGGTATCGACCTCTAGTGAAAGTGCCTAGACAAGATCACCTCCCCCAGTGTATCGACCTTCAGTGTTAGCGGCTGAATAAGATCACAGCTCGTTAGGAATCGACCTTCAGTGAAAGTGCCTGAATAAGATTACCTAGCTTAGGTATCGACCTCTAGTGAAAGTGCCTAGACAAGATCACCTCCCCCAGTGTATCGACCTTCAGTGTTAGCGGCTGAATAAGATCACAGCTCGTTAGGAATCGACCTTCAGTGAAAGTGCCTGAATGAGATTACCTAGCTTAGGTATCGACCTCTAGTGAAAGTGCCTAGACAAGATCACCTCCCCCAGTGTATCGACCTTCAGTGTTAGCGGCTGAATAAGATCACAGCTCGTTAGGAATCAACCTTCAGTGAAAGTGCCTGAATGAGATTACCTAGCTTAGGTATCGACCTCTAGTGAAAGTGCCTAGACAAGATCACCTCCCCCAGTGTATCGACCTTCAGTGTTAGCGGCTGAATAAGATCACTTCCCCTTCAGGAATCTACCTCTAGTGAAAGTGCCTAGATAAGATTACCTTCATCCCCCAGTGGGTCTACCTCCAGTGTTAGCGGCTGGATACGATCAACTTTTCCAACCATTGCATTTGCATTCCGTGAAGGACAAAATTCGGGTCCTTCTTTTTACTTAATTGATCTTCGCAAAGAGTTCATGAGATGCCCTCGGCACTCACGCACTCTATGCGAAGACACAATTAAGTAGGGGCAGCTGTAGCACCCTAATTTTGTCCTAAGCATTTTAAAATAAAAATCAAAAAAATCAAAGAGGGAGGAAAAAAGTCAAAAGTCAACAAAAGTCAACAGAAAAGTCAACATTTCAAAAATGATGACTTCGCACTGCGAAGCTCACTTCGCACTGCGAAGTCTGCGATTTTTCTGTAGATTTTTGGTTGCTTTGATTTAATTCCAGAATTTGTTGCATATCATTTCCATATTTATTTTAAGCAGCATTCATGGCTATTTGGGCCAAGCAAAACCAGAATTGAAGGACTTGCCATTAATGCCAAGGTTGGAAGCTTTTTCTTCCAACCTAGCATGTGACAAGCAAGTGGGCTTGCTCTTGGGCAGCTCTTGTCCCTCCCATGTGACCTGTTAACCACCCCAAGGTTGCCAGCCACCTGCTTGAGGACTTTCCTCCTGCTTGCTCCCCCCAAAACCAGTTAAACTAGCTGGATTTTCTCACTTGAAAAGCCATGAGTGCCTACCCTGTTTTTGCAGCAGCTTTTCACCCCTCACACCAGCCATAGATAGCCTTTTTCATCCCTCAATCCCTGCACATTACAGTGCACGTTTTTATTGATTAACCATTGGGATTGCAAGGATTGATCCCCAAGCATTAGCCAATTGCAATTCAGCTTTGTTCTTCATCATTACCTTCTAGAATTGGTTGAATTTGTGGCTGAAATCAGGCTGATTCTTGCCCCTTGGCACAAGGCAAGGTTGCCTCTATCCATTAGCATTTAATGCAAAGGGATTCAGCTTGATCCTAGCCACAAATCAGCTGGATTTTAGGATTTCCTAATGATGAATTAGATTTGGTTTTGGCCTATAAATAGAAGGCAATGCCCAAGGTTCTAAACACAACTGATAACAGCATTTCAAGAGCAGAAACTCTACTCATTTCAGCTTACAAACACTCACAAACAACCAGAAAAAATCAATCCAACACAAAGCATCACAAAGTTCAAAGTTCATCACCAATATCAAAAACCTTTGTGAAAGCCTTCAACCAATTCAAATCCACTGCAGCTGGAGCTTTGCTAAGGAGTTCTGTAAGTGTTCCAAGCTTTTGTATTGCATTTTCATTTGTGTTTGCATAGCAATTTTGGTTCAAAACCATTTGATTCTAAAAACCCCCTTTTGAATTTCAAAGAAATCCCAAGGTTTTCAAAACATCAAAACTGGTTTGTCCAGCCTTTTCCACCCAAAAAACTCAAAGCTTTTCACTCACCTAAAAGGTCCTGAGTGTGTTCAGAAGTTGTTTCTGAACAAAAGTTCAGAAACAGCTTCTGAACTCAAAAATGCGCATGCTTCGCAGTGCCAAGTCATGGTCGCAGTGCGACCATGACAGAACTCAGAATCTGAGTTTAGGTGTCAAAATGACCAATTTTTGAGGTTCTAGCCCAAGAGCTCAGAACCTAAGAGTTTTTAAACCCATGTTTTTCAAACCATAACAAGGATTTTGCACAATTTTGACAAAATCACAAGTTCGTATGACATTTTGTGGATAACTTGCAAAACAAGTTATGTTCTCAAACTTTCAAAACCACATGAACAAACAAGCTATGTTCATCATTTCAATCTAAACCTGAACAATAAATATTGTTCATGATGTTAAAAAACTCAAACATGAACATACGCCAAATACGTTCGCATTTTCGCAAAATGAGACGAACTTGCGCGTTTTCTAGCAAAAATTGCTAAACCTTTCCAATTTGGGTTTTCAAACCAAATGTTTTGATCTACCTTGGGATTTCTAAAGAATTCTACCCAAAAACATGAATGAAAAAGGGATGGTGTGACGTATGTCTCTCCATTGCCCCGATTGTACGAATGCGTGACGTATGTCTCGTCGTTCGGACAATCGTCATTCCCTTTTTCAACATATCCAACCATAACCAAACCAAACCTTGGCCCCTTGTGGTCAATCCGAACCTTTTGGTCCCCCGTGGCCATTAGATTCGATCGCCCGACTCGTTGGAGTCTACTCGGTCAATGTTCGACTCGTCCGAGTCCATTGTACCCGTTCTTGATCTCAGTGGATCAATCGAACATTCGCCCGACTCGTTAGAGTCCACTCGGTCAATGATTGACTTGTATGAGTCCATTGTACCTCTTGGTCCCATAGCGGCCAATTCGAACCCTTTCACCCTAACGGACGTACCTTTTAACAATTCTAATGCGATTCACGAACAAACGCTTAATAAGTCTCCCAAGCGCGAGCATACAAGCTACGTTTTAAATCGCAAGAATTCGGTTAAAACATCGTCCATTTAAAATTAACCAACATATGTACGTTTTTCTACCAAAGAACTACGTACGCTTTGAATTCTCCGACTACCGGGAGATACGTAGGAGCAAGATCGACATCTTGTCAAGCGCAATAATAAAAACTTTTTCTTTCTTTTCTTTCGTTTGTTTTTATCTCTTTTCCCCCCTTTATTATATTTTGACATAAATAAGCATGCGCGCAAAACATTTAAAAAAACAATTTAAGCTTTAGCCAAATAGAAGGTTCCCGTTGAGTACAACGGACGTGAGGGGTGCTAATACCTTCCCCTTGCGTAATCGACTCCCGAACCCGACAATGGTTACGATGACCAATCCTTATCCTCATCGTCAAAGGGTTTTATTATCGTTTCCCTTTAAACAAAAAAAACTTAAGGGTTTATCAACGTTCCCTTTACACAAAAACTTTGGTGGCGGCTTCACAAAGGCCCTCCGAGCGTTTACGAACGACCTCGGAGGATTTGCGCGTCTTTTTCCCAAGGAAAAAAACGAGGTGCGCACAATAACTTGCTTATTTATTTTTTTTAAAAGAAAAGAATGAATTAGAATAGTGAGAAAAAATAAAAATGTTTTTTGTTTTTTTTATGATTTGGAAGGACAGAGTCCTCTGCCTACGTACCCGTGAGGGATCAAAACCTCGTAGTTCGGGGTAAAAATGACGGTTGATTTGTTTGGTGTTTTTTATTAGTTTTTTAAAAAAGGTTTTAAAGATAAAATAAAGGCCAAGTGGCAAAATGAGATTGGTTGGTATTTTTTTAATTCTTGAAAATGATTTAGATATTATTAAAATGGATTAATGGTTATTTAAAGAAAATAAAAGAGAAAAATGGACACTTGATTGAAAATCAAGGTTTATTTAAGAAAAGATTTTTTTGTGATTTTTGATTATTTGAATGTTTTTGTTTTTTTGTAATAATGAACTAAGACTAAAAACGTAACTAAAAGTTAAAAACGAGGGATTTCCGTGGTGACGTTGGATCACCAAGAAACCCTTTTGAAATTAAACTAACCTAATATTTTTGTATTTTTTTGTAAAGCAAAATAAATAAAAAAAGAAATAAAAGACATAAAACGGAATAAATAAAGTGAGTGTCAGTGCATATTCTCATTTATATTTACATGGGTCCTAAATACATTCTAATAAAACAAAGTAAAAATGACAAAATGATAAATAAAAATAAAATTGCAAATGCACTAAAATAAATATGCTAATAATAAAACTAAAATGAAAATGCATGAAATAAAAGGGAAATAAATAAAAAATAAAAATAAAAAAGCATGATGTGCTAAAAATAAAGGTAATAAAATGCATGACAATAAATAAAAACTAAAAAATAAATGCAAGAAAATAAATAGAAATAAAACAAATAAAAAAAAAAGGAAGGGGGGTGCAGTAGCAGAAAGGGGGGTGTATTTAGCAGTCAGAATGCAGAAATGAGGAAAAGGGAAACTGGGCCGTGTGGGCCTTGGCTTGGATCATCTATAAATTATTTTTTCTGGTTGTTTCCTCATTTTCTTTCTTTTTTTCTTCTCTCTTCTTCTTCTTCACTCAAACTCTCCTCTCTCTCTCTCTAAAAACAGGGGCCTGGCCGGAACTGGCTTCGGCGCGGCAGCCGGCGGCGGCGCCACCGCGCCGGAGTGATTTTTATACCGTTTTTTTTTTTTAAAAAACCTATTTTTTTTCACTCTTCTCCCTCTCCTCTCTTCAAAACCGGCCTTAGCTTTTCAAAAAAAGTTTTAAAACAACACAGATCTAGGTTTAAACTTTGAATCTACCTTTTTGAAAAATAGTGGTTTAAGGAGGAGGCCGGTTATGGTATGGTGGAGGTTGTGAGAGTTGTGGTGGCCGAATGGTTGTTAAGGGTTGTGGGCGAGGGGTAGGCCGCGTGAATGGTTAAGGTATGGTTTGGAGGGGGTTCAGCCGCGTGTGTGTTTTGTTGTGTGTGAGTGGGAGTGAGTGGGAGTGAGTGGTATGGTGGTTTGAGTGAGTGAGGGTGATGGGTAGGAGTGAGGGTAGTGGTGTGGCCGAGTAAATGGATGGTTGGCCGAGCGTGTTTGATGGTTCGTGTTTGGTGGTGAGGCCGCGGATTGTGATGGAGGTGGCTGAGTGAGGGAGCCGTGGCCGTGGTGAGGCTGTGTATTGTTTGTGCTGGCTGTTTTGTGTTTGTGAGTGTGTATTGATTGTGTTGTGATTCGGATTAGGCGTGTGTGGGTTTTGTTGGTTATGGGTGAGGGGCGGTTTTTGAGGTTGTGTGGTGTTAGGTGGTTGTTGGAAGAGAGGCGTGGAGGAGTGGTTGCTCGGGTATTGGTTTCTGACTGAATTTTCAATTTTTTGTTTCTGATGGCTCCCCCCAGCTACTGATTCTGTGTTCTTTTTTATTAAGCAATGCCAATTAATGTGACTTAAAGGCCAATGATGGACAATAAACACAATTAATCAGCAAAAGACTAAAAAAAGCAACCATTAAAATGGTTATTAAAAATCATTAAGATCAAAAGTCAGACTTTTTTAATTTAAAAAAAACGAAAAATAAAATAAAATAAAATAAAAATGATAATAAAAAAAGGAAAATAATAAAGCTAAAAATAAAAGAAATAAAAAGTAAAAATGACAAATAAAGATAATAATAAAAAAAACGTCGCCTTCAGAACAAAAAAAATGAGGTATTTTAAAATACCTCCCTGTCGAAATTTCGTCTGAAACGACGAAAAAAAAATTCCGAACCAAAAGACGAGTGAAAAAGAAATTTTAGGTCAAAAATTGGGGTATGACAATGACAAAAGGGGGAGAAATGTAAAACAAGTATTAAGCTCCTGAGCTCAAAATATAAGTTAAATTTTGTCAGTAATTTACTTATGAAAGGGGAGTAAAAGGCATTAAGACCTGAGACTCTGAACATAAGTTAAGTTCTGAATGAAATTAACTTATGAGAACTGTTTTTAACTCTTAGCCTCTGAATTGAAGTTCTGTGAGATACATAACTCTTAGTGAGTTAAAATGAATTTAAAATAACTTGGATAAGACTCAGGGAGCTTACAAAACTCATCCTGTGGATTATCAGACTTAGGGGGAGAGCTTACAAACCTCAGAACCTGAAGTCAACAAGTTATTTATAATTCTGAGTGATAATTTCACTTTATTGTTTTAAGTTGAGTTTAATTAACATGGATAAGAATCAGGGGGAGCTTACAAACCTAACCTTGAGGATTGTCAGACCTAGGGGGAGCTTACAAACCTCTCCTGAAGTCAGCTTATTAATTAAACTTAACAACAATTCTGAAATTTTCACATGTTTTGATTTAAACTGAACTTAATTAACTTGGATCAAACTCAGGGGGAGCTTACAAACCTCACACCCTGCAGTTAACTTGTTAATTAAGTTAACAACAATTTTCTGATTAATACTTGTGTTTGTCATCATCAAAAAGGGGGAGATTGTTGGAACAAAATGTGTTAAACAACTCTCTTCTGAATTAAGGGGGAGATTGTTGAAACATTATGTATAAACATATCTCTCTTGGTGGTTTTGATGATAACAAAAGTGTTAAATAGAAAATTGGTTATTTGCTAATGCTTTGTTCAAGTGATTTCAGAACCACGTGTTTAATGATTGGAAATTGATAATGGTTATGGAAGAACAAGATTAGAGCAAGAAAGGAAAGCTTAGAAGCAATGTTGCAAAGCTGGAAGAAAACTGGGTCTGAAGAGTGCTCCTGAAGTGGTGCTACTAATCAGCTTCTGAAGGGGAGTCTGAAGCTTAAAGCAGCTTCTGAAGTGAGTCTGAAGGCAACTTCTGAAGTCTGAAGACAGCTTCTGAAGTCTGAGTCTGAAGGTCAATGAAAAGTCAACGTATGAAGAAGTGCTTCTGATGAACAGTGCTTCTGAAGAAGTGCTCCTGAAGAGAGCTTCTGATGTACTGTTCACGCAGAAGCTTCTGAAGTCTGATGTGGCAAGGAAAGCAACTGTTACTGTGCGCATTTAATGCCTGGATATGTCAGAACAACTCAATGGAATAGTTGTCTCCCTGACTCAAACATTCCCCAGCTTTTAAGGAAAGCAAATTCAAAAATGGCTGCTGCTCTGTTTTCTGGAAAAGTGCAGCACACAATTGCAGCTATCCTAGCTCTCAAATTGCAACGGCTCTTTGCTTAATTTCTGCAAGTCTTCAACAGCTCTAATTTCCTCTATAAAAGGAAGAAGATTTGAAGAAGATTTTCGCTAAGACTCTTGGATAAAAATCTGTCTGAAACTTGCTCTGTTTTGCTGTCAAAACTCAAAGTTCACAAACCTCTTAGAAATTCTTTTATCTGTTGTAACTTAGAATTTCTTAAGGTTAAGAGTCTTAACCTGTGTTGTATTAAGAGAACACCTCTGATATTTTATCAAGTGTTCAACCCAAACTTACCTTCTTTGTAAATCAGTTTGGTCTAAGTCTTAGTCTGCGTACTAAGCATTATAAGTCTCATTACTTAGTGTTTTGAGCAAGCTGTAATCTCATTCCTTTGTGGTCTGAGTCAGGAAGTCTCAGTACTTTGTGTCTGAGCATTGGGAAGCCTCTTGACTTAGTGTCTTGAGCAATTAGAAGCCTCTTCCTTTGTGGTTGAGCAATTGGAAGCCTCTTCCTTTGTGGTTGAGCAACTGGAAGTCTCTTCCTTAGTGGTTGAGCAATTGTAATCATCTGATTATAGTGAAACTCTCTTGTTGGATAACAAGGGGACTGGACTACTTCCAACATTTGGAAGGAACCAGTATAAAACTTTGTGTGTCTCTCTTTCCCTCTCTCTTTTCATTTTGAATCCGCTGCAATACTCTTGATAATAGTTCAGAACTGATTCATATCAGCTTCTGAACTTAACTTAAGTTCTTGAAAAGAAAGAAACCAAGTTTTTGGAGTCCACACAATTCAACCCCCCCTTCTTGTGTGTGTTTTTCTCACCTTCACATTAAACCATTATTATGTGAATTGTATTATATTATTGTGTTTATTTATTCCATATGCATTCCTGAAGTATTGCATAAGGATTGATCTTATATTATAAAATTAAAGAGATCTATTATGTAGTTCCTGAAAAACTCAATATTATTCTTTGAATTCTTGAAGAATTCAAAAGTGTTCATCCATGAGGATTGCTTAGAGAATTGATTTTATCGTTTGAATATGTTGCATAGTTCTTAAGAACTTATCAAAAGATTTACATCCTTAAAGGATTGCTTAAAGAATTAATCTTATTGTTTACATTTGTTGTATAGTTCCTGAAGAACGTAATCAACTCGGTTTTATTCTCCATGAATTCCTGAAGAATTCAGTGGTGATACATCCATGAGGGATCATACAAATAACTAATTTGATATCTTATATAGTTCTTGAAGAACTTAAAAAAAAACAAATTTTATTCAATATGAATTTCAGAAGAATTCAAATGTTTAAAGTTTATTCTCTATGAATTCCAGAAGAATTCAAAAGTCTCAAATTTTTTATTCTCCATGAATTCCTGAATAATTCAATAGTGATGCTCAAGATTGCACAAATAATTAAACCAATATAATATATATTTAGAAACAATTGCTAAATCATATATGTTATTGTGTTGCTACACTTGTTTGTAGAACAAAGGATACACTTAGGGTGCGTTTGTTTCGTGGTTACAAAGTAATATGAAATGAACAAAACTACATGAAATTGAATTACAAGACATATTGAAATTTTTATTACAAGGACTATTTAAAGGTAAAGCAGAAGAAGACTGAGACATTGAAGAAGGAGAAGCAAGTCTCAATCTATAAAGGTCATCACAAAGATCACCCAAACCAATCATCTTTGGTGATTTCACATCTTGTATGGTACATTGATCAGACACAAAATTGATATTGTAAGTCATAAGCCTGCAAAGCTTGGATACAGAAATAAGATTAACTTTGAAATGTGGGGAATATAAGACATTGGTGATGTCAAAAGATGGGGAACAAATAGCAGTACCAGCATAATGAACAAGAATTGAAGAACCATTAGGTAATGTTACATTGATAGGTTTAATTTTGTAAAATGAATGGAGTAAAGTCAAAGAGGAACAAATGTGCTCATTAGCACCTGAATCAATGAGCCAATGCTGATACTGGACATTCAAAGAACAAGAGATAACATTGTGTATACCTGACGAAGAAGGCATGGAGGAAGGCAAAGAAATGACATGATTGGTTCTAGCAGGATTGGTGAAGGATGTTGAAGGAAGCAAAGATGATTGTTGAAGTAGAGATACAAGATGAACATATTGATCTTGAGTCAAACCAGTTTGAGAAATAGCAGAAGAACCTTCAGTAGCAACATGAGATTCAGAAGCAGTATCAGAATTAACTGCATTAGAAGAAGCATTTCCCTTATTGGCATTGGGGTAACCATGCTTTTGGAAGCAGAAATCAACAGTATGGTTAATCTTGTGGCAAAAAGTGCAGTATCTAGAATTGTTCTTGGACTAAGATGAACCTGATGAAGATTTGCCACAACTAAAAGGGGGTTTTCTTGCTTCAGAAGCATTAACCAAAATGCTAGAATCTTCAATGGAAGAAGGAGCAGAAATAACAGTATTGTTACTTTTTTCTTGAACAACAAGAGAATACACTTTGTTGATGGAAGGAATAGGATCCATCAATAGAACTTGAGTTTTGACAACTCTAAAATTATCATTCAAGCCAGTTAGGAATTGAATCACTTGATCTTCCAATCTGAAATTATGTGCAGCTCTCGTAGATTCACAACGACAAGGATGAGAACAAGTGCACACAGGCATAGGACGATGTGAACTGAGCTCTTCCCAAAGAGATTTCATATTAGTGAAATAATCAAGCACATATTTGTTACCTTGTTTCAAGTTGTTGATTGCAGAACGTAAAGTAGCAATATGAATGCGATCAACCTTAGAAAATCGTTCTTGCAACTCAATCCAAACATCAATGGTGTATTCATGAAACACAAGAGTTTGAGCGATTTGTGGAGAAAAAGAGTTCAATATCCAAGAGTGAATCAAGTGATTACAACGTTCCCAAGCATTTCTATTCAAATCATCCATAGGAGGAATTGGAACAGATCCATCAACAAATGAAAGCTTGTTCTTGGCACCAAAAGCACGCTTCATAGAACGATGTCATGCGAAGTAGTTGGAACCGGTGAGAAGAGGTGTGACAGTTATAGAGTTCGGTCCTTCACTAGGATGAACATAGAGAGGAGAATCAGTGTTTTGTTGAATAACCGGTGAAGCTTGACGAGGAGGCATGACGAAGAAATTGCAAGAACAAAGGACGAAATCACAAAACAGAGTATAGGTAGAAAACACAAAGAAACGATGCGTAAAAGCTCGATAAAGAAGAAAGCAAGGAACTCAATGCATAATTGATATCAAAATCAAGAAGAAACGAGAAGAATCAATAAGATTCTTCACAAAATCAGTGAAAAGGAGAAGAAGAAGAAAAAGCTTGGAATTCAAGCATCAATGGCGGAAGCAACTGAATCGTAACAAACTCCTCTCATAGGAGAGAGAAGAAACTGATACCATAATATGAAATGAACAAAAGAGGGGAAATTCTTATTGATGAATGAAGAAGTACAAGAGTATTTATACAAGAGAAGCTATGCAAGAGTAACTAACTAAAAACTAGAACAAAGAGGAATGGATGAAAAGTCTAAAATATCCTCTAGCTTAATTTCTTGTAGTGCAAGCTATCTCTATTGTTGTTATATTTTCTCTTCTCTTCTATATTGTTCAATACAAATTGAATTCCCAAGAATGTAATATTGGAAATATTTATTCCTATGTTTGATAGAAAGGATTGAAAAATTATTCCCAGCAATTAATTATTCCCTGGAAAGTTATTTGCCCATGTTCATGGGTTTCCTATACCCAAGTAAGGAAGATGGGAATAATTGATTCACAATGGTTACAAGGCAGTTGACATGGGAAAATCGCATATTACCATTACCATAACCTCACGATGTGTGGGTTTTTTTGTAATTTCATAAAATTATTACCAAGAGTTTTAATTGTCAACCAAACTCTTTTTTGAAAAATTCCTTGAAATAATTTTTCCATTATTATTTTCCTGGGAATCCTAATCCTGGGTAAATTTTTTGTATCTATGAAACAAACAGCCCCTTAGTTCACGGAAAAATTAGCATATATTTTTTTAGAACAATTTTTAGGGAACAATACTATAAAAGATTATTATTAATATATGATACAAATTTTACTTTTGTTAAGGGGGCTTTACAAAAAAACTAAAAGAAGGATATGAGCACTTTATGGTTAGTAATTCAAAACAAACTTTATTAGTATCAACTATCAACCTAATGTTTTATTAGATATAAATCTTTTTTTTTTAAATTTGCACAACCTTTTTCAAATTTGGTTGTTACTAAATTTATGGGTTTTTCAGATTTTGTTACTTTATGTTAATAAATTTATGCTAGTTATCAGAAAAGATTTGTGTAATAAATCAATTGAGAACATTATTAACAACCTAGTGTTTTGTTAGAAAAGATTTGCATAATCTTAGTGTTTTTTTTCATATATGTTTATAGATGACAGGTCATCTTACGTTATTCTAAGCATGTTTGTCACTCATTTTTATTTAGTTTTAATCCCAAATAGAGGATTATTAGAACAATTGTCTATGGTTTTTGGGACATTTTGTAATGTTTTCTATTTGAGCATGTAATTCTAGCTTTTCGCGAAACATAGCAATTTTAGGGTGTTTTGATGTAATTCAAGAAGAAATCATGCAAATCGGCAAAGCAAAATATCTTGAAGATCTTGTGAAGATCTTGTGAAGACATGATCTTGGGAAGAGCTCGAAAGACATTACAAAGGGAGAAATTATGTTCCCAAGTCATCTTATATGGAAGGAAACACTCAAAAGATGAAGAAACAGACGATTAAGCGCAGGAAAATAGCACTTATGCTCCCCAGTCATGCACCATACGTCATGGGCACGTGACATGCGCCTGGGGCATGGAAATTTACACCTATGCGCCTTATTATGCGCCTCGGACATCCTGGGAGCGAGTCAGAACTACTTTTTCAGCCCAAACCCAGGTGGAAATTTTGCCTATAAATACAACTTCTCTCATTCATTATTTCTCATTCAGAACGAAGCAATTCAAGAGGAAGGCAAGCACTAGGAGCTTCAAGGTTGGAGTCTCTCTTCACTCTAAGTCTCTAGGGTATGTTTTATTTCTTTTGTAATTTGTCTTTAGTTACCATGAGTAACTAAACCCTATTACAGTAGGGTTCTAAGATGAACCTCTATTTTATTTGTTGGATTATAAAATTTAAGTTCTTTATTCAATCAATTTATGAATCCTATTTAATTTTATTATAGCATAAGATTTGTTTCTTTTGAAGCAAACCAACCCTTAGATAATGGTACTTAGGAATGTGACATGCCTAATATTGGTGAGAACCTACCCGAATCAGGAAGTAACTAATATAACGGACCATGGTAATTAGGGAAACAGTAGTAACTTCATGGAATTAAATTAGCATAGTAACTTTATTCTTCATGCATCCTTGGTAACGTATACGAGATAGGGTTGTTCGTTTGTAGAACTACCGAGAGGGAGAATATGTTGATGTACTTCTAAGATTAAATAGATGATGGAACCTTTAGGACCATTGAGAATTTAGGAACCCTGATTTAAGTCATTGTTTCAAATATCTTTGAGAGAGTAAGAACCCGACGTACCTCTACGCGCAAAGGTGCATCTCCCAACATGATTGACGACCCTAAGCACAAATCCGCGTAGAAACCCCGGTGTCAGGTTGCAAGTCGACAGCGGGAGGGGAATAGACTCAGACCTCTGACAGAGTAAGGCCCCACGCGTACAAACCCCTGTGATCAGTAGGTGCAACTTGACAGCTGGTAGGAAATAAAACCCCACAAACTCATCACTTAAATAGAAGACGTAAAATCAATATATGAATAATGATTCACCATTAATTTATTCCAACAAATGAATAGAGGGGATTCGAAGAATCCTAACCGCCGCTAACATTCTGCAATCAAAACACGTTAACTCCTAAACTCTTTCTCTGTTGCAAACAGACTAAATTGCAAATCCCCCTTTTATCTTTTATTTTATTTTATTGTTCCTGATGTTGTATCAAAAGTAAGTATATTTTTGTATTGTTTCCACAGGGACTAGTGCGATATTTAAGACATTCCACAATTAGTATTGTTCTAAGTGATGGGTTTATACTTTGTTTGTTTGAATAACCTACTAAAACTATAACAAGATAATTAAAATGGAATTTAACAGAGAGATAAGTATATTGGGATTAAACTTCATCAACCTATTTCATATGTATTCTTATGATTGAAATTACAGATTCTAGTACCATTCGATATTATCATGTATTGCTCGACAAACGTTACTTATGTCTAAATAACATCGTGGGTTCGATCGTATTGCTTAAACAACGATTTCTCAGTCTATCAATCAATATGAAAGCATTATGATTCAATACTTTGAGTGAATATTAAACCCAAATCCTATTTCTAGAATTTAGTAATCAATAGATGTTATTCTAATCTAGATTCAGAAGGTATTTTTCAATAACAAGTTAAATCATGTGATTAAAGCATTAAAATCAAGAATAACATCAATATCATGAATGATCTAGAATCATGTAATGACATAATCAAAAGGAATACATATTATAAGAGTTTATTACATTTAATCCCAACAAAAAAGGAAGTTAGCTACTTGTCGCGGTGATTTTCAGAGATCAAGCTATTGATTAGCGTTGACTCACTAATTTTATTTCACGACTGAACTTTTAATTTTTTAAATGAAAAGTGGAAAAAAGTTCTAAATTACCACATTTTCAAAGATTAAGGGTTCGGGGGTTAGTTACGTTCAGGGAAGGTGTTAGCACCCTAAACGTTTGTAGTACTCTACGAGAACCTCTTGATTTTATTTATTTATTTTCGCTATAACTTGCTTATATATTTTTTTTTTTAAAAGAAAAGAATGAATTAGAATAGTGAGAAAAAATAAAAATGTTTTTTATATTTTTTATGATTTGGAAGGACAAGGTCCACTGCCTACGTACCCGTGAGGGATCAAAACCTCGTAGTTCGGGGTAAAAAATGACGGTTGATTTGTTTTGTGTTTTTTATTGGTTTTTTTCTGATGAGTGGTATTTCTGATGAATTTTGACTCTGGTTGTTTATGTGTAGTTTGTAACTGATTTTACTGTGCTTTTTCTTTTGAATTCCCCCGTCCCCTTAAAATACTAAAGTGCCAACACTAATACCCAATAAAAGTCAGCTTGACAAATTAAGTGACAATAAAACTCAATAATGGACAAATTAATGGACAAATAAGTGACACATTAAGTTTATTAAGTTTAAGAAAAAGTCTCCTCCATAATGACAAATTAAAAGGAACCAATTAAGTAACAAAGTCAGACTAAAAAATTTTAAAAAAGGGTAACTAAAAAGAAAGAAATAAAAATGCTAAATAGAATAAAAATAGAAATATTTAAAAGGAAAAAAACAAAGATAAAAATAAAAATAAAAACAAAAACAACAAGACGGACCCGAGTGAAACCCAAACAAATGAGGTATTTTAAAATACCTCTCTGTCGAAATTTCGTCTGAGACGACAGAAAAATTCCGAACTAAAAAGACGAGTAAAAAATAAATTTTAGGTCAAAAATTGGGGTATGACAGATGCCCCTATTTAAGTCTCTTCGTCCGGAGATTTGAGGATAAAATCTTGGATTCGACGGGTCGAAGGGACTTAAATACAGAGTACGCCAATTTTGGACCTAAAAGAAAAAATGGAGATGCTCGTGATGCGAATGCAAATGCAAGACGGCGAAGCTGACCCGACTGGGGGTAAAACAAAAACGAAAGGATACCCGAGTTCGTTAAAGAAAGGGATCCGACTCCACTGGGGGATAACATAGTTTCACTGGGGAATGAATTGTCTACTATCAACAAAGATGACAGCTTAAAGAAGACAGATGATATGTATTACCTACTATCGTATATTGATAGCTTAAAAGAGGTAATATAAAAAGGAGACACCGTCTACTATCGTTGTATGGATAGCTTAAAGGAGGTGACATGTATTACCTACTATCGTGTATTGATAGCTTAATAGAGGTAATATGAAAGGAGACACCGTCTACTATCGTTGTATGGATAGCTTAAAGGAGGTGACATGTATTACCTACTATCGTGTATTGATAGCTTAATAGAGGTAATATAAAAGGAGACACCGTCTACTATCGTTGTATGGATAGCTTAAGGAAGACAGATGACATGTATTACCTACTATCGTGTATTGATAGCTTAATAGAGGTAATATAAAAGGAGACACCGTCTACTATCGTTGTATGGATAGCTTAAAGGAGGTGACAGATGACATGTATTACCTACTATCGTGTATTGATAGCTTAATAGAGGTAATATAAAAGGAGACACCGTCTACTATCGTTGTATGGATAGCTTAAGGAAGACAGATGACATGTATTACCTACTATCGTGTATTGATAGCTTAAAAGAGGTAATATAAAAGGAGACACCGTCTACTATCGTTGTATGGATAGCTTAAGGAAGACAGATGACATGTATTACCTACTATCGTGTATTGATAGCTTAAAAGAGGTAATATAAAAGGAGACACCGTCTACTATCGTTGTATGGATAGCTTAAGGAAGACAGATGACATGTATTACCTACTATCGTGTATTGATAGCTTAAAAGAGGTAATATAAAAGGAGACACCGTCTACTATCGTTGTATGGATAGCTTAAGGAAGACAGATGACATGTATTACCTACTATCGTGTATTGATAGCTTAAAAGAGGTAATATAAAAAGGAGACACCGTCTACTATCGTTGTATAGATAGCTTAAGGAAGACAGATGACAAAATTTTACCTACTACCATTGTGAGGGTAGCTTAAAGGAGGTAAGAGATAAATGTCAGCTACTCGGAATGTAGCCGAACTTGCCACTTGGCGAAAAGAGGGTGACATCTTTGGACCAGACACACTGGGGATGACACTTGGGGATAAAGAGTTACAAATTGTTCATGATTGATTGACATGAAAAGCAAGACTCAGGGAAAATGCACAAGCTATTCATTAAAGAACTGCCACTGACGACAAGGAATAAAGGATAAATGCCAACTGTCCGGGTTGTTGCCGAACTGCCATTGACGACAAGGAATAACGGTACGCACAAGCTGTTCGTTAAAGAACTGCCGCTTGGCATAAAGAGGATGACATCTCTGGACCAGACACACTGGGGATGACATTTGGGGATAAAGAGAGTTAAAAAAAAAGTTCATGACCGATTGGTATGAAAAACAAGACTCAGGGTGGCTAATGCAACCATGTATTGAATGATGTTATGTGTATGTTGTGTATGCATGAATGTGTATATGCATGAATGTATGAATGTATGTAAGACAATACGACTTGTATGACTGTATGGAGGATTGACTTGTGGGATAGTATAACTGATGGACTTGATGAGACAAGACTGGACAGGTAAGATGGAAAGTGGACCGACGACGCAGTACAAACACTCAGCAATCTTCATTGGGGATGATGCCATTGGGGGCATATCAAGACATTGACGGGGTAAAGCCCGATGTATGCAACAACCGGTGGGGAGCAAACACTTCCTGGGGGAATCGTGCTAATCCAAGGACCTGGCAGAAGAACTGGTGTTTCTGTGGTCATGCTTTATGTTTCTTTCTTTTTTGAGTCCCTAACTTTTGCGTGGACCGCCCTTTCGGGTTTTCAGTCCACCGGGAATATATTCTTTTTTGTGTGCCCCTAATTTTTGCCTGGACCGCCCTTTCAGGTTTTCGATCCACCGGGACGCTCATTTTTGCCTAAGCCGCTCTTTCGGGTTTTCGACTTACCGAGCTCTTTTTCTTTTTTCTTCTTTCTTTTTTTCTCAAGCAATTGACCATGTTTAACCTGCTGAGTTTATCCGTTCTCAGGATAACTGTTGACGCATACTTCACTTATTCATGTGTTCAGAGAGAATGTGTTTGTTGTTTATGCTTTCCAAAAATATAAAAAGATTTATGATTTTTTTTGAAAAATATTTTGCTTCAAGTACTACCATCAAAAATAGAAGAAATTTTATAAACAGAATAAATAGGAATTCCAAATAAAAAGCACAGGCTCAAATTTATTCAACAGAGTGGTGACCCGCCAATGGCGTGGCTCCATGGATTTCACAAAGTTTGGAAAATGGTAAATATAAGGGGAAGGTACATTGAATACAAATAACCGCTATTCTCCCTAACAACTTTGAATTCCACTGTTTGGATGCTTCAGATTTAGAGTCTCTTTGACAGCTACTGTGCCCCAAGTGAGTCATGGCCAACCTGATGCAGTTACTTTGTCTTTTGATCCTTAACTTTTGCATAGACCGCCCTTTCGGGTTTTCGATCTATCAGGATGATTATTTTTCTGTTTTATGTCTCTAATTTTTGCCTGGACCGCCCTTTCGGGTTTTCAGTCCACCGAGACGCTCATTTTTGCCTAAGCCGCCCTTTCGGGTTTTCGACTTATCAAGCTGTTCTTTTATTTTTTTTAGACAAAGTATTTCTTGACTGCATCAGCGTTCACAGGACGGGGAAGCTCATCATCATCCATTGTCGTAAGAGTCAAAGCGCCACCGGAGAAAGCTCTCTTGACGACATATTGGCCTTCGTAATTAGGCGTCCATTTACCCCTGGAATCGGGTTGAAAAGATAGGATCTTCTTGAGCACAAGACCTCCTTCTTGGAACACACGGGAACTGCCCGTGACACAAAGCATTCATGCGTTTCTCTGATCATATTTGTTTTGACATCATTCAGCCTCTGATAACTTGGGTTCCATTAAAACTCTCATTGATGGAATCTCAATCTCCACAGGGAGTACTGCTTCTATGCCATACACTAAAGAAGAGGGGGTTGCCCCTGTTGAGGTACACACTGAAGTACGATATCCATGTAAAGCATACGATAACATCCCATGCAAGTCCTTGTAAGTGGTTACCATCTTCTGCACCATCTTTTTGATGTATTTTCTTTCTCTTTTTTTTTGCTTTTGTTCTTTTTTGATGTTTTTTTTTTGTTTGATTTTTTGTAGCCTCGATGGCACCACTCATTTGGGATTTGACCAGGGATACTGTCATGACAGTTCTTCGGAACCCAAGTTAATCATTTCGAGTGCTTCATCCTGAGGCTGAATGATGTTTTTTTATATTCTAGTAACAGAGAGATCTTTTTGGGAATCTGTTCATCCTCCTCCTCTTCAGCTTCGTGAATAGGGAACTCAAAGTCGGGAGAGAGCATAGGGTTACAGTGTTCAACGGGTTTATTGATGTTCAGTCTACATACGATTGATGATTGATTTTAGAAAATGAGTGAAAAATGCAGACCTTTTTAAATTGATTGAAAATAAAAATAAAATATTTTTTTGGGTTTTTGTGTTTACCATTTCCAGAAAAAAAAACAAAGAATAAAAAGACAGAGTCGAGGACAAAACGACTTGTTTATTTTATGATGGAAATACATGAAGCAAAAAGCCCTACAAAAGTTCACTTTCGTATCGGGCGGAACGAAAGGATTTATATATATATTTTTTTTAAAACGAAAAGCAAAAACAACAAAATGTTATTTAGAACAATGAATAGCGGAAGGGATGTCAACAGCGACCCAATTGCGGCGAACTCTGCCATGTGTCACAAAGCTAGCTGCCACCTCCTCCAGGTTGTTTTCAACTGGGTAAGCCTCTGAACAAACTTGCACCATATTAATAGATGCAGTCCCATGATCCGGTAGTGGATTAGCTTGCACATTGGGGTTCAAATCTTTGAAGGACAGGACACCAGCCTGGATCAACTTTTGGACTTCAGCTTTCAAGGCGTAACAATGCTCAATGTCGTGACCGGGTGCCCCTTGATGGAAAGCACAAGAGAGATTAGGTCTATACCCACGTGGCAACCTTTCAGGTACCCGAGGGGGCGCCTTAGTCTGAACTAACTTTTTATCAAGCAAAGCGGGAAGCAACTCTGCATACGTCATGGGAATTGGATCAAACTGCGATATCAACTGGACCCGATTCTGTTGGGTGAACTGTTGGGGAGCCTGTTGTTGAGGCTGTTGTTGATACTGTTGCTGAGGCTGCCCATGAGCCACCATACTTACCCGTTGCTCTCTCTTTCCTGAGAAGCCATTCCCAAACTTCTTCGTACTGCTGGCGGCAAAAGCACTTTCCATAACTAAACGTCCTTCTCGGACTCCTTCCTCCAGACACATTCCCTATTAACCATTTCAGTGAAATCACTGGGCGCACTTGCAATCATCCGCTCGTAATAGAATGAACTAAGAGTATTTAAGAAAATCTTGGTCATTTCCTTCTCCTCTAGAGGTGGGTTAATCTGAGCAGCAATCTCCCTCCATCTTTGGGCATACTCTTTGAAAGTTTCCTTATCCTTTTGAGCCATGGCCCGGAGTTGGTCTCTGTCTGGGGCCATGTCCATGTTGTACTTGTATTGGCGAACAAAGGCTTCTCCCAAGTCATTGAAGGTTTGGATCCTAGTGCTGTCCAAACTCATGTACCATTTTAAAGCGGCGCCAGTCAGACTGTCCTGGAAGTAATGGATGAGTAGTTGATGATTATCCGTCTGGGTAGACATCTTCCTAGCATACATTATCAGGTGGCTTTGAGGACAAGTGTTCCCCTTGTACTTCTCAAATTCAGGGACCTTAAACTTGGGCGGGATCTTGACATTCGGCACTAAACAAAGGTCGTGGGCATTTTTCCCAAACAGATCCTTCCCGCGGAGGGCCTTGATTTCCCGTTGCATCTCGTCAAACTTTTCTTGGAAATCATCCATCCGATCTTGAGCCCCTACACTTTCTGTGTGGTAGATAAGTTCGTTGTTATATGGAGTGGTGTGAATCACTGGAGCTGAAAAAGCCACAGTAGCCTGAGGAAAAGTAACACCGGGTTGAGGAGCAGAAGTTGCAACAGGAATAGGGATGAATCTTTCTCCGGAGCTAAGAGGCATGCCCCATGGGTATCCGTCAGGCATTGTGTATTGTGGAGCACTGGTGTGCGCTGTCGGAGCCGAAGTAGTTGCAGTCGTCGGCTGAGCTAGAGAGCTAGGGGAAGGAGACGGTGGATGAACTTGTGCGGCTGCCAGCAGCTTTACCAACTCTGTCAATTCTTCGATCTTGGTCCGCATGGATGTCATTTCCTCCCGAAGTACCTGGTTTTCTTGCTCCAAATGGTCCATTCTTTCTCTCTGGTGTGCTCTAGTGTTGTACATGTAAGTTGGTTTCTGCTGAGGACGTCGGGCCACTTTCTTGGACTAGGCAGATGAACCTTTGGAAAAAACAAGATGTGAGACTCGGCTTGAGAAACTATGAATGCAATATGATGCATGATCATGCGTATGCAAAAAAGAAAGATATTTTATCGAAGGACTTTGTTGAAGTAATTGTAAACATCATGGTTTGAACATTCTGTTTAAGCATTAAGATATTACAAAATAGTTCTTTTTTGACTGATTACAAGATTTTGGAAGCTAGAATCTAAACATAAAACTCTGAAGACTTCAGCTCAAGTTCCTGGAGTAGATGAATCCTCGGAATCTGAATATGCACCAAAGAACGAATCCGTAAACCTTCGCTTCCTTTTAGAATCCCGGCTGAGTAAAACATCTTTTTGCTGAAGCAAATCATCCTTCTCGATCATCCGTTGGTTCTGAATGAAAAGCTCATGATTCTTCTGCGCTAACTTCCCTTTCAAGGTCTCATGCTCTCGCTCGAGCTCCTGGTATCTCCTTTTCCAAGTTTCCTTCTCTTGTTTTTCCTTGGTTAGCTGCTCCTGAAACTCTTCCTTGGTGTCAAAGGGGATAGGCAAGGATGATGGTGGGATGGTGGAGGATAGGTATCTAGGTAGGTGGTAGGGTAAGCCAAAACTCATGGTCCTATCAATGACCCACTGAGTATAAGATTCATGCACATAATCAAATTTCTTCCCCATCTGACTTCTGTTAAGTCTGCGGATGGTGCTCCAAGCTTGTGTGAATCTCTCTCTCCTGTTTGAGTGGTCTTCATGATAAAGGTAGAACTCACTGGTCAGGGCAAGGTTGTTTGGTTTTGTCCTCATTGGGTAACCGAACTGTTGACGGGCTAGGAAAGGGTTGTAGCTAATCCCGCCACGCATACCAAGAAGAGGTACGTTGGGGTATTCACCACAGCTAACAATAACTTTCCCTACGTCACAGGCTGCCTGATACCAAACTATGTCTGAGGGATGGAGGGCCATGATTCTGTGGGACCAAGGAAGATCTTCGAGGTTAGCTTTGAAAGTATGAGTTTGAGGTAGGTGGGAGATAAACCATTTGTAAAGCAGTGGTGCACAACAAAGAATAGTTCCCCGGCTGGCTTGGGTACGGTCATGGATGGAGTGGTAGGTATCGGCTAGTAGAGTGGGTACAGGGTTTTTGGAGAGGAAGATTTGGATGGTATGGATATCGATGAAGCCGTCAATATTTGGGAAGAGTACAATGCCATATATAAGGAGGGCTAGGGTGGAATGGAAGGCAAGAGTGCTAGCCGCTTCAGCAAATATGGAGGCTTGTTGATAGAGGAAGTGGGTGGGAAGACCTTGGAGGCCTCCTTTAGAGGTAAGGTTTGCTTGGATGATGGAGGTTTCAAGATGGAGAGCGGCTGCGATGTCGGAGGGTTTAGGGGTAGGCTCAAGACCGCGGAATGGTATCTTGTCTGGCACAGGCAAACCAACTAGGTAGGAGTACTCTTCAAGCGTGGGGACAAGCTGATAATCAGGAAAGGTGAAACAATGGTAGAGTGGGTCATAGAACTGAACCAAAGTCTCTAAGCATCCTTCCTCAACATCTACTCTCAGGATACTAAGCAACCACCCATGATGATTTCGAAAATCCGTTGGATCACTTACTAAAGATCCTAGCTCCCTTAATTTTGACAAGTCTGGTTTCTTGAAAAGATACTTTTTAGTGCTTCTTCGTGGAATGTCCATATCTACAATGTTTACAAAAAGTTTATTTAAGTCCTTCGATATTTTGGATGAAAAAGAAAAGAGTTTATGCATGGATGCATGTATGCATGATTATGCTAAAGAGCGGAGAAAACATGGTGAGGTTTAAGTCCATAAGGTAGGAGTCAAGGGTAAACACGCCATTTGGTAAGGACTATGGTTTCACATGCACCTGTATCACGGGTTCTACCAAGTTCCCAAAGTCCTCAACCCCTTCCAAATATCGTCGGGTTACGAGATTGACTCCCGATCCAATAATATTTGTAAGAAAGTCTCGTTTGAGTGTAGTATCGCGTATCAACTAATTCAAGATTACTCTTGGTTAGCCACCGCACTACGTCCTAAAAGGCCAAGATGGATTAAAGGTAACTAAAGGTCCTCAACTTCATGGGTCATTTGAAAATATCAATGCCGAACACGACTTACTCATGCCAACATAGTAATACTTCCAAAATTCCTCCGTTGAGTGGGGTTATCACATGTGCCACATCCGAAATTTACTCTCGGAAAGACACTTTGATTATACCACCATCCTATCTTATGTTTCCCTCAAGTCCGGGTGTAGGACTTATCTCACCACTCACGTAAAAGGAAAAAAACACATATGCACATATTTACACCTTTATATTTTTATTTTAAGCAAGTTATAGCACAAAATAATTAAATAAATTCAAGTTAGGCTCAACCCTTTTAGGGAAGTCCCCAGTGAAGTCGCCATTTCTGTCGCGGTGATTTTCAGAGATCAAGCTATTGATTAGCGTTGACTCACTAATTTTATTTCACGACTGAACTTTTAATTTTTTAAATGAAAAGTGGAAAAAAGTTCTAAATTACCACATTTTTAAAGATTAAGGGTTCGGGGGTTAGTTACGTTCAGGGAAGGTGTTAGCACCCTAAACGTTCGTAGTACTCTACGAGAACCTCTTGATTTTATTTATTTATTTTCGCTATAACTTGCTTATATATTTTTTTTTTAAAAGAAAAGAATGAATTAGAATAGTGAGAAAAAATAAAAATGTTTTTTATATTTTTTATGATTTGGAAGGACAAGGTCCTCTGCCTACGTACCCGTGAGGGATCAAAACCTCGTAGTTCGGGGTAAAAAATGACGGTTGATTTGTTTTGTGTTTTTTATTGGTTTTTTTCTGATGAGTGGTATTTCTGATGAATTTTGACTCTGGTTGTTTATGTGTAGTTTGTAACTGATTTTACTGTGCTTTTTCTTTTGAATTCCCCCGTCCCCTTAAAATACTAAAGTGCCAACACTAATACCCAATAAAAGTCAGCTTGACAAATTAAGTGACAATAAAACTCAATAATGGACAAATTAATGGACAAATAAGTGACACATTAAGTTTATTAAGTTTAAGAAAAAGTCTCCTCCATAATGACAAATTAAAAGGAACCAATTAAGTAACAAAGTCAGACTAAAAAATTTTAAAAAAGGGTAACTAAAAAGAAAGAAATGAAAATGCTAAATAGAATAAAAATAGAAATATTTAAAAGGAAAAAAACAAAGATAAAAATAAAAATAAAAACAAAAACAACAAGACGGACCCGAGTGAAACCCAAACAAATGAGGTATTTTAAAATACCTCTCTGTCGAAATTTCGTCTGAGACGACAGAAAAATTCCGAACTAAAAAGACGAGTAAAAAATAAATTTTAGGTCAAAAATTGGGGTATGACACTTCTCATTGTCATGGTAAGCTTACAAAGATGAGAAAAGATGAATTGATTTGCCATCAAGCCTTGATTTCTCAAGAAATGTTGTAAATTCACCCTCAATCCTTGCTAAATAGTCTCTCTCTCTCTCTCTCTCTCTCTCTCTCTCTCTCTCTCTCTCTCTCTCTCTCTCTCTCTCTCTCTCTCTCTCTCTCTCTCTCTCTCTCTGTTTTTTGCTTCTCAAAATGACATAAGATACCATCTTTTTGTTTCTGAAGCTATTTATACTCATTCTGAAATTATGCAGCTCGCTAAGCCACGACTAGGCTCGCTTAGCGAGCTGACCTTTCTTTCCCAGTGGGTTTCTTCCACATCAGCAAGGGAGGCACAAAAACCGCCTTAGCTCGCTTAGCGAGCTTGTTACTTAGCGAAGTGTGGTTGCTGAGCGACACCTGACTTCGCTTAGCGATGCCTTGTTTTTCTGGCTTCATATGCTCTCTGCCTGACTTCGCTTGGAGTTCGCTGAGCAACCCTCTTGACACCATTTTCTTCCATTTTTTATCTTTAAGTCCAAGGCAAGTGCATTTACCTACATAAATGGCTGGCATTAGGTATAAAAAGCACAAATTGATGTTTACCTATTATTTTGAAGCTTTTACATAGATAACTTGCAAAATAAGTTAATAAGTGCCTTAATTATACATGTGATTTATTCAACTTATCAGTTCCCAAATAAGTAACACGAATTGTCTAGTTGGAACGACATTCCCTATAGATATGATATCTATCTAACATGTACATCATTTACCCTTTTAGAAATTAAAGGGACATATACAAATTAAAATGAATTATTTTAATTCACTTTTTAACTTTTTTTTAAATGAGTCACTACTTTTGCAAGATTCGATTTATTTCAACTTGCCTCTCTTGAACATGGTATATCACAATGGGAATCTTTTTTTTAATAGATATATGTTGTGGTCAATTCTCTATTTTATGGTTCACCGTGCAAGAACGGCTCTCTTGATTGACATGATAGTATAGCAACATGAACTTTTCAGTTTTTTCAATAAATAAAGGATGTAAGTTGCTAAAATTATAGATCATAGCTAATTTATATGAATATTGAAATAGTAAAGTGAATAATTCAGATTTAGAATTGTTATAAGAAGCATCCATGAATTATAATAACTCATAGAAGCAAGTTTTTTTTTGTTTATCAAGATTATTTGTGATATAGTTCTAATAGAACTACAAATTTAAAATTAAAGCATCGTTGAAATATTTTTCAAGGAATGAATTTTTGTTGATCATCGTCTATGACAATTTGATGTTGAGTTCTGAAGAACTGTATATTTAAAATATGATAGAAATTTATGAGATCTATTTGATATGGAAAAAAAGGGAAAATATGAGACATCATGTGTATTTCTATACCACTTGAATTTGCTCCTGAAGTAGCAAAATAAGTGAATATCTTCAATCCTTAAAAAAAAAGTGAATATCTTCAAGAATATTTTTGAAAGATTAGTCACATTTGTAATTGAACAAAGAGTGATTCTTGATTAAAGTAATTGAACAAAGAGTGGTTCTTGATTAAAATGGTGAAAGGTCACATTGAACGTCACTACCATAAGTGAATGGCTCATACTATTTGTTTTATATAACCAATGTTGTGGTTATGCTAATTGATTTAGTAGAGATTGCTATTGATATGATACATGTCCATGTTATAAAATTTCATTAGTATAAACTTAGATTAGTTGGGAAATTAATGTTTGATCAAAGATTTTCTTGATACGATCATATTTCTATTATATGGATTAATTCGTGCAAGACTGTTTCCTTATTCTATGATCAAATTTTTGTTATGATTTTCTTTTTTCTTATTGCATAAGACTTCTAGACGGCTTAAATTACAAGGTAACCACAAACTCTTCTCTACATAATTCGTGAAAATATCTTCTATGAATTAACGTTATCTTATTTACTTCTAAGTCCTTCAAGATTATTATCTCATAAATATTACATGTTAGATAGGTATATTTTCTTATGAAATAAATTTATTTGATCTTGAGCTCACATATAATTTACATCTTGGAGATGTCAAACTTTGAAAAGATATTTTATTGACAATTTGTGTTGCCTAAATACTACCTTGAAAGAAAAACTGTATGATTTATAAATTTTTACTTGTTCGTGAAATTCCGTATTTAGTTTATTTTATAATTGATATAATCATGGTAATGCAAAAGATAAATCAAGGTTTTAGAATATTCATTATGTAATTTTATTTCGGTAGAATTTTGTTTTTGTTCATTATTGTTTCAAATGGATTAGAATAAATGAAACATATATTATTTATTGTAAACCAGAAGTTTACAAATCATGTTTCAAATGCGGATTCTAAGTTTATTAAACAATCCCGTAAGGATTGCTTAAATAATGATTTTTCTTGATCACTTGTGATAAAGTTCTTGAGAACTACAAGATTATTGAAGGCTCCTGGAGAGTTATTGTATTCTTACATGGCGGAACAAAGTTACACATTAAAATTGCATTCTCACAAATTTTTATTGAGTTTTAAGATATCCGTCTAAATGGATAGCATATTGAAAAGAAAAAAGGGAGATGTTAATATCTCTATATTACGAGGCATACTCTGGAGAAAACAAATAGTGAAAAAGTTATTTTTGTCTCTGATTTGTACTACACTTATATTAGTGCAATGAAAACACATATTATTGTAAACTAGAAGTTTACATATTATATTAAGTTTGTCGTTGGCAAGACCGGTTGGTTATCTCAAATCTATTATGATGCGAAAATAGTTAAATTTTAATGGATTTGTATTGAAGAGCCAGAAGATTCTTCAATCAAATAACTTTTGTGTCTTAATATTTCCCAAAGAAGTGGAAAATTTAAGGATTTGAGTCTCTCAATAGTTATAAATGCACCTCTGGTTAATTTTATGATTGATACTTATGAGACCATACCTTATAAACTCTATTTTGGTTATGAGACCATGCCTTATAAACTCTATTTTGGGAATCAACAATCTTGTATGTTGAGATATTGATTCGCATCAAGTCAACACATTATTGTATGTAAGTCCTCCCCTTAATTTATCATTGGTTTTAGGTTGACAACCTAATATTTCCCATCTAAGTAAATTTTTGGACGTGTTGTGTATATCGCAATTGCTCCAATATAATGCACTAAGATAAATATTGAAAGAATATTGGGAAAATATATTTGATATTAATCTTCATCTATCATTAATTGTACTGAGCCAACTTGTTTACAGCCAAGTGGGGTGATTATCAATTGATGGATTAGTTTTCCTAATATTAGGGGGAGATTCTGAAAATGTTAACCCCAAGTTCAAATAAATTATTTGAAAGGAAATAAATTATTGTCTCATCTTGATCCTCAAGATATAATTTATTTTCAATGGTTAAAAAATAAAATATCAGCTGCCAATGCTCCAAACAAAATAGATGTCCCTGTCGGATAATCTAAATTTGCAAATGAGTCTCAGTCGTTCCTGAAGCATGATAGACCGATCGGTTCAAAATATAAAAATCCTAAGAAAAGGAGCTAAAATGAAAGATAACTCAAATGAGGATATAGAAACTCTAAAAGAGTCGTCTAACATAATAGATTTTTCAATTCCAGAAGAATTGATTATGTCATGAATGAAAGAACTCAATGGAATGAGATGGAACCGGAATAAAGTCGACATTGACATGTTTTTACATATAATATAGCGTTATATGTGATAATTAATGACGAGAATCATGAGTTAAAGTCTATCAACGAATGTAGACAAAAAAAATATCTACAAATAAAAAGAGACAATTCCAGTGAAATCAAACTCGCTTTATAAAGCAGAATTTGTTTGGACACGTAGTCCGCAAACTTGAAGGTTCGAAGTTAAATGGATATGTATGATTTTTTTGCGCGAAAAGGGAATTAGAATGGTAAAATACATATATAGAGAGTTTGATATGCTAACCGAAAGAGAATTGTAAATGTCTACCATTTATTTTTAAGAGACATATTCACCTAAAGTGAATTCAAGAACTTTTTCATACTTGATTAAGTTGAGTAGCACATAAAAGGCTCAAATTATGTAAAAGATGTGTTACAATGTATTTTGTATGGCTAATTTGATAGTGATGATTATCTGAAACTCTCTAAAAGATTTAATTCAAAAGCATCCTTTCATGGATTTTATCAGGAGTTACTGGATTTGCACCAAATTAAAGGACATATCTCATCTAAAATATAATTTTAAATTTAAATTGCATTATTTATTTCACGACTAACTTAATAGAACCTTCATAAATTTTCTAGGGACCTAGAGGTAGCAGGAAAAATAGCTAGGTGTTAATATTTTTTTGTTGGAACAAAGCTAGTTTTCAATACTTTATTTATTTATTTTTATTCAAAAAAAAGTTATTTATTTATTTGATTATTGATTTAGTGGCCACGCATATTGAAATCAATATACATCAAAGTGAGAATAACATGGTGATATGGGTTTTAACTCGGGATTCTTTATAAAATATCTTTATAACCAAATCAATAGGTTGTAACAACGAGAACAATTATTAATAGTTATCATAATAAAAATGTATCCCAAGTTTTTTGGGGTTTCTTTTCCCACCCTCCGCTCTTCTCTCGATCCCTCTGATATCCCAAAAATGCCCTTGGGATTTCATATTATATAATCTGAAATGAGGTTGTTCCCTATATTTTTGGTGGAAAAATGGTTTTTTCGTCAATTTGGATTATAAAATCGGAACACCTCATATACACCCTACTTTGAAGCATGTATAGGGGGCGATCGGATTATAAAATCTGAACGTCCTTGTTTTTCGAATTATAAAATCCAAACACCCCATATACACCCTCTTTTACAAAAAAAAAAAAATCATGGGGGAAAACATGTTCGAATTATATAGTTCGAACTATATCAACTCAAAGACTGAACTTGTTTGTGACATGGATAGCCAGTTTAAGAATCATGATAACCATTCTAACCCATTACTTTAGTGTGTTTCTTGTGTTTCAGGTCATTGTTAGTTGTTCCCGCCATGTCCTAGTCGAAAATTTGGTTTTTAGGCTACTTGATCGGATTACTTCGAAATTTAGCTAGAAGATCCGGAAAAAAAAATCAAGGAACATGAATCTCGTAAGAGGAACTTCTTATGGAACTTCGTCCCTCAAAATCCTAAATTCCATCGTTTAGAGTTTAGACCCTTTTGTATTTTTTTTTTAATTTATCATATTCTCATAAAAATCCAAAAGAAATTGCATTAGCTTTATTTTATTTTTAAAAAAAATTTTGTTGTAATTTTATATTTGTTTGATTTTATTTGATAGGTTTTATCATTTTTTTCTTTGTTTAAAAGCAAAATTAGTAACTGCTAAAATGAGAGGAGATTATGATTCTTGCCTGTTTATGGACATATTTTAAATTATATAATCCGAACATTGAGAGTATATTAGTCAAAAACGGAGGGCGCGGTGAGAAGAGCTGAAGGTGGGAAAAGAAATTATCATGTTTTGTAATCGAAATTGGGCTCATAAAGACTATTTTCCTTTTTGGATGACAACCTCTTTGGGCCAACTTATGTTTCATCTTGGAAGAATTTATTTTCCACCCCCACATATACACCCCACCCTCCAAAATCCATAAATGACCGAAGTACTCTTTAACATATGTCAAGTAAGTTTTTTTAGGGGATCTGTCAAGTAAGTTAAATTTTTAAGATTTCCGAATTATTTATTTGTGCAAAAACGCAGAATATTTTTTTTCCTGGAAATTTCAATATTTTAAGACTTTTAGAATACTTTATTTTTATTAAATCTGGAATAGTTTTAAATTTGTGATAAAAAAAGGAATAGTTTTAAATTTTTGTATTTTTTTTTCAAAATTTGAATTTAACCACGGTTTAATTGAGCTAATATATAGATTTTCTTAAAACTCGAAATATTAAAATTACCAAAATTTGGCATATCAAATTTTTGAAATGATGAGTGCTAAAAATACTCTATTTTCAGTATTCTCTTTAACACTTTATTTTTTAGATAAAATTATGGTGAACCCCACACTATGAAAATTGCCCCCACGTAAAGTGTTGTAATCCACGTAAATTTTATTCAATGAGAGATTGAGTGTTAGAGAAAGTTTTGAAAAGAGTGTTTATAACACTTTTCTTTCGAAAATTCAGCCACTCAAAAAACTCATAATATAAAATTGTTTATGAATATTGTTGTTTTTAAATTTTGGTAAAAATTGCATTCCAAATGTTTTGCTTTTTGAAATGTATTTTTTGTTCTGAATTTTTACTTTATGTTTTGAAAATTTACTAGTGATAAAAATTACAATATTTTTTTAGCAAATAAAAAAATTACAATATTTACTACTTAAGTAATTATATTTACACCGGATCTTCTCATCATCATCACCTTCGCCGAATCTTCTCATCGTCATCAATCACCAACGTCGAGTGCAGAATTGTCGTTGTCGGTCATTTCTATGTCTCTGACGTAGAAATGAGAAAGAAGGAAGAAGTGAGAGAGAAAGTTGTAGGAAAGGGAACTTCTTATAACAAAAACACTAGAAAGGATGCCTATCTCTATAGATGCAGCAAAGGGGGACTGGGGAGTGCCCTATTAAATGATTGCATAAAAATTTTGCTGGGCTGACTTCTGTTGCACAAATCCTAGGGCATAGCCCTCATTGGATGGGAAATGTCTATAATAAAAGTTAGTTCTATAATAAATGCTTTTCTTAGCACAATATCTTTATTTTATTAACAAATACTTTTTCCGTTTAAAGTTATAAGCCGTTATGAGGAAAAACAATTGTATTAAATTATAAGCCGTTTTACATTATTAATGTGGCATTAATATTAATTTTTTTATTAGGAAAATGCTAACAAATTGAAACATTAATAAATAATTTTTTCTACATAAAATTTATCAAATTTTACTTTAGACACTTGTTAGCATGATCTTTCCTATTATACCATTAACCGTTTGTTATTATCTCTTTTTCAATTCTTTAATTATTATTTCTTATATCACTAATGAAGGATAATTTTGTAAAATAATTCATAATTTCTCTTACTCATATAAAATTAGTTACATTTATTATTTTATTTGAAATGACCAAAACAACTTATAATTTAAAACGAAGATAGTATTATAAAGGCAATAGTTAGCATTATCCAGTAGAAAGAAGAGAGAAAACTATTTAAAAAACAATTAGAGTGTACAAAAATAATTCAACTAAATAAGCCCGTATAAAATTTTATTTTAATTTGGTTTTCTTTCAAAACTAAATTACTTCTTTACTTAATTAAGCAATTAAAGTACTTCGTTGGTCAATTTTATTTTAATAAATAATTTCATTTAAATACATTTAAATAGTTGAATTAATTTGACTGATTAAAGATAATTTAATTAATTGGAATTAACTATTAGTAGAATTTAATTCGTTTATTAATCTAGTTTAACTATTTAAAATTACAACAAATAGGTAGATTCTAGAGTATAATTTTTTTCTCAAATGATTCAAATTGCTTTCCCTTTTAAGTTGAGAACGGCACAAAATACACCTAATAAAAATGTGTTTAAGTATCCACATCACATTGGTTTAAGTGAACTAAATTCAAATTCTTTAAGTAATCTCTCAAGTTCGAGTTTTGTAGACGAAAAAATATATTTGGATGGAGAGATTGATTAAAGGTGGCCAACAGATTATCATATTGATATAATTGTTAAAAAAGAGATTTTTAGATTGATATTAACCACCAACAAGCTGATAAATACTTCATATCAATACGTCCCCGTGAACATAATTTAATTGGCAGGGACAATGCATTGTGAATTTGTAATATACAGGGGTTAGAGTTTTAATCCCGAACACCACACTTAGACTACCTGACAAAAAGAAAATACTTCATATCAATACATATAGTTGAATAAAAGCATTTATGTTTTGTCAAAAAAAAAAACTGACAGATTAATAAATAAAATAAATTAATAGAATAAGACACAAGGTTATCAGTATAATAACAAAATGTTAGATGACCATTTCTCTATTCTTTTCAATTTCTTTGGTGCGGAGATAAGAAAACAACAATAGATGGTCTCATATTATTTTGGCTAAAATGCACTTTTGGCCCCCCAAGTTTCACAAACTTGCGATTTTGGCCCCCCAAGTTTGAAAATAGCACTTTTACCCCCCTAAGTTTCTTTGCAAAACCATGGTCCCCCTTGATTTTGACTCGGTCAAAGCTGATGTGGCACTTATTTTTATTGTTTTTTGTTGAGGTGAATATTATTTTCATGCAAATCATTTCCAGCTCTGATTATTTTAAATAAAAATAAAAGGAAAAAACCAAAATAGAATCAAAGTCACGTGCCCATTCCAATTCCAAATCAAAAGACAAAATCAAATTGGGAATTAGGTTTTCTGGGTTCTGCATACAATTCTCTTTCTCATCTCAATCAAACACGAAACCATCTCAATCAAACAGAAGAAGATGACGAAACCATCTCCAAAAACAAAAGTGAAATCGAAATCGAAAGGCAAAGATTCAGTTTCGAATCAAAACACGAAATCGAAAGGCACGAGTTCGAAGAAGACAGATTCGAAGAAGACAGATGCGAAGAAGTGAGATTCCATGAAGCTGATGAGTGATGCGATGAAGGAAAATGATGGAAGGAATGCCATAGCTTTGTTTGATGGAACAAGACAGAAGCAGGGAGAAAACACGAGTACAGTGAAGATGTCTGACAAATTTGTCTCAAAGTAAGTTTTTTTAAGGTTTTGAAATAAATATAGTTGTTGACACTGTTAAATTATGTATTTATGGTTTAGGGTCATTTCTTTATTATTTATTACTTTGTCCTATTTGTTTTAGGGTAGTGGACCACATACTACAGATTAGATTCCACTACAAGGGTTATTTCACATGTGACCCTGTAATTGACTATAAAAGTGGTGAAGTGTATGAGTTGGAAGGTGGTTGGGACATAGATGAGATTACTCTAATTGATTTTGACAAACTTGTCCAAAAGAGACTAGGGTACTCAACTGACTATAAACTTTGGTATACATATCCTGAGAAAGGGTTGGTGGATGGTCTTAAGTTGCTTAAAACTGATAAGGATGTCATTAGGTTCATTAATGAATTCACTGGGTTAGAATATGCTGACATATACATAGAGAACACATCACCAGATTTTCAGATACCTATTGAAGATTATGAAGTGCATGATGAGGGTGGTGTTGAATTAGATGAAGAAGATGCCTCTGTTGCTGATTATGAATGCTCTAATGAAGGATCTATTGGAGGGGTAGATGAAGGATCTATTGGAGGGGTAGATGAAGGATCTGTTGGAGGAGTAGATGAAGGTAGCAGTGATAATGTTTCACTTGATGACAGTGACTACGATGAGGCATGGGAATAGACTAATGTTTTGCCAGATGAAACTGTGAATCCTATTGTTGAGGAAAATAACAATACTGGTGTTGTTGAAGAAACCGTGGATGCTGCTCAGTGTTCAAAGAATCCTAATCCCACAACAATTTTTGACTTTGAAGAAGAAGAAGAAGATGGTGATTCTTCATATCTTGATAGCCCAGTTTCAAGTGAAGATGAAGCTGGTAAGAAGGTATATCCAAAGTTTAAGTTAGATGATAATGGTGTTAAGTTTCAGTTAACACAGATTTTTAGCAGTGCTGAGTTATTTAAAGATGCTGTTAAGGAATATGCTCTGCAACACAGAAAAAATTTGTACTTTCAGAAGAATGAAAAGACAAGGATTGTGGTGAAGTGTAGGAAAGGATGTCCTTTTCATCTTAGGGCTAGTAAGACTTCACAGAATAACTACTTTCAAGTTGTTAGTTACAATGCTGCACATAAATGTCATAGAGGTGCAAAAAACAGCAGTTGAAAACCAAGTTGCTTGCATCAAAGTTTGTTACTATTTTGAGGCATACCCCTAATATGAAAGTGAAGGCTTTGCAAGAGGACTGCAAAACTAGGTGGGGTGTTATGTTATGCAAGTTTCAAGTTTATTGGGCAAAAGTGAAGGCTTTAGAAATGATACAGGGTGCTATAACTGAGCAGTATAAACACCTTAGGAGCTATGCAACTGAATTGATGAGGAGTAACCCAGGTAGTTCAGTGATTATCAAGAGTCAAGTTGGAGTTGATGGACCAGTTTTTGAGAGGATCTATGTGTGCTTTTATGCTTGCAAAAAAGCTTTTGCTTCTACTTGCAGACCTTTAATAGGCCTGGATGGGTGCTTCTTGAAAGGTAATTATGTTTTGAACCTTATAATGCTTGCTGAATTTATGTAAAGTACTGATGTTATGTTTCTAATATATATGACTTTTTCAAAGGTACTTATGGGGGGCAACTACTGGCAGTTGTGGGAAAGGATGGCAATAACCAGATGATGCCTATAGCATTTGCTGTTGTTGAAGCTGAGACAAAAGACTCATGGGCTTGGTTCATTAATAACTTAATGGAAGATTTAAATAACATTCAATATAAGAGATGGTCTTTCATATCAGACCAACAAAAGGTAATAACTAACAATTGATGGTCTTTATGACAATGTTGAATAATCTTGATTTGTAACATTGTTGAGTGAATGTTGTAGGGATTGGTGCCAACAATTGCTGGTCTTTATGACAATGTTGAACATAGGTTTTGTGTCAAACATTTATATGGTAACTGGAGAAAGAGGTATCCAGGTGATCATTTGAAGGAAGCATTTTGGGGTGCAACCAGAGCAACTACAATGATTGAGTTCACTAAGGCAATGGATAAGCTGAAAAAAATGAGTGAGCCTGGATGGGAGGAGTTATCTCAGTATCCACCTGGTATGTGGTCTAGAGCAGGTTATAGTACTCACACATGTTGTGACTTACAAGTGAACAACATGTGTGAGGCATTCAATAGTGCTATTTTAGAGTATAGGGAAAAACCAATAATATCACAAATTGAGGGATTGAAATTTTACATGACAAATAGGATTGTGAAACTTAGAGATTATATGGTTAGATATGAAGGTGAGGTATGTCCTATGATTCACAAGAGATTGGAAGTCTTTAAAAAAGATGCTGATAGTTGGTCTCCAAACTGGTCTGGTGATAAGGATTACTCCATATTTGGAGTATCTAATGGTACTGATAGTTATGTTGTTAACCTCAAAGAAAAATCATGTGCTTGTAGAAAGTGGCAACTCACTGGTATACCATGTTGTCATGCTATTGCTTGTATGTGGTTTAACAACCAAAATCCTGATGATTATGTTGCACATTGGTACAGGTTAGTAATATGATAACATTGTAATTTATGATTATGATGCACATTGATTAACATGTAATTTCTGATTATGTTGCACATTGATTAACATTGTAGGAAATCAACATTTCTTGACACTTATAACAATCTGATACTGCCCAACAATGGACCTAAGTTGTGGCCCATTGTGGATTCTGAACCACTTCACCCACCATATGTCAGAAGGGCACCTGGTAGGCCTAAAAAACTGAGAAGAAAGACAAATGATGAACCTAAAAATTCAACAAGGATGAAAAGAGACCAAGATACTGTGAGGTGCAGTAGGTGTCACGTATTGGGTCACAATCAAAGGAGTTGTAAGGGAAAGTCTGCAGCTGATAGGATGATCCCAAAGGGTGGGAACAAGGTATGCTAATATATGCAAACTGTTAATCAAGTTTTTTTTTATTGTTAATGACTGTGTTGATGTATTATTTGACTATATAGGATAACACAAAAATTAAGCAACCTGGTTCTTCATCTGGCACCAAAACTGGGACCAAAGAAAGCAGCAAAACTGGGACCAAAGCTACCACAAAAACAGTCACAACAACTGGCCCCAAATCTGTGCAAGCTGATTATGTGCAAACTGGTTCTCAATCTGTGCAGTCTCAAACTGTGTCTGCTAATGTTCAATCACCAAGGAGGAGTGCTAGAAAGAGGAAATTTGATGAGTTTGAGGCATCTGGGACTCAACATTCTGTCAACAAGCCATATATGGATTGTTATGTAATATGCTTAGTGGTTTTTGGTTTTTGGATTTTGCTGGTAGCACACATTATGTAATATGCTATCTTTTTTTTTTGAATTTTGGTTGCAAACAACATTCTGCAAGCACTTCTGCTGCTAGCACTTATTTTGTGTTGCTTAATCTGGTTGTAAACAACTTATGTTATAAGCATGTATGCTAAAACAACTTATTCTGTGTTGCTTAATTTGGTTGTAAACAACTTATGGCTTAAAGGCTAAAGGCTAATTTAAAGAAGTGCTTATGCAGTAAACAACTTATGCAGGAAGCACTTATTTTTTCAGTAAACAAAACTTGTAAACAACTGATGCAGTAAAGGCCAATTTAAAGAAGTGCTTATGCAGTAAACAACTTATGCAGGAAGCACTTATTTTTTCAGTAAACAAAACTTAAAAACAACTGATGCAGTAAAGGCCAATTTAAAGAAGTGCTTATGCAGTAAACAACTTATGCAGGAAGCACTTATTTTTTCAGTAAGCACCAAATCTTGGATTCAAATTACAACACAACTACAATACTTAATTCATTAATTTTCATTCAATTGTGATAACAGAGTCATACAATACATAGATGAATTCAGATTACAACAAATTGAGCGACACATTTTTTAACTTAACCAAATACAACCCAATAACCGAATAAAAACTGAAACAAATTGATGGTCTAATGCCAATCAATAGCTACTTGAATAATATTACAAAAAGGCACAGCACAACAATTATCCCTACCACATACAACCCAGTAACCAATTTTTTTCCCTCTTAATCAATTCATTGTTTTTCTTCAAAAGGGCCCTGATAATTTTCTTCTGCCTTTCTGGAACTTCAGCATCATACCAATTAAAAAATTTGCATTTCCTTGAGTACCCATTGAATTTTCCACACCCGTAAAACCTTCTCCCAGGATTTTCATCTGTCCAAGAAGTTACCAATGGAGAATCAACTCCACAAAAGCATATAACCTTCCCTGTTCGTTTTCCATAAGAAGATGAATTCGATTTATCACAATCATGAGCCATGAAAACGAAAGAGAAAAGGGTTTGAATAGAAAAAGAAAGGAATCAGTAAGAGGAACAGTAAGAGAAACGAAGATGAACAAGACGAGGAAAGGCAAGGAAGAGGAAGACGAAGACGAACAAGACGAGGAAAGGCAAGGAAGAGGAAGACGACGACGAACAAGACGAGGAAAGGCAAGGAAGAGGAGAAACGATTATGAGAAGAAATAGGAATGGAGAAGAAGATAAGAAGGACAAATATATCTGTTACAACGGTCACGTGCCTTTTTTTTTTTGCCACATTCCCTATTCCCTGCTTATGTGTCAATTGGTTTTTTGAAAATAAGTGCCACATCAGCTTTGACCGAGTCAAAATCAAGGGGGACCATGGTTTTGCAAAGGGGGTGAAACTTAGGGGGTAAAAGTGCTATTTTCAAACTTGGGGGGCCAAAATCGCAAGTTTGTGAAACTTGGGGGGCCAAAAGTGCATTTTAGCCTATTATTTTCTCTCATTTCTTTTGAAAAGAGAAAGCCACTCTTTTACTACTCTCTCTCTCTCTATGTCAATTATATCTTTACAACTTCTCTAAAAAATCCAAACAAACATCACTTAAAGATAGAAATAGTGAGGTAAATAATTATTTAAGCGATAGTCATTAGTCACTTCGCAGGATAGTAGACACTTAATAAAAATTTGAAAATTTCAACTAATCTTTTTTTCTTTCAAATTATTTCGTGTGACAGGATCCTAATTCCTAACCCCTATACTAGCATAGATCACACGGTTGAAGTGAACATAGAAGCAGAGAATATCCAATGCTAAATTCTTCAACCCTAAGGCTAAGGTCGAGCCTTTGAACAGTTTATTAAATCCTGAAAAATTACCCCGATTCAAAAGCATATTTATGGATTATTACGACAATGACTTCTTTTCCTGAAATCTAAATGGAATTGGAAAGTTACACCTAGAGAATATGAGGGTCGAAAGTCTTTACTATTTGGTAAAAGATTGACAGTTTTTGTACCAACACACTTATATTTGACCTTTCCACCGTCAAAGAGCATACTAACTAGTAACTCATTCCATCATAAAATAATTGTCGCAATTGATAACTTTGCACATAGGAAGAAAATATGATAAAGAAAAGAAAGAGAAAGATAACCTTACTCAATTGTCCATATTAATTTTTGATGTATAGTATTTCTTTTAGGCTATTATTTTTTTCACTTTACCCATTTCTCGCGCGCTTTATTTTTTTACAAAAATGCTCAAGGGGTTTCGGATCGCCTTATTTCTCGCGTGCCTTATTTTTTCTTCTTCTGATTTCTCGGGAAAGTTTTGGAGCAATCATATCAAGTAGTCCGAAAATCAGATTTTCGATTGCGAACAACTAATAATGACCTAAAACAGAAGGATAGAAGTTAGGAAGATTATGGTGTTCAGGGATGTTCGGATTCTATCATCCGAAAAAGTAAGAAACGCACCCTATTTTTTGGATGTTTGGATTATAAAATCCGAATTGGTGAAAAACTCATTTTTCCACCCAAAACAATGGGAAAACTCAATTTAGATTATATAATCCGAAAATCCTATGGATACTTTCGTAAAAAAAAATAAAAAAATAAGACGCACGATAAATGAGCAGAATGAGAAAAGTAAGAGCCTTTTTTATCATAAATAAAAAGTGAAAACTAATAATTTGGGAGTAATATGCAAAACATTAATTAAAGACTACAATTGAAAATTAACCATTAAAGTTGCATTGAAAATTTCAAGTGACATTCTTTTTAGGACAAATTATTTTTTCGAATGTGATAGTTATTTTGAGAGTTAAAATCCTCTCCATTTAAACTCTTCTTCATTTCTTCCATTTGGAGAGATAAAGACACACAAAAACTTGAAAATAATTAATAATAGTGGGACCTATTAAATAATAAGATCCACCACCTATTTTTTGTGTATATCTCTTTCCTAATGGTAATCTTCATTTATTTTTATAAATGGAGAGGATCTCAACTGATATTTTGATAGAGAAGCAACATTACTACGTTGAGTTGATGCCAAGGAGATAAATTATGTAACAAGATATGTTTTTTAGAGGGGAAAAACTATATTGAAATAAGAAGAAAACAAAGCAAGGTTATAAGTAAACATTGTTGTATAGGTTGGTATTTCAAATCCTAGTTAGGAGCAAATGCATCCATTGTCGACCAAATATATTTGTTCTAGATGTACCTCTAAAAGGGGAAAAGATTATCTCTTTCTCTTGTAGCTACATATGTCAATTTGAATTCAAAATATGTCAATTTGAATATATCAATTTAACTATGTCAATTTGAATTAATATACAACAGCACCTTAAACACTTACCATTTATGTATATCTTTTGTTTGACAAAACTGGCCTTTTATTATAAAATAAAAAAATCGCACACGTTTCAAAACACATTATCTTAGACCAAATTAATAAATAAATAATTACGGTGGATACACGAAGAGTGTTCAAATATATTTTAAACTTAACCAAACGATTGAATTAAGTGGATAATAAACTTCATCAAATAACAAATTATTGGAGAGAATTCGAATTCGATTCCTCAATAAAACAATTTTTAATTAAATTTTATTTACATCTCGGTTGAACTTCAGATTACTAGAATCTCTTCTTCTAAAAACTAGAGGGTTAATTCATAAAAAAACTTCAAACTCTTAATTATGTGTTTGGTTTAGCATTGCAACATATATACTCACGTTTGTAATTTTGTAAAAACAACTACAATTAACGTGAAAACTTCAAACACTTTGTGTATGTTTGATGTCACGATGGGTATGCCAGAATTATAATGACCTATTTTATAAAGTGTAGTTTTAAAAGTATTACGATGGATCTCTGTAATTTTAAGATACTCACCGTGATTCTTAACATAAGCTCCAACTATTAGCTTCTTTTTCAACTAACGTTTGGCGGTGGGTGACAGCACAAACAAACACATGCTAACTAAATAATATCAATCACTCAGTAATCCCTTGTATAGCAAACAATATAATCTTCACTCACATTTATTTGTCAACTTCTCTCAGTTGAAAAACAAATTTATGCATAAAATTTAACCAAATCTCAGGCCCACTGCATGTGAAGGCGTTTGGAATTTACATTCAAGATGACAAGTGGAAGGGTGGGTCGTCTTGGGAATCTATAATATGTTTCACGGTGCTCTTGTCCATATCCTACTCTTGTTTTTTATGATTAAAATTTTATAATAGGAATGGTATGGTAGTACATGTTAAATTAGAAATAAGTACTACAAATTTCAACTAAGATTTACAATGTAGAGCATTCACTTGTACGCCACATTGGCATTTAAACTATGAATAAAATGTACGATGAACAAGTAAAAAATCTAAAATTCGAATCTTGACTCTATATGTTGCAACAAGTCCCTTTATTTATATGTTATCTAGTATTCACATTTTTATTTTTTATTCGATCTATAGTACTTTCTTTTTTGTGTTAACTCAATAATTTTTCGAAGAAGGAGATCATAATAATTCATAGTTGAGGTAGAGATAAGTAATATATGATTAAGAATTATTTCATTTAAAAATGAAGTATATTGTATACAAACAAACAACAACCAAGTCTTATCTCATTAAGTGAGGTCAGCTACATGGATCAAATTAAGTCATAGTGTTCTATCATAAACCATATTTGAATCCAACTCATTGATCTCTAAATCTTTTCTAATGGTTTCTCTTATAGTTTTTCTAGGTCTTCCTCTACCTCTTTTGACCTGACTCTCCTCCATCTGATCTACTCTTCTTACGACGGCATCTACGGATCTTCTCTCTACATGCCCAAACCATCTAAGCCTATTTTCTACCAACTTTTCTACTATAGGTGTTACCCCCACTCTCTCCTTAATGGTGTCATTCCTAATCCTATCTCGTCTAGTCATACCGCTCATCCAACGCAACATCCTCATCTCCGCTACACTTACTTGATTCTCGTGTTGGCTCTTAACCGCCCAACACTCCGTACCATACAACATCGCCGGTCTGACTGTTGTTCGATAGAACTTTACTTTCAACTTAAGTGGTACTCTCTTATCACACAAAACACCTGAGGCTCTTCTCCATTTCAACCACCCAGCTTGAATACGATGATTTACATCTGCTTATATTTCTTTGTCATTTTGTACTATGGACCCAAGATATTTAAACTGTGTAACTTGGGGTATGATATGATTTCCAACTTTCACCTCCAAAGTAGACCTACTTCTCCTTTTGCTGAAGTTGCATTCCATATACTCCGTCTTGCTTCTACTCAGGCGAAAACCATACGCTTATAAGGCTTGTCTCCAGGTCTCTAGCCTCCCGTTCAATTCCTCCCTCGACTCACCAAGCAAGACTACATCATCTGCAAAAAGCATACATCTCAGTGCTAACTCTTGGATGTGTTATGTAAGTACATCCAAAACTAAAGTAAAAAGATAAGGACTTAGGGTTGACCCTTGGTGCAATCCTATTGTTATGGGAAAATCTTCGGTAGCCCCATCTTGCGTCCACACACTAGTCGAAGCTCCCTCATACATATCCTTGATAGCTCTAATATAGGCAATCCTAACCCCTTTCTTTTCCAGGGCTTTCCACAAAACCTCTCTAGGCACTCTATCATACGCCATCTCCAAATCAATGAAAACTAAGTGCAAGTATTTTTTTATCTGTCTGATATCACTCCATCACACGTCGAAGTAAGTAAATCGCTTCCATAGTCGACCTCCCAGTCATAAAACCAAATTGGTTATCCGTAACTCGAGTCTCTTTTCTTAATCTTCGTTCAATCACCCTTTCCCATAACTTCATGGTATGACTCATTAGTTTAATTCCCCTATAATTTGCGCAATTTTGTATATCCCATTTGTTCTTATATATTGGAATTAAAGTGCTTCTTCTCCACTCGTCTGGCATTTTCTTCGTCCTCATAATCTTGGTGAGCCACACAATTCCTCTATCTCCAAGACTTTTCCACACTTCGATAGGTATGTTGTCCGGCCCAACTACCTTGCCATTACTCATCCTTTTCAACGCTTCTTTTACCTCGTGCTCTTGAATCCGACGATAATAGTTATAGTTTCGGTCCTCCTCTCCGATGTCTAGCCTGTGAGAGTCTGGTAAGATCTCATATCCTTCATTAAATAAGTTGTGGAAATACTTCTTCCATCCATCCTTTATATCTCTTTCGTGAACCAAAACTCTACCCTCTTCATCTTTAATACACTTCACTTGATACAAGTCTCTTGTCTTTCTTTCTCGTCCCTTAGCAATCTTATATATAGATTTCTCTCCCTCCATGGTACGTAAAGATTGGTATAATCCTTCAAAAGCTCGATTTCTCGCTTCGCTCACCGCCTTCTTAGCCTCTTTCCTAGCTAACTTATATTTATCCCAAGTTTCGACATTTTTACACCTAGACCAATCTTTAAAACAATCTCTTTTGATCCGAACTTTACTCTGCACATTGTCATTCCACCACTATGATTATTTGCCCCTAGGTCCAAAATCATTTAACTCTCCCAACGTAGCTTTTGCTACTTTTTTAATCTCATGTGTCATCTTGTCCCACATATCATTAGTGCTTCCTTGTGGTTGCTTGAAACCTCCCTCTAAGATCTTGTGTTGGAAAATTCTTTGTTTTTCACCCTTTAAATACCACCACTTGATTCGTGGAGCTCCACTATGGCTTCTTCTCTTTGCAATCCTCATAACCCTGACATCCATCACCAATACTCTGTGTTGGGTAGTTAAGCTCTCTCCAGGTATGACTTTACAGTCCAAACAAATTTTCCAATCTGATTTCCTAATAAGAAATAAATCTATCTGAGAACATGAGACTCCACTCTTGTAAGTGATAAGATGCTCCTTTCTTTTCCTAAAACACGTATTAGCTAAAGTAAGATCAAAAGCCGATGAAAAATCTAAGATGGATTTACCCTCCGCATTTATCTCCACGAGACCATACCCCCTATGCAAGCCCTCGAAACATCTTGAAGCACTCCCTACATGCCCATTTAAATCCCCTCATAGAAAAATCTTTTCTCCTAACGGGATATCCTGAATTAAGCCTTCTAACTCCTCCCAAAACTTAACTTTAAGGTGTTCTTCTAAACCTACTTGAGGTGCATAAGCACTAATTACATTAAAAGTGTCTTGTTCCGCTACAAACTTTAGGGCTATAATCCAATCCCTTATCCTTTTAACATCCACAATATTTTTCTTCCACTCCTTATCCACAATAATCCCTACCCCATTTCTCGATCTAACTTCACCAGTGTACCAAAGCTTAAATCCTGAGTTATACTAATTCTTTCGCCTTTTTCCCCACCCACTTAGTTTCTTGTAGGCACATAAAATTAACCCTCCTTCTAGTCATAGTGTCTACTACTTCTATAGATTTTCCTGTAAGAGTGCCTATATTCCATGTTCCAAAACGAATCCTATTCTCATGAACTAGCTTCTTTACCCGCACTCGTTCACGAAGATGTGGAGACCCTTGCTTATTTTTCACTGCATCCTTTCACTTCATCCATGCGACGATGCAGCGGCCCTTGCTCATTTGACATTGTACTCAAGCTATACAGCACGATGCTTCCGGGCAACGACCTAGCATTCACACTATTTCGTATTTGGTCCATGTCATAGGGATTCGACAAAGTTTTACGTTGGCTGTCGAGACCTAACACAACCCTCTCCTTCTACCCGGGCTTGGGACCGACCTTGGCAGGATTAAAAATGAAGTATATTATACATATACAGAAAATCATGCATGAGTGAAAAGCAAACTGATAACAAACTGTGTCACTAGACCTTTGAAAATCAATTAGGTTCTTTCAGATGATTCCACTTTTGTAGAACTCGTCAATCACTTAAGTTCAATTATTTGGTTATCTAGTCTAGTACTCCCTCCTTCCCTAATTATAAGACTATTTTTAAAAAAAGTTTTGTCCCTAAATATAAGACTATCTACAAATTTCTAGATGCATTTATTACTTCTTTTTTTCAACTATACCCTTTTTTATAGTACCAATTATCTTGGACTATGAAAAATCAACATTGAATGCAATTATACGAAAAGGACAATTTAGTAATAGTAACACATTTTTTCAGACAAATTTATTACTCCAACAATTTTTCTTAATACCCGTAATTTTTATAAAATGGTCTTACGAAAAGTTACAAAGCAAGTATAATACTTCTTACTTGCACTCAAATTTCAACTTATTAATCAAGCTTAATTTGAGAGTTTTGAAATTGAAATAAGAAAGTTCTTCTAGATGTGTCAACTCTTTTAGCAATCTTGATCTCTTTTATTTATTGCCCTTATCATCCCAGCCTCAACCAAATGTTTTCTCGTCCTAACAAAATGCCTAATTCATTGGGGTATTGTCTAACGTGATGTGTCTCGTCTCACTATATAACATGTCCGCATTCTAAGAATGTCCACCCCAACCCAACACAAAACGTTATTTTAAACCGACCACCGATCAAATGCAATACGACAAATATCATCAATAATACCTACTACAAAAAAATAACAAAAAATAATATCATACTATGATTAATAATAATCACCAGCTGATTTTTTAGTTTGTATAGTCTCAAAGTTGGTTCTGCTAGCTGGTAAGAAGTTGATTCATCCGTAAAATTGTTGGTTCAACTTACGCTACCAATACAAGGATCTCTTTAGTGAATGATATGTGAATTTCTTTATAAACGATCTTTAAATCTTGAGGCGAGTCTCTCAAGTCTAACTTATCTAAATTTTTTTCTTAAAAAAAAAATTAGGTTCCATATAATACCCAATTCACTATTTGTTACCCATTTTACTTTGTCTTTTTGTACAACCACTTTACTTACCTTTGTTTAAGTCATGACTAGTCAAAATCTTGCATTGTTTCTTTTTTGGCACAACGAATCTGAACAGATTTAAGTACACTATGATATATCAACCTCACCTATAAAGTAAAAAAAGTATCAACCCACTCTCAACTTAGTGAGACTCGTTTTAAAGTAAAACTTAATATTTTCAATAAAAGAATGATGTGTGTTATTACTAACATCTCTCTTTAAGCAAAGAAAAAAACTGACATTCAGTGGAGGTAGGTCGATTTGTGAGTTAAGAGACATTGAAAGGTTTTTAAAGATGAGGCATCGGTAGGGGCTGATGTTCGAACCAAAACACCCCACTTATTCATCTTAATAGTGATTTCTAGCCACCAAACTACTTGACTAAAAAAAGAAGATGAAGTCTCGGGTTGGATCCACGGAACAACTAAATCATTAATTATTAACATTTGTCTATAAAAAAGTTTAAAAAACAAAATAAAATATACAGAAGTAGATAGGGGCAAAACATGTTGAGCACTCCTTTTTAGTACTGAAATTACTGTGGTTTTGTAACCAAATGGAATTCTCTAACTCACTCAGTGTCATCAAGAAGGACTCTTCTTCCTCTACTTCTGTTTCAGCTTCAGTTTCTTCTCAGAATATGGGTTCTTTCCCAAGTCCAGGAGCACCATATTATAGGGACAGAACAAGAAGGTATGAGAACAATAAGGGGTGGAGCTCAGAGAGAGTATCAAGGCCTACAAACGGCAACAGTAGCAGAAGACACACTATGTCTGGTTTAACACCATTCAGTGGTGGAAGAACAATGCCTTCAAAATGGGATGAAGCTGAGAGATGGATTTGTAGTCCAGTTTCAGCATCATATGCTGATAGCAGAAGAACTTCACATACACAACAACAACAGCAGCTTCAACAACGCAGACCCAAGTCAATTAGTGGTCCAATTGTTCCTCCTCCTGGAGTGGCTTTCTACTCAAATTATTCACCTTCAGTTCAACAACTTAGACAAGGTTTTGTTGTGAGGAACTTAATGGTGAGTTCACCTTTTTCAACAGGTGTTTTAGCACCTGTTGCTGTTTCTGTTCACCATTATGATGACCCACATGGTACGGTTTATGGTTATGACATTGATCATGGAATGCAATATTCTAGTCCTGTGCTCAACCAGAGTGGTGTAAGGGATTCATCAATGTCCACTGAACCCATGTTTTCTGAATCTGATTTGCTGTGTGACCCTTCATCTCCTACCTCTCAAGGTAATAATAATAATAATATAATATTGTACCTAGATTTTGCAGGCATCCACCAAAAGTAAATTACATATATTTACTAGTTGACATCTATACACTATTGCGGATCACAAAAAATAGCAGCCATTATTTGACAATATTTTATACTAATCGTGTATGGCAAAACAATAGCGATTTGTTCAAATTGTTCTACGCCACAGCACCGCTATATGACAACATTGTTTGAGATCCAACAATCTACATGTTTAAAATTATTCTGTTATTTTAATTTACAGATGAGGAACATGATGGAAATAATGAGGAGACTGAGATGTCTCTGGTTCCAAGATGTGATAGAGGTACTCAAATGAGCCCTACAGAAACAGAGAATGATGCACATTCATCTCCAAAATCTTCTGCCACTTCAGCTATAGATCAAGAATATTGTCATTATCCTAAACTAGAAGTCAGAGATGTGGAGGTTGACAGTCAAGCTACTGTTACCAGGGGATCCAAGAGACATGCGGCCGGATTGACCAAAAGTCACTCACTACATAGAACAGAAATGAGAGAGAATGGTGTTGATGCCCCAGTTTCATGTTGGGATATTGAAGAGTCAACCTTGGACACTTCCAAGTATGTCTTCTTGTAAATGCTAAATATCATATTTTCTGAAACTCTTTTGAAGTTTGGAGTCTGCAAATGAAATCTATTATGTTTCAATTCAAGATATCACAACATAACCCACATAATGTGATTGTTTTACTTATCCATTCATCCATAAGCTTCTTTCTTTGGCGCAGGTTACACAGAGAGGAAGCCAAAATCATTGCTTGGGAGAATTTGCAGAAAGCAAAAGCCGAAGCTGCGGTACGAAAACTCGAGGTACTTCTTTTCATTACAACTTGTTTACTTAACTTTCTAATACCAAGTATATCTAGAGTCTAGAATTAGATGCAAATGTGTATTCATATTATCTTGATCAAAAGCAAGATATATGCTTATTTGCAAGTGTTAAAAAGCTCGGAATATAAGTGCAGTAACTGTATATAACCACAGCAGGGGCACTTGTAAATTTGTAATCTTTCTGACCATGATAATGAATGACACAGATGAAATTGGAGAAAAAGAGATCCTCAACAATGGATAAGATTGTTAAAAAACTGAGAAGGGCACAGTTGAAAGCAGAAAGTATGAGAAGCTTAACACCTGTACAACAAGAACATCAAGCTTCCAAGATTTGCAAAGTATTTTCATTCCCCAAGTATCCCCAGATAAGGTCTCTAAGCAGCTGCTTCAGCAGCCATTCTCAGTGATCGATCCCATGTACATGCCCTGAAGTCATAGGTTTTGACCAGGTTAAAAAAGAACATTCTGCATCGTCTTAATGCCCTTTGATGCAATTGGCATGTGTTAGAAAGCTCAACATTACATCATTCATTGTACCTAGTTATGTGTTATTTGTATATATAAAAACAGTGATTTATGTCGACAAACTTTCTTCTTTAAATATTTCTATATATTGTTCTCTTCATGGATAAACATGTTTTTGGAAACGTGCAAGTACTCACACCCTGTTGATCGAGACACACTACAGAAGTCTAGCAGCAGGTGTTTTGACAATGTGCTGCCATAGAAGACAGTAGGGGAAGTGTATCTCTAGCCACCACCAGCGAATTTCCTTTGGAAATAATGTTTTTAAAAATTTGTTACAAATGGTCTTAAAGTGCGTCACTAACCACAATACTAGTTCAAGTATATGTTGGAAGATATTAAACTGGCAAAAACACAACTTGCAAGAGGATAGACCAAAAAAATCTTATAAACCAGTGAAAGAATACAAGATTCAAGTTCAATGTTACAAAAATAATTTATCTGGTTTACAATGTATAAAGTAAAATCCAACTCTTGGTGCTGATAAAATTTAAAATCATTCTTAATGGAAGACCTTCGCAGCAGTTCCTGGCAACCAAGCAGCATCTGGAATGCAATGCGGCCAACAAAACCATGCTCTCCTAGTATGGTCTATACCTCCAATCTGTTGTTCTTGATGGTCTTCGACTAGCAACTCCATAACCCAACTGCTAAATAAATAAACAGCAACTAAAGTAAGATATAACCAAAAGCAAGGAGCATGCGACTAGATTCAGTATTCCATTTTAGTCCATTCATTTTACATGCAAGCGACACTACAAAATAATATATCATCCATCTTTTTCATAATGATAAAAAAAAAACACAAGCATTTCAGTTCACTTGCAAGATGAGTACGATGGAAAACAACACATATTAAGGATCTAGTAGATTCCAAAGAAAGATAAAATGGGTAAATTCTAGAGAAATTACCTAATTTACCATTTCTTTTCCGTATTAGTTATAAAACCATTCACGTGTATTATAAGTATATTTTTCAATTTGAATTTCTGCTATTTAATTGTATCTCTTCTCCTGCTTCTGTTAGCAAAACGGATCTTTGGCTAACAGGTTAGCGAACTGGGCCTATAACCAACTATACTTTAGTGTGTTCGGATGAACTTATTGTTGCTTAGTAATCAGATTCTGTCAATGACAGAATCTAACAGTTAACTATAACTATCAATTTGATCTATAAATACTGTACTATATATAATCAGTTTGTAAGCTAAGTCTTCAGATTTCAGAAAGTACAAATTTAAGATTCTCTCAAATCTCTCCAGTTTTCTTCAGCTTACTGTCAATTTCTCACATGTTCTCAGCAATGCAAATAATGATAATGAATATATAGTCTATACTCACATCATCGAAGTCCAGGCTATCGTACATTCTCCCATAAGGCCTCACAGGACTTTCATCAAAATAAGGCCTCACTGGACCGCCATATCCACTGAAAGAATCCATGCTATTCAACATAGTATTCCCACTGGGCCCTGCTTCATCAAGAGGTGCGGCTGAATCTATGGCAACCTGCAAGAGCATGATTCACAGAAATAAAGTCATTTATAAATCCAAGATTGACACATACAATTACACTTGGAATACATGGTAAGTCAAGTTTCAGAACAAAGAATTTATGCAGCCTTAAACAAATGTGCATACACAATAAACATAATCATCTTTGTAGACCATCTGGACATTTTTCGACATGTTATGTCAAAAGGAATTTGCGCTGTCAGGAATCATGTAGGTCTACTGTACATGTCTGTTGTGATTATTAAGTGCAATCACTGCACACTGTCAAGTAGATCACTGCAAGCAGTAAGGAGGGGGGAGGTTGATGAATCTTAAATACATCCACTTATTTCAATGCCATTTCCAAACGAGGAAATGTAGATTCAATTCAAGTAGGGTCATGATGCAAAGTAACAAAAATCCAAATCAAAGTACCTCGTGTCCACAAATCTCATGAGGTCTTCGAGAGACACGATCTGCAACACCACTGTCCGCAAAAGTCACAAAACCAAAACCTCTATGACCAGATCTCCTGACATCCTAGATCAAAATAGAGAGATGGGTTAGCCAGCTTTCAACAGTTGAATATGTATTATTTGACATCTTACCCTAGGAATATAAACATCTAATATATGGCCAAATCTTCCAAAATACAGGCGAAGATCTTCAGTGGTTGCCTCCGGGGGAAGACGACCAACAAAAATCTTTTTGCTTATCCCACGAGCAGGTTCTCCCCCTAATTTACAGTTTAAAGCAGTCAGTATGTAGCTACTTTAAGAATTAATAATTTTAATTCAATATCAGTGTTTCCATGCTTACTTCCATAAATAGAACTTGGACGATCATACATAGTTGGAGCACCAAGTGCTGCATATCTAGTTGATGCATGAATATAAGTACTATATGCACTATATCCTAATTGTGGTGTTCTGGTTCTGCCAATTGGCTTGAAATCATCTTCCTGCCAAAATGACATACAGCTTATTAACGAAGGTAAAAAGAAAAGGCATGTATAACTATAATCAGGTATCTTTCCATCACCAAACAAAGACTTATGCATGAAAATGAAAACTGGTAGTGTGAAACCAGTAGTATACAACGAGTTAAATAGAATGCCGGGTGCGTGTTGCCGCTGTATTGAGAACATCTTGGATTTTTTTTTTTAAATTAGAGTCTGATACTGTTCCAACGTGTGTTGACAGCATATTGGAGCATGTCTAGTATGACACAGAAGGGAAAATAAAGTACCACCAGTGCATCATAGATAATTAACAATGAGGAAATATAATACAATGTTTTCAAATAAGATAGAACACGACAATAAAATGAATGAAGATATTTACAACTGAAGAAGTAATAGGTAAAGACCAAAGACTAAATTACAGATTTGTAAATTTATAAGCAAATACAGATAATAATGAAGCTAAACAAATATTCCAGTTTGGTTTGCCTTTCATACTTTCGTTATTTAGATATTTTAAAGATTTTTTGTTGACTCAAGATATTTTGAAGATAGAATTAAAAACTTGCTTCATTTCACTCCGCTCGAATTGGAGGGGAAAAAAGTGGGATATTGGATGGAATGAATCCATTTTATCATGTTCCATTCCATTTCATCCTATTTTAGACAATCTAAACTATAGAACATTAAATATTTAATAGTTCAATTCCAATTCACTCTATTTCATCATTTTCCATCAATCTCATAAACATTAAATGTCCATGATTCAATCCAATAGATTAAACACTTAACTCATAACTTATTTAAGGAGATAACAGTAAAATAAATAAATCATTTCCTAAAAAGCCAGGCTAATAAACAGATAATGATATCACTGACAGATATCTAGTTTGAGACATAATCAAACGGATCAAGATATTCATACCGATGACACAACCATAAAAGGGGAAACGCCAAATGTATGCCCAGAGTAAAAAGGGAAGCTGAACCAGTTATAAAATACAAACTATACAATTGACTCTTCTTATGCTATAGCGTTTACATCTCCCTCAGTATTTATTTGCACACCACGGTGACTAGTTCTTCGACTTCATCTCATCAAGATAACATCTTAATTTTTCAAAACTTCACCTTCTTGATTTTCAAATATGATCTCCCAAGGAGAGTATCCATATACTCCCCCAAATCTTCCCTTAATTTTAACTTTAAAATTCTTATCCTTTTTAAAAACTCGGCCTGTCTATCGATGAGTTATCATTTTTCTATTTTCTTTTTCTCTTAATATCTATCAAGCTATTGTTCTGAACTATTGGGCCAAGCATCTTTATACTGTGATCATAAAGCCATGCTTTATGAACAATGCATGGCTGCTACAAACAGATTATCATTTCAATAGAATATGCAATGAAAATACACCAGGAGAAAACATTAATAAGGAATTTTTTACAAAACTGTTCTTTTGTAAAAGAATAAGCTCTAAACAATCTTACCTTAGGTGTTGCTCGATCAACCACCACATCAGAACCCCCCAGTTCATGGGTTTCTTTCATCAAGTTCTCCACAGAATCTGCAACACAAATATCATCCTTACAGGCTAACAGAAATTGAAACATCATATGTCTTTTTCCATTTGATTTCAAAATTAATGTCATGAACCAGGGGAAAAAGCAAAATATGAAAAACAAAACAAATGACTTCTAAAATTCTTCTGTAATCAGGAAAGCTATCCCAGAAACTTTTAATAAATAGACAAATTTATATATTGAAGGTCAGAAAATAAGTTATATATGAAATATAAATATTTCAAATGCAGAGTGAAATTAAATTACTGAGTCTTATGAACAATACAGTAAACTTGAACCAAGTACCTTGTAATTACAATTCGAAAAGCCAACATGTTCCATAAAATAAATATAAGTTCAATATTCAACATAAACAAAGATAGTAAGATGCAAGTTTCTGTATAAAAATCAATTTCAAGTCCAGTGAAAACTGTGGCTGGAATATTAATGATACACCCTGTGTTATTGATGTATAGAAAGACAGAGAGGAAAGGCATAGCAGCCCTGTCTCAGAACTCAGAAGTACTCACAAAATTGTCTTCTGCCAATGATTATCACGATACAAGTTAACTAATACTAATTAATTATCTACGATTCTAAATTAAATTAAACTTGAGGATAATTAAGATATGATAAATCCATAAGTTAAAATATGCAGATAATTGCACAACAGACAGATAGTGACGGCCAAACCTGCACTTGCGAAAGTGATAAAACCAATTCCCCGATGTGTTTTTGAACCACGATCCTGTTGGAAATAAATGATAAAATGTCTAGAATCAAAAATAAATGTCAACTAAATAAACATATTATATATATGCATAGTAATGCAGTGTAATCGTATAACTGACAACTGCAATTGACAATATGTTATGTATATATGTGAACAGCATGCATAAAACATACCAACCACATTTTAACTTTAGATGTTTGACCATCAAAGTGAGGAAAGTACCTTTGGCATGTATAAATCTGTTATATCACCGTATTTCTCAAAATGACTGCAAAGGAAAAAAAGAGAAAAAAATGTTAAAATAATGCTTCCATTTCAATGGAATCGGAGATTCTATATGAGAGTATGAGACTAGGTCCCCAAAGAAGAAAATACTACAAATTATTTTAATGAAGATATCACACTCAATATACCTCCTAAAAGTTTCTTCTGTTACTGACGGGGCAATCCTGGCCACAAAGATTCTGGTAACCTTTTTGACTGGTGCCCTCATCTCCTCCTTCAATGTACAAGGAAAGCATGTTAAGAATCAGACCATACCTCGTATAACTTAAAAGTGGACCAGCCATGAGCTAGACTAGAAGTGAATAATCACAATTTTAAATTGTATGCGTTACAACCTTTGGTGTGGCCACTTTGACTTCCAGCGTCCTATCACCAAGACTGTGTTCACTGGATAGCACATTCTGCATTTAGAAGTGATGCAACCTGGGATTAAACATATACAAACTACCTTCTCATCTCATATACCAGTTGTGTGTATGTGTGTGTGTGTGCAGTTACCTTAGCATCATCCACGGATGTGAATGTCACATATCCAAAACCGCGAGACCGGCCAGTTGACCGTTCCTAAAATACAAACATAAATAAAATAAAATGTGCCTCCAGAAAACTCAAAACTTCAAAGCAGACAGGCAATTTAGCTTTACAGAATAATCACTAAATCAATGTTGTATAAGGCAATTACATTTTATATTCTACAGAAAATATCATAAAGAAAATAACAATCAGTTCTTTTCGATTCTTTTTCTATTATTTCTCACTTTCATCTTTTCTCTGATTGTGTAGCACCATGAAACATGGATAAGCATGTCGCATTTTATCTCCAGACTCTGTAAAAATCATGATTTATATATTGAGTGTGATAAGGCTTCTGTTGCAACGGAATAGGAGATTCTATACGAGGCTACGTCCCCAAAGAAGAAAATACTCCCAATTACTTAACACCGCCCAATTTATATGTGAAATAAATACTTAACAACAACAACAACAACCAAGCGTTATCACACTAAGTGATGTCATCTACATTGATCAAATTACGCTATAATGTTCTATTACAAATACTTTACAATAACTGAAAAAGAAAAAGAAAAAGGCAGTATCTAACCTTCATAACAATACAATCTTCTAGCTCACCAAATTTGCTCATATATTCTTTCAACCCATCAGTATCAACATCCCATGGGATACCCAAAACCTAATATACAATTTTCATGAACACAATAAGTTAAATTTCAATTTTTTAAGGCAACATTCATACAAATATAAAAGAATAACAATAAATAAACAAAATTAACATTGATCACTAACCACAAGCTTTCGTTGCTCCATTAAAATCTTCAATTAGGCTCAATTAAACGAAAAACCCTAAAAATTGAAAAATAAATAGGAAAAGGGAAAAATCTCTCGAATTCTTCTCTCTTTCTCTCTAAATCCCTCCTCACACTCGCTCCCTGCACACAACAAAATCTCTCGAATCATTGTCGCTATTATCATCATTTACGAGATGAAATTTCAGCTTTTGAAGGGGCTTCAAATTGAAATGCGTATTTTCAATTGCAACTCAAAGAAGAAAATTAAATCGAGAAAAAAAATAATAATTGAGATGAAATTGATGGATTATGCACTCACTCACCTTGTTTGATATTGAATTGGGGAAAATCAAAACCCTAAATCGCAGATAATCACGCTCGCTGTTTCATGTCTCATGTCTCACGCTCATAGCTTTTGTGCATAAAACACACTTCGGTTTAGATATGAACCGGGTGCTTAACCGAACCGCTTAGTAAACCGGGTGTTTAAAACCATATTTATTCATTCAAACAAATTAATATAATACAAATCTAAAGTCGCTAAAAAAAAGATACATGAATATATGAATAAACTCACAATATCCATGTTAATAGTTTAAAAAAAAATTCATGTTAATAGCATAAAATGGTAGATTACATATGTATACAAATATGATTGATTATATTCAACTTTATCCGATACACATCATTTATATTTATTATTGTTGTATGTGACGAAATAACAAATACAACCAGAAATTATGAGCTTACCTGATCAAGATCTATTATGTAGGATAATACTGCTCTTTCCTTGAATTCTAAGGAGACATGAACATACGTCTAATGGATAAATTATAATCGTGCGATCAGAGTGTGATTAACTGTCAGGATGATCTCCATGTTGCGGGCATCATCCTTAGTTGTAGATGATCGTTTTCAGCTAGTACAACTGACTAGGATGGCCACACCAGGAATATCTCAATGACTTTCAGTTTGGGGTTGTGGTTTCAGGTGGTGCAAAGGTCATTTTGCACAATGTCAACATGGTGTTGAGTTAGCGACACGGAGATGGTTCTTTGACTATGATCACAATAGATTTCTCAAATGCTTTCAACTTAGTAGATAGGTTGCCATTGTTGCGCGAGGTGAGGGTGAGATGTCTATCTATTTTCTTTATGAGTCGAGTTTCTATATGGCCAGGCAGCAAGGTTATACCTTGGAGTTGGACATATTATGTCAACCACTGGAGTGCAACAAGGAGACCCAATGAGGCCGCTCCCTTTTGCTCTTGTGTTACATTATCTTATTCATCAGATCATAGATAATTACAAGCTTCTTCTTCATGCTTGGCATCTTGATTATGAGACTATTGTAGGGGTTTCAGAGGAGGTGGCTAAAGCATTAGGCATTATTTGGGGGTTCGGGTCAAGATTGGGCCTTGAACTGAATATTCATAAGATTGAGATCTTTTGGCCTTCGTGTGATGGTAATAAGCATCGTGAAGGGTTGCTCCCTTCAGACATTGGGAGGTGTTCATTAGGGTGAAATTGCTCGGAGGGGCTGTTATTCAAGATGGGGATTTTAAGTTAATGCATCTTCTTTCATATTTAAGAGATCCTCAGAGGGAGCTTCTTCTACTTCGATCATGCATTGGTATTGCCAAACTTTTATTTGGCCTAAGGACGTGCCAACTGATTCACATGGAGGAGGTGTCTATGTTGTTTGATAAAGAGTTGCGAGGGGCGGTTGAAGACATTGTGGTTAGTGGAGGTCCTTTCTTTGGGGACCTTTAATGAAGGTTGGATTATTTACCTATTAGGGTTGGTGGGTTGGATTTCTACTCGGCAGTAGAGGCTTCCTAAGGATGTGTCAACTGATTCACATGGAGGAGGCGTTTATGTTGTGTGATAAAGAGTTGCGAGGGGTGGTTGAAGACATTGTGGTTAGTAGAGGTCCTTTCTTTGGGGACCTTCAATGAAGGTTGTCTTCATTACCTATTAGGGTTAGTGGGTTGGATTTGTACTCGGCAATAGAGGCTTCCTCGTACGCTTTTGTGGCTTCCATGGCCCCTTCTTGGGCGCTACAAGATCATATTTTGAGAGATAGTGAGATGAGTGGCACGGACTCTAATTTTTGGCAATGCCATGGATGGTTTTCGTGCATGATTCTAGATTTTGACTGAAGCAGTTTTACTAGCAAGGACACTGTCCCTCCTAAAGAACAACATGTTTTGGCGAGTACCCTTTCTAGTAAAAGTGTTCAAGATATGGGAGTGAAGTCTGACATGAACACAAGACAAAAACAGTTTTCGGATGTTTGCAAGCAGCACATGCTCAAGATTTTCTTCTAGTTATCCATATTGATGAGTTAGATCAACATATGTCACCAATAGAGTATTGCTTTATCCATCGATAATATCTCATGCTTCTATTATTTTCTATTGAAGAGGTGTGCCACATTTGTCGTAAGGCATGTCTTGATACCTTTGGAGAGCATCCAGTTTATTGTAAGGAGCTTCCCGACTTCAAATACAGGCATGACTTTGTTAGCAATGTCCTTTTTGATATATTCAGGCGGACAAGAGTATATGTGAAAAAGAAGACACATGTGAACTTGTTGTCTGACCCACTTGATGGAAGATCAACACTTAGGTAAGCATATGTTATGGTGTACAAATGGGTAAGAGGAAAACATGTATGTGTTGGTTTTACTGGGGTGTCACCACTTGTGGGATTGGCAACCGGGGATTTTCTGGTGGGACAGGCAGCCCTCAAAACCGCGTCAAGCAAGGTGTTCAAACATGAGAAAGCATATCTTGACAAATGAACATGTTTTTATACCATTTGTGTTTGACACTTTTCGCTTCCTAGCATTATATGTTGTTGACCTTCCACATATAGTTCAAAAGGTCATACATAACTATTTTATCTCATAGGTCCATGAATGTTGTGTTTACGAGGATTAGTTTTGTCATTCAAAGACTTAATGACAGAACTTGTTGTTCTCTTGTCTTCCACTCATGTGTAATTTTTTGTATATATATTTATATATTATCAAACGATAAAGAACTAACCAAAAAAAATATACAACCAACAAACTCACAAGCACATATGCAATAGGTACATAAACATAGGTGCTGGTCTACAACCCAGTAAATTTGGTATTTTTTGTTAAGCTAGGTTTTATCATAATGAATTTGTAATTAACTAAAAGAACTAGATTTTTGAAAAAATAATTATTACTATATTAACGAAGAGTACTAGACTTTTGAATTTTTTTATTATTAGTTTAAGATTTTAATTTTTTTAAAGAACTTTATGATTTAAATTGACATCTTTCAAAAATAAAATAAAATTGAAATAAAAAAATTTTAATGATTGATATATTTACTCTAGCAATATTTGGTTGTGTAAAAATGAAAGATAAATTGTTTTAAAATTTTGTTGAACATTTATTGGAGGAACTTGAAAGGAAGAAAATACTGTATAATATAATTTCTAAAATATAAAAATGTCAAATGTAAGATTACATATTTTTCTTATTGGAATTTCTGAAGAATCTAAAATGAAATTCTACTAACAATCTAACATACAACAGAAACAAAAAATTGAAATTAAGGTATTTCTTCGGTCATTGCTGTTGTTTGAAGATGTTGAGACTCGTCTGAACGTTCCAATATCTAATTTTAATGGTGTAAATTTTTGAAAAAGATGTTAGACTTTGGGAATCGAAACAAAACTGAAATTCTAGCTGGACAGATTAAAAACACAATGCAGGGCACAATAGCTTGCTAAAACAGAGCACACACAAACACAATGCAAAAGCAAGAAAGTAAAAGTGCAGGAAAGATAAAAGGCACAAGGTTTGTTAACCCAGTTCGGAGTAAACACCTCCTACTCTGGGGGATACCAATCCAGGAAGGAAATCCACTATAGGAATTATTCCTTAAGATTCAAGACACTGAACCCCAGTTCCCAGCCTAAGCAAACAACCACCTCCTAGTCAGATTTCTACCCAACACGTTGAGTATTAGAAAACTTCTAACTTCCTATTCAAGTAACAAACCTGTTACTGAACAACTTAAACAAAACTACCCTGTTTTTGAGGAAATACTTCAATACAAAAAACTGCACTCGTACCTAAAGGCTTAGAGTGATTACAACTCAATAACACACCTAAACCAACTCAATAGAGTGGTGCACAAACAAAGCTAAAAGCTTAAAAACTCTAAGACTCTATATCTCTGATTTTCTTCAATTCTTCGTATCTTGAATAGTGGCAGCAACTCTCCTTTTATAATCTTCAGCAACCAACATTAATCTGAAACCAATCTTCTGAATATGATTTGTTTCTGCATTAAGAATAGCCAAATAAATCTGCATTGTATCTTTGAAAAGATTCTTCAGTAAAATACGAACTTCATAAAGACGAGCCAAATCTTCATTAGATCTTCACCAATTCAATCAGCATTCTAGAAGCATTAATCCATAATAAAACCTTAACATATCTCGCAAAGATTCGCGCAGAAATAATGAATAAAAATGCAGCTTCTGAAGAAGTCAACAAAAGTCAACACTTCAATAGTGCGTCTGATGCTTCAGACTCACATTTCAGCTTCTGAAGTGCTACAGTGCGTCTGAAGGTGCATTCAGCTTTTGAAGGGCAAATCAGCTTCTGAACTTCTTCAAATCGAATTTCTTGCAACTGAAGACTTGTTAAAAACATTGAGATGCTTCCATTGAACACATTGGATTTGCCAAAACATGCAGCCAATTTCAAAATACTCAACAAAAACAAAGGAACTGCACTTATATTTATAGCCTCTGCCCATCATTAAATATCAATAGATGCACCAACCACTCCTTATTAATCTATATTATATATAAATAAAATATCATGTTTTGGCTCTTTTGGGCTGTCTTTTTCTCTTTCCAAAATTACCCTCAACTTTCAATACAAATAACACATATAACAAATAGATAAAAGTATATTCAAATATTAAAATAAAAGTGTAACAAACACGATATGAGTATATATATGCCCAATTTCGTTTCTTTATCATTTAAAAAGTGTAACAAACTAGATGAGTATATTTATACTTACTTTTTCACTATCCCAATTATACCCTTAAACAATTTTTTCTATAATAAAGATTGTTGTTGGTGTCACTAAAAAAATAAGAATTTAGATTTTTTTGTTATATTATTGGTGTCGTTGAAATAGATAATCATGGTTAGTTTGATTTGCTATAATCTGAAAGCAAAAATCATTTATATTTTTACTTTTCAAAATCGAAATTTCATAAAAAAACACCGTTCATAATTTTCAAACGTTAGCGCAATAAAAAGAGCCTATTAATAAAATTAAGGGAAATAATTTAGACCATTTTTGCTTAGTGGGTAATTACCATAGTGCACACTTAATGAATAATTTCCACTTATTTAAAATAAATGAATAAATAGGCGAATGATATGTGAGAAAAATACAACATTCTCTCATTTGGTCGACATATTTATCACTCACGGTAATGAGAAACTAAACAAATGGATCATGACGATAAATCTTCTATAATCGAGTATTATCTTATTTGTATCACAATATACTGTGTCTTTAACAAAATCATGTAACTTAACGAATAAACTCATATCATTTTTGTTTATTATAGTTCTAAACTTAGACAATATTTCTCAAAAATCTAATATGTACGCTTTAGAAATTAAAATATGAGAAAGTAACGTACATAAAGTTTCATAAAACTAAAATCGTTCTTACAATGAAAATCAAATAAAATAACTAAATCTCATTATGTCTATATGATCCTTAAATTTTAACGATGGCATGCCTTAAATCAAAGGATCAACAATCATCAATTCAATGTTAATATGCTCAATAACAATTGTTTGATCTTTAACGCGTTCTCTTACAGCTAACTACTTATGGTGTGTTTGTTTGCAAGAAGAAAATCATACGAGAGAATGAGTGTAAGAAGTGATGAATGGGTGAGAAATAATATTACATTTTTTGTATTGTTTGGCATGAGAGAAATAGAAGTGGGGTGGGGGGCAAGTATTTTTCTATATTTCTTTGCTTGATTGGAGAGAAAGAGAGAATGCAGAAATGTTATTTTTTAAAAAAAGACGAGGATGTCATGGGATAAGAACTTTTTTTAATATTATATGAAAAAAAAGGCAAGGTTTTGTTTGCAATTTACAAAAAAAAAAACCCTAATCCTTAACTAGAACCCAATTTCAAATTTCTCATTGCAATTCTGCTCAAATTTTTTGACTAAGTGTCTACGATTTGTTTGTGCACTCTCAGCCACTATCAATGATTCACTTATTGCAATTTCATCGTGAATTCATCCTCCTACATTTATATTTTTGTTTTTTCATATTTTCGTTCTCAGTTATTCAAAAATTGTTTTAGTCTTGTCATTATCTAACAAACCTCAAGGTACTCATATTTTTTTATATGTCTGAAATTGTATATTTATTTTCTCACTTGTAGGCCAGTTTTATCATTGAGAATGAGATTGCTGAAAATTTACCTTAGATATGAAAATCAATGATTTTAACTCTATGAAACAATGATGACCACAACTTGAGAAGTAAAAGTTAGTTCTTTTATATTTGTTTGATGATATTAATTTTGGATATATCTGATAATTGTTTTGTACATGCTATACATTTCAAAATTTATTTTTTCTTTTCTAAATTATACTTTTGAATTCGCTCCCCTCTAAGATTAATTTATGGACCATCCCTCTTTAGAACACTTACATGAACTCAACAAAAAAGACGAATTAATTAAAAGAAAAACAAAAAAAGACAGGGCACGACAAGAGGATCTCCTATTTTAAACTCAATCTATGAACATTTACATCTTTATGACTGAAAATCAATACAAACTGAAATTCAAGATTTCTATTTGTTATTCAAACTTTTTTGATAGAAATTTATTATTCAATTTAAATTGGTATAAATATAATAAAAAAATCTAATTACCTGTATCTTATGCCTTTTAAAAAGTTGGCTGTTTTCATATATTATCCCCAAAAGCAATCAAATTCTCATGTATGATATGTAGTTAGGTGCGTTTTAACTTTTATGCTGATATGTATAGATTCAAACATAGAACAATATTGGGCTTTTGATCCTATACATATTAATTAATTAATTAATTAGTAAGAAAAGTATAGTGGGTGGTTGTGGCATATATTAAACATATATTGAAAATGGTTATATGAATTGGAATAGAATGATAAGAAAGAAGAATGTGTCAGAGTAGCTAGGATACAATGCACCAAAGAATGCATGCAGATGATTGCATTACTATTTTCTCTTTAGTCTTTATTCTCCAAAAAAATAAAACAATTTAAAATCTCATCTCAATTGGGGTGTCGGGACCCTAGTGGAATATATCACATGGGTCAAATTCACTATCTAGATCAATTGTGCCTTGTCCATTTCTCACTATCTCTCTTCTTTATTTTTCTCAGCTTGATCATTAAGGGAATTTTTAATTTATTTTAAAAGATTTGGTTTTTATCTTTTCTTGAGGCATGATCCTTACGACATGAACACCTAAATTATTCGACCTTGCTGTAGGAGACAACCTACTTCTTCTACCCTTTGCAAAAGACCAACTAAAGTAGTATGGGCTTATAGCTGGTGCAAAAGAGACAAGAGAAGATAATATATATATATATAATAAACGCTAGTTACGTTATGTCTAATAGTAGTATTTGACTTTTCTGCTACATATACTACATTCATTAGTCTATTAATTAGAAGCAAATCAAAGTTAACAAAGTGGATGATGATTAATTAATAAGTTTATATCATGCCCAAATCCGTACCACGACCAAATCAAACACTTTTTTGGACTTCTTAATAATCTTTTACACGAATGATAGTACTATAAAAAGTGATACAATTATCTATAGTTTTCCAATTATGGAAACGTTAAATGAGAAATCAGGTTCTGGCCACTGCTCGTCCTAAGATTGGTGTTATTCATAAATCATATGAAAGTGCACGAATCTCTCAAAAAAAAAATAAATGAAAGAGCACGACACCAATTTCCAGTGGGTCGCATTAATAAAGCAAAAGCAAAAGTAAAAATAATTATAAAGTGTACTCTCAGTGAGTACAATCTCTAGAAACTAGGGTTTCTGTGCTGTGTTTAGGTCATACCTTGGGAATGATCCCAAGGTTACTATTTGTAGCCTCTCTTGGGCCTACCCGGTCATGGTTTTGGGCCCAAATCGTAAAGGGCCAAAACCGTGACTAGGGCGCCCTCGTAAGCCGCTGAGGGCGCCCCCAGAGGGTGTCCCTTAGGAGGGTCACCTAGGGTTATTTATGGCTGTTAAGTGGGCCCTGCGCCCTCCTGGAGGACGCCCAGCCTTATTCCAAGGGTTCACACCCTTGTCTTTAGGGTCTCAAGCCTTAAGTGGTGAGATCTACGGTCCACAGCCCAACAAGCACGAGTCTTGGGACAAGGCGAAGTGATTAAACTGTTAACGGGAGGATTTGCCTATGACCTTTTGCCCAGCAAGGGGGGCTTACTGATGACGAAGCTTCAGTAAAAAAAATTTATGAGTACTAGCCCAACATGGGTGCATACCCAATCAGGGGTGCTCGCCCACGAAGGGTGCCAGCCCAACATGGATGTTTAAACCTGTATGGGTACTAGCCCAACACGGATACTAGCCCAACATGGGTACTAGCTCCATGTTTCTGTTTTGAGTACCTTAATGGGCGGCACTAGCCCTTCGAGAGTATGGGCGCTAGCCCAACGGGAGTATTTATATTAGCCCAACAAGCACAAGTCTTGGTACAAGGCGAAGTGATTAAAATGCGTGTAGCTCGCCGCGCCCGTTGGACTACATGTTGAGGACGCCTCTTAATGAGATCCGACGGCTGACGTGAGGCGACGGTTCGCTCTCGCTGACGTGTTCGGATCGCAACGGCTATCGGAAGTCGTGTCAATTTAGATGACGTCATCTGCGCGTTTTCCCAGGCTTTTTCACTTTAAACTGAAACGGATCTACTTTTTCCCCCTACTTTCAGATTTCTCTTATCTTTTCCCCCCTCCTTTACCTCCGTCTTTTTCTTCCGACTCGCTTTCTTTTTCTCGTTCAAGCGGTTACGGTGTTTGTGGATCTCTGTGCTTGCTGTTTACGGATCGTCCGGAGTCCTCGTTCGCTTCTCAAGCCCTCCATTTGTCTAGATCCAGGTACCCTTACTTGATCTCGTTCTTTTTACTTTTAAATCAGTAGTATGGTGATAATTAGGGAGTGCGATGAGGCGGGTAGGGAGTTATCCCCAGCTAATTTGGAGGAGAGGTGTAGGTTGTGGAGGGAAATTGTTAGGCATGCGAAACGCTCAGATGGAACCATGGATTGGGTGGTGTTTGATAAGGCCTACTACGGCCACTCTCTTGTGACGGAGTCTCCGAGTGGTTTGGACGGGGGTGAAGGGGGGAGTATTATTGGGAATTCATCTGACTCTATTACTCGTTCTGTTCGCCCAGGTCCGTTCTGTAGTAAAGGAATTTGTTACATGGCGTCTTCTAGTGATTCAGAACAAGAGAGTTTCGCCGACGAGGTGCTTCGTTCTGAGTCTGTGTACCTGGATTCCCAACGGGTGGCGTTTTTCCGGAGTAAGCTACACGTGTCCTCTACGGGATTTGAGGAGGACGTGGTTTTGGAACCTTGTCGCCCGGGCGAGAAAGTGTGCGCACAGAGGCCGAAGAGTTTGAAAAGTGAGATGTTCCATATGTACACCGCCGTTTTTGAAGATTTGGGTGTGAAGTATCCCTTCACGCCCTTTGAAGTTGACATACTCAACTGTCTCAATGTTGCGCCTTCCCAGCTGCAGCCGAATAGCTGGGCTTTTATCCGCGCTTTTGAGATTCTATGTGAGGGGTTGGGCTTCCAGCCCTCGGTTGGATCCTTCTTCACTTTCTATGGCACGAAGGGGGTAGATAAGCAGTCTTGGGTGTCTGTTAGCGCGCATCCTGGTAAGAGGTTGTTCCCGCCCTACGCCTCTCATTACAAGAATTGGAGACAAACGTTCCTTCGGGTTCGGGGGCGAAAAGGTTGTGAGGCAACTGCTGTATGGGTGGATGGTAAGCTGAGGTTTCCCACATGTTGGACGAGTGCTCCGGCGTCCATCATGGGTTTTGAATATGAGAAGCTGGACGCGTACGACCAGGGCGTCGTCTGTTTTTTGGACAAAATGTTGCCTATGAACATCCGGGAGTTATTGAATAGGGAAGGGGATGTAGATAGCTTAGACGAGTATCTACGTGAGTCAAATTCATTTACTCAAACCCATATTTTGCATTTATATTTTCTTGTCCCTTAACTTTCCTGCTTTATTTTCTGTAGAGGATATGGCGCCCATGACTGCGGCGGAGAGGAAAAGATATCTCGAAGAGATGAAGGCAAAAAAGGCTGCTGAGGGAACAGCGACCACTGATCCCGCGGGACTTATTACCCGTAAGCCAAAGAGGAAAGCTGATTATCCGCCCGAGGTTCTAGCTGAGAGCCTTCCGGCGGCTCCGCGCGAGAGAAGGTCGCCTGGGAAAGACAATAAAGGAAAGGCGGTAGCGGAGAAAAAAGGGAAGAAGACGCCCTCTCCTTCCCTGATTGGCGCCATCAAAACCAGCAGCTCAGTGCCGTCTTTCTGGGATAAAGGTTTTGACTACGGTGCCTACGTGAAGGAGAGGCTGGTATTTAATCCATAAGATGCAGAGTCGGGAAGCCAGGGCGCTGTGCCCTTTATGACGAAGGATATAGGAGTTCACTGTTTGCGGACTATAATGCTTCTAGACTCGGTGGATCTTAAGTATGAGGAAGTGGTGCAGAATGAGGAGGCTCTTCAAGCTACAGTGAGGGCGTTGGAGAAAGAGTTGGAGGAGGCCAGGAATGCTAGGGAGAAAGAGGTGCAGAAGGCCAAGGAGGCGATGAAGCTTGAATGTGATAAACGCGTCTCCGATCTGAAGATTGGTTATGCAACGGATCTTGCTGGAAAGGACGGGGTCATTGCCAAGCTACAAGACGATGTCGCGGCTGGAGCAGAAAGGGAGGATCAGCTTATGGCTGAGGTTTCTGAAGCGAAGGGCGAGCTGGCTCTGAACTTTGATGCTGGCTTTGAAAGAGCCAAGGCACAATTCGCCCTTCTCCATCCTGGCGCCGATATTTCTGCCCTTGATCCTTTTAAAATTATTGTAGATGGCGTCCTAGTGGACGAACCTTAATTTCGTTTGTTGTAATTTAACTTCCTTAACTATTTTTAAACTCAGTACTCTGCTTGAATTTGCGTTCGTGATGTATCATTCTCTCTTTAAGCTCTTCGTTTTTCTTCAAATTTATTTTCTTCAAATTTATGTATTTCGGAAGGCCTCTCCTGGGCGGTGATTACATTCGTTTCATAATAATGTCGACAGTTGTAGGTATGTTTCTTTTAGCGCCTGATGCTTTAGGGTCCCTTTATAAGGGTTCCCTTTTATCGCTTGGACGACGATCTTGTTTTCTGCTCGCGACGTCTTAGAGCCCTCTTTGGGGTTAAGGAGTTAGGCGGCGATCTTATTTTCGTCTCGCGACGTCTTAGAGCCCTCTTTGGGGTTAAGGAATTAGGCGGCGATCTTATTTTCGTCTCGCGACGTCTTAGAGCCCTCTTTGGGGTTAAGGAATTAGGCGGCGATTTCATTTTCGTCTCGCGACGTCTTAGAGCCCTGTCTTTTAGGGTTAAGGAATTAGGCGGCGATCTTTTTTCAAGCTCACGACGTCTTAGAGCCCTGTCTTTTAGGGTTAAGGAATTAGGTGGCGATTTCTTTTTAAGCTCACGACGTCTTAGAGCCCTGTCTTTTAGGGTTAAGGAATTAGGTGGCAACCCCTTTGGGGTTAACGGATCATACGGCGAGCTCATCTAAGATTCGGCAATGGCGATCTGCTACATGCAACGAAAGTAAGATAAACAAGCAATATATATATATATATATATATATATATATATATATAATATCAATAATAAACTGGGGCCTCATTAAAAACCCCCATTACTGCGGGGGGAAAAGAGTGCCCCTTACTCTTTTACTACGTAACTGTACAAAGACGTCGAAGTTTATAAGATAAAAACGGTAGGAACTAAAATGGCTTTGTCTTCCCTCTAGCTCTCCTTTGAGTTGTCATGGCGAGTTCCTTCCTGCATTGTGCTCAACTTTTTCATCGTACTGTGGTTGGCTAGTTCTGCCTGTAGTATCAACCCCTTCTTGATTTCATCGGATTCCGCTTCTTCTTTCCCGGTCTTGACAATTGGATTGGCTGGCTTTGAACGGAGTGTCAGGAAAGGAGTACTCCGTTCTTGATGCAGAATCATCCAAGAACGGAGTGTCAGGAAAGGAGTACTCCGTTCAAAGCCAGTCCCCTTCTTGATGATTCTGGAGGTTAACATCCCTCCAGATTTGTTCACGGCGGGTGTTGAGGGCCGTGAAGGACTCTGGGGGGGTGCGCGCCTATCCTGAACGTGGCGCTTATACGGCGCTCGGTCTCTGCTACTGGGTGGGTAATAATTGCGGCGATGATCATATCCGTAGGGAGCACGCTCCCTGGAATCTCTTGCCTTCTTTTCGGCATTGCTTTCTTCCCCCTTTATATAACACTCTGCTCTAGACATGATTTCTTCCATGGAGTCGGCTGGTTTCTGTGCCAACGACTCGTTGAATTGGCCAGCGCGGAGGCCGTTCTGGAAGGCTCCCACAAACAATTCCTGGTTTGGGTTAATGACCTTGATGGTGGCGTCATTATAGCGCGCGAGATACTCGCGGAGAGGCTCGTTGGGTCCTTGATGGACGTTGAAAAGGCTGGTAGACGAGACTTTGCGGTGGCGGCTTGCTGAGAACTGGTGCGTCAACTTGCGTGTCATATCCTGGTAGCCGACGATGGAAAATCGAGGCAGGTTCATATACCACCTGAGGGCGGCGTCTTTGAGGGTCCCTGCTAACAACTTGCACTTAAGAGAATCGGCGGCGCCGATGATGGCCATTTGAGTGTTGAAGGCGGTCACATGTTCCACTGGGTCGCTTTTTCCATCGAAGGAGGAAAGAGAGGGTGGCTTGAAATTTTCTGGAACTGGCGCGTTCCAAACTTCGGCGGAAAGTGGTTGAGGATCGGGGTCGACCGATTCATCTTGTTGAGATCCGTTTCCTTCGGCGTGCTGCTGCTGTTGGATGGTTTCCATGGTTGCTTGCAAGGCTTCGTTGTGGTCACGAAGCTGCTGGATCTGTTGTTGTAAAGCCTCTAAGGCCGCTGGATCTGCCATCGCGCTGGCGGCGACGGTAGTTTGAGTTTGTATGTTAAGGTTGTGACTGGTGGTCAGAGATTTGCACTCTAAACCGCGAATCCCAGGCTTTAGATCAGGGTTTTCTGAACAGATGTGGGTTAATCGTTTGATTGGGAGGGTTTGGAATCACGGCGGATTCGGAGTATCTAGGGTTGCTCTGAAAGGTACGGCGGATTCACGGCGTTTGAGCGATGCTTTGAGGCCGCGGATCGACTGCTTCTCGCTTCAGAGATGATGGCTAGGTTAGTTTTACCGTAGCCCCACGGTGGGCGCCAACTGTACTGTCAGTGAGTACAATCTCTAGAAACTAGGGTTTCTGTGTTGTGTTTAGGTCATACCTTGGCAATGATCCCAAGGTTACTATTTGTAGCCTCTCTTGGGCCTACCCGGTCATGGTTTTGGGCCCAAATCGTAAAGGGCCAAAACCGTGACTAGGGCGCCCTCGTAAGCCGTGAGGGCGCCCCCAGAGGGTGTCCCTTAGGAGGGTCACCTAGGGTTATTTATGGCTGTTAAGTGGGCCCTGCGCCCTCCTGGAGGATGCCCAGCCTTATTCCAAGGGTTCACACCCTTGTCTTTAGGGTCTCAAGCCTTAAGTGGTGAGATCTACGGTCCATAAAGAGAGGGAGATATATTTTCTTTAGGTAAACTAATCTCGACTAAGATCTATTTCACAATAGGGGTTTGTATCCTCTCTATCAACACTCTATCCACACCCTCTCAAATTCTTCTTCGTGTTGGGAAGTCCGGGGAGCACAGGAGAAATAACATGTCAGATGCTCCATAATCATAAGAGAGTGAGACACCACATCTCCATCCAAATATTAAGACATCATATATATGGTTCAAATCTGTTATATATTCAACACTTGAGGAGTGCTATGGACACTCTCTTTCTAACACTCTCTCAAACACTCATTCTCTTATTGAGTGATGTCCATGTGAGTACCACACATTGGGAATGGATCCCACATAAAGTGGTGTGACCCACTTTAATTTTACCCAATAAGAGACGTGAGTGCTAGAGAGAGAGGGTTCCTAGCATTTCTCTTCAACACTTTACCCATTCTTAAACGATGAGAATTAACCACCCACACTTGAAATCCAAAAAACTCTCCCTCAATTGTGATTTCCCACTTCCAATAACAGGATTCAACTCCTGCCCCCCCCACCAAGCCGAACCAAGAGGATTCAATACCACTTGTCGCGGAGTCTGGGAAAACGTGGGAGCAATATCAGGTTAATGCTACATAATCACAAGAGAAGGAGATGTCACATCTTCACCCAAAACCTTAAGACATTGGGTGTATGGATCATCTCTCTTATATATTCAATATTTTACCGATTCATAGAAGATATGAGACTTAACCACTCACACTTGTAAAAAGTTGTTCATAAAAAAATAATCTGTAAAAGCCATGAGCATGAATCTAAAAGAAAAATGTATATTCTCTCACAGGAGAGTCATTAGATCAAGTTGTACATCAATCAAGTTGTCTTTAGAACACTTGATTTGAATAATTTGATATAGGATTAATTGTAACATACTCTCATCCGAGAGTAATAGAAGCAATCTCTCTCCTTGACTTAGTGGCTACATCCTTTTTGTATAAAAAAAAAGTTGAAAGGACATTGAGCACTTAGCTCTTCAAAGGACTCAATTGATTTAGGATATTTTAGAAGACAATGTTGGTTCATACTAAGTTGGAAAAATTTCAGTAGACTCAATGAGCTTGTTCAAGCCATAATTTTTTAGTACAAAGAAATTAAACTCGATGGCCTTATGGAAAATCCAATTTATAGCCGGCCAGAGATAACATACTTTGGTGATTATAATCGGTTGATTATAGTGGATTAAGTCCTCAATTGTAATGAGGTGAAATCTCTCTCAGAGAGACTAGAGGTAGCAGTTAGTTAGACCATGAACTAGTATAAACATACTATGTGTTTCCCTCTCCCTTTCTCTCTATTTGTTTAGATGCACAAAGTTCTTTATGGTTTAACTCTAACTAGTTTGTTTTTCAGTAGAGTTAAATGATGTGATAAAGAAATTTATGTGTTAGAAAAACCTGTTAAAGAAATATTTGAACAAACGATCTTTCGTAATATGTTTTAAACAAAAGTTTTTAAATGATTAACACACTCTAAACCCTCTTTATTGTGTTTCCTCCACCTTTAGTTTCCAGCAAAATTATTGATGAAGAAATAAGTTTGAAAAGTGAAGATAACACTTCATCAAACTTGGTTTTGGTAACTAGAGGTGGGCCTTATGTAAACAAAAACAATGGAACAATTCTGTGATGTTACAAATGTGGAAAGCCTGGGCATGCAAGGTATAAGTGTCCTGGTGGAGAAATGTCAATAAAAGGGTATGAGTCAAAGGCTATCAATGTCTCCCTCGCTATGGGAGGTGATGATATTTTTCAAAAATCGAGAAGTGTGTCCTCATGGAATTTTTGCGCTGCCATTGAAAAGGATGACTATTGCTAGAGCCTTAGTACATGCACATTGATTGACATTGATGCAGGGTGTGCTGTGATATTTGGCGGTGGTTGAAGAGCTTCATGCCCACATGGAAGTTGAACCATAAATTTTCAACGTAATTTTTGACATATGGAAATTCTTGGAGATGCTTAACTTCAAGTGAAGAATACTCCTTATGATGAGTATTATAGTTCTTATGAACTATAATTGTCAATAAAGACAATGCGAATTTTTTTTGGAGTGATTTAAATTCAAGTGGCTATACTCTTTATGACAAAGTATGATAGCTTTATTGAACTATGATTGTCAGTGACGACAATTAATGGAAGGGGATGCATCATTTTCAATCAAGGTGGAGATTATTGGTGTTGATTGGAAATATACATGTTGAAAAAGTCCCTAGTTGCATAGAATTGTAAAGGAATAGGGAGATCAAGGCTATATATATGGACTTTTATTAATTCGTTAGAAGATGCACCAGCTGGAAACACTTTAAGCATGTATCTGACTTTTTATTTTATCTTACATTCTTGTCTTAAAGTGTTTTGAGATGTAGTTAGATATCTCCTTTGGAGGGTGTGAGTGCACCGGGTGGATGAGTGTTTGAGAGTAATCCATGTGTTAATTTTTTTTTAGCATACTTAGTTATTCTATGATTGTCATTTGACGACAATGGTGATTGTGTTCTTGTTGTGTTATTTTAGTTTCTCTATGTATATTTTTTTTTACAAATAGTTTCTCTATGTATGTTTTCCCAACACTTCTCTATGTAACTCCCTCTTCCTCTCTGTCTTTTCAATATTTTTATCTCTACTTTATCTTCCGTTTCGTGGATAAGATTCATTTCAACCCTGACTTTTCAATATTTTTATCTCTACTTTATCTTCCATTTCGTGGATAAGATTCATTTCAACCCTATCTGATTTTCAGAGAAGGGGGTCATAATAATTTAGAGTTCAATTGAGAGGTTAGTAAAATTCAAAATAATTGTTTAGTCGGGATTCAAACTCATTTCTTTCGAGTGATTCATCACTAATTAAAATTCATTAACCACTTAAGCTCAATTTTTTAGTTAAATGATCAAATTTGCGGGCTACTCAAATTTTGTTCTCTCCCCCTTTAGGAATTCGTTTCAAAGAGAGAAATGTACATTTTTCTGATTGACTTGAAGAAGCTATTTTGCAAGCTCCTCCCATAGCCATAGGTCTGATTCAAAATTTGTTAAGATAATCAAATGCCTATCTGGCACGCAGTGAATCATTTTTTATTATCTTCAAAACTTTCACCTTGATTAGTGACGAATTTGTTTTGAAGATAATAAATTGCAATCCAAATTTTCAATCTTTATTCATTTTTTTTGGGTGTCAGCATAATTTGGATGTCAATGTTTCCATGTGACACTTTTACACGCTTGAAAAAAAAACCCTTTGTCCACTTTTAGGTATGTTTGAATTAGGGGTGTTCGCGGTGCGGTTTGGTTCGGTTGACTTCTAAAATAAAATCCGAACCAAACCTAACCAAACCAATGCGGTTTGGGTTGGATCGGTTTGTACAGTTTTTATCGAGCCAATACAATTTTTTGTTTTCAACATTAATATCAAGTTAAATAGCTAAAACACAACAAATTTTAAGCAATATTTCCAGCAACATAAACCAAATGAAAAACGTGTGCAAAAAATAATCTTATTATGTAAGAAATGCAAATACTAAGATTTTATCATTCTCTAAAAGTTCAAGTAACACATAAACATATTTTTTTAAAAAAAAAGTTAAGAAGAAACTTAAAAAGAGAAAAAATATGTCATTTTATAAAAGTTTTCATTGAGTTTCTATGAATATTGGTCTAGGTGACATATGTTTAATTAGTGTTTTCATATGTTGCGGTTTGGTTTGGTTTGGTAAAACAAAAACCGCAAACCGAACCAAACCATGCGGTTGAGTAAGAAAACGATCCGAATACATCCGAACCAAATGTAGTTTCGGTTTGAATTGGTTCGGTTTGCGGTTTTTCTATTGATTTTGTTTGGTTTTGAATTCCCCTAGTTTGAATAGAGAATTTAGGAGGGGAGGTTTTACAGTTCTTTTTTAAATTATGGACATCTTAAAATCTTTTTTTTGACGCAATCTTAAAATCTTTCTTAAAATAAATCAAGCGTGATTGATATATTATATGATCATTTACAGGGCCGTTCCTATGAAAATGGAGGCCCGGCTCTCAAAGTAAAAGTAGGCCCTTAAAAAAATAAAATTAATTTTTTTTTCAAAGAACATTCTTTTATTTAATTGAAAATAACATCCGTAAACATAAATAAAAGTCATGTAACTGACACAAAAAAGATTCATACTTTAATCAATAATATAAAAATACAATTTCAAGCGAATATCTTTATCGACATTTTAGGTTGTATTTTCCTTAGTTAGTACAGACGCAAAAAAAAGTTTATAATGTTTTTTTTAATTATAATGTTTGTTTTTTTAAAATAAATTATATAATGGAATTATAATGTTTGTTGCTAGAGTTTTGCTATTTTATACAACAAATATGAGCAAAAAATTACAAAATCTACTCTAACAAAAATAAGAAGAAAAAAATATTATATTGTGTTTTTATGAAAAATATATTAATTAAAGAGAAAAAACTAAAAACCAGGGAATTTAACTCAAGTTCATGGGAAAGCCAACACAATATACTACAATTGGGCCCACATCGAGATTTGATAATATCACCACATCATTAGTATATATTCCTTGAAAATTGCTTTTCCCACTTCAAAGAAAGCTAAAACACACCTGTAATTTACGTTTTTACCCCGGCGACAGTTTATTGCCGATGGGAAGGATCCGGCGGCAACTAATTGCCGATGAGAACCATCGGCAGTTAATTGCCGCCGTCTCCATCGGCAGTTAACTGCCGCTGCGATCTGAACTTAACCAGAACAACAAACAGAACCTACATCACAGTTTCTAAACTTACAATTTCTTCAAATTTCCTCAAATCCAATCCAATTCCATTTTCTCGAAAATCAAGCAAATCATCTCTACAAAACCACAAGTAAGTAGTATTAATCATTTATAATGTTAATGTTAGTTTGTGTAGGTTTATTTTTGTTAATTTTGGTAGATTTATGTGGTTAGGGTTTATGTAAAAATTGAAATTTTTGTTAGTTTATAATGTTATAGATGAATGTTGTTGTTGTAAATGTAATTTAGATTATTTTTAAGTGCAATGTGAATGTGTAGAAGTTGAATTAACACAATGATGAGTTGTTTCATACTTTGCACTCAAAGTGTTTGATAAAATGCCTAAATGAGAATTGTTTAGATTTTTAGTTAGTTTATGTTGTTAAATTGTGTTACATTGGATGAGGATTTTTAGATTAAGAAGAATTAGGGTTTATCTATCTACTATTCTTGTTTAATTAATAGTTAAGGGTTATGTTTATGTGTTTATGTCAACATTTTAAAGTTGTTTTGTTTTGTCAAAATAATTGATGACAATGTTGTTTTGTTCTGTTAAACAACATTATGCATATGTTGATGACAATGTTGTTTTGTTTTTGTGTAGATATGTCTGATCAGAATGCAAATAGATTGAGAGCTGGTAGACAGACGATGACCGGCAGCTACCGAAGGGAGAGGCAGACTGCAAACCCTCATGTGCCTAAGAGGGGAAGAGGTCGGAGGCCTGATCATTCTGCGGGTGAGGGTAGTTCTTCTCAGCAGCCGACACAATCGCAGGTGGAGGACCTCACACAGTACCTGCATTAATCCTACTGCCCTAAGTACAAAACATCTTAGAACTACATTCCCTTTTGCCACACTCATCTTATACGAAGGAATTCGATGTGAGAACCTATATAGCTGATTCGGCTGAATACATGTTGTGTTCTCTTCATTCTTTTGAGTTTCCAAAAAGACTTGCAAGCCTTGCAAACCTTTACACTAAATATAAGACACTTCAATGCCAAGATTTTCCGCAAACTTTCAAGAATTAAAAAAAAATCCAACAAAATAACGACACAACATAATAATACTACCTAAACATCTTCATCCGGTCGAATCAAACTCTTGAGAATATCTTCAGGCGACCTCAGCAACGTAACATCCATCTCGAGGGGGATCATGTTCGGCTCAGCAAATATCGAGAACATGCTCCTCACGTCGTCGTCGTCGTTCGTTAACTCCGACCGAGTGAACGACAAATTCCTGTCTGAGTCGAACGATGGACGGTGATACCAAACGTTTTCCACCCTCCTCGCGTCTCCGTGGTTGATTCGTTGGTTGATTTCATGAAGTAGATCCTTCAATTCTTTTAACGTCACATCGTCGCGAACCTTGAAAAAATGCTGGTTACCACCGTTGAATGATACATGAAAGTATACTTGAGCCATTTTTTCAGATCTACACCATAAGAAATTAAAAACAATCCAATTAAAAACTCATTCAAACATTTCATCAAACACTTGTAGTGCAAATTATACATAAACCCTAAAGCTAAAAATTACAACATAAACATGCAAAGATTTAAACATTTAAGCAACATAAGTCATTTCCATGTAAACAATCTATCATTTCTTGCCAAAAAAATCAAAAATTAAACAAAGTCTAAAACTAAAAAAAATTAAATTAAGATAATAAATGTAACATATAAACATAAAATGACAATGAAATTAATTATGGAAACTTACTTGTTATTGGAGTGTTGGTTGATTTGAGGTTGAAAATTTTGAGATTTTTGGAAGATTTGAGAGAGTTTTTAGAGTTTGAAGAGATGAAGTTGGAGGTTCTGGGTGCTGAGCTTCATAAGTACTGATCGCAACGACATTTAGCTGCCGATGGGGACGACGGCAGTTAGTTGCCGCCGGATCCTTCCCATCGGCAACAAACTGCCGCCGGGGTAAAAACGTAAATTACTGGTGTATTTTAGCTTTCTTTGAAGTGGAAAAAGCAATTTTCATATTCCTTTTTTAATTGCATTATACATTAAAAAAAATATTTTGGGCCCCCAAATTTTAGAGGTCCAGCTCCATAGAGCTATTTGCACCCCCAAGGGACGACCCTGATCATTTATCACGTTGTTATTTCAATTTTTAAAATATCGAATATATTTTAAAATATAGATTTATGTTACCTTCCAATGCCTTCATCTCCTCCTAAACTACCCTTACAGTTTTTTTGCCATTGTGAATGTTAAAAAGGAGTGTATTTTGCTTAAATTTATTTTGTAAGATACTGTATGTAAAAATTAAAAGTACAAACATTCAAAAATTGAGTTCATTACATAGCTAGTAGCTACCATAGTTACAACAGTAATGCTCAGTTCATGAAGGTTATTTACTCTCATTTCTATCACCTTTTTGCATCTCATCCCATTCACGTGAACCAAGTTGGTTCTGAACTCATTATATAACAGTGTTTGGTTCCAATGAACGGTGCTGCACCGTCAACAAAACTAGTTGAGCTACACAGTGAGTTATTACTACTACTATTTAATTTACTACCGCAAGAGTATAAGTTAGGGCACGATACCAACCTAATTTAACCTTTTTTTTTTTTATATATAGTTGACTAGAGTACACTGTCAATGCTGGTTGAAAAATCGTTTTCAGTTTTTGTCCAAGTTAAGTTACTATTGGATATTACAGAAGAAGTCTTTAATTGTTAACTGACTTTACTCACTGTCAATTATAAAAAAGTTTCTGTATCTATCTCATAGTGATAGATCATCGATGCTTTCCATTTATTTCTTTTTTCATTTTTGATTAGTTTTTCTTTTCTTGACAGTGTTTGAAAAAGGCTGCTTTAGCCTTTAGTAACAATTTATTTATTATATAAATATTATATAGCCAGACAACCTGACTTGTTACTTCTCCACTTCAGCTTTAGATTTATGAAATTCGTGTGAAAGTAAAATTCAATCACATTTAATTGCTAGAGATCATATATATGAATCAAAGTAGTTAAATGCAAGGGACCACTTTCTGTTAAAATATAATTAATTAACATCTTATCTTCTTATCTTCTGTCTATTTTATATGATTCAAATCATACAATACTTAGATTAATTTCATATCTTACTCTCTGTTTTAGTATAATATATAACATAATTTGTAATTTAATTTGTAATATAGTGTCCTCCAGATGTGTTCCACAACTGAGAAGCTAAGATTTCTAGTTTAATTACTCTATCCGTCTTAAAATAATAGTCGTTTAAGGTTTGTGCACGATTTTTAAAGAAATGATTAGTTGTGTTGATTTCAATGGTAAAACTAGTATCATTTACTAAAATACCCTTATTAATTGTAGTTAGTGGAGTAGTTAATTTGAATGAAATACAATAAATAAGAGTATAATAGTGAGGAAAAAAATAATCAATGCTACATTGATATTCTAAAGTGACAATTATTTTAAGACAGAAAAAATGTTAAAGAGACAATTATTTTGAAACATAGAGTACCTAACAAGTTATAGTTACAACCAGAAATATTGAGAAAGCATGAGAAACTCCAAGTTTTGTACTACTAGTAGGAATAGGGGTTTGCATCTTATACAATAACAAACTTCCAACAGTTAGCATATATATTTATCAATGATTTAGCTATGACTCTTTATTAAATTAATAATGTAAACTATGTAATATTATCACATATCATGTCGTATAATAAATTGACGAAAATGACGTGTTTGACAAACTGAGGTAAACATAAATGACCTAAACAGACGTTTTAGGAGTTATATAAGACCAAAATAAAACCAAGAAATTAGGTAGAGGACCAAATGACCGATTAAACCTAAATTTATCAATAGATTATTTTTTCAAATATCAAAATAATCTATTAAAAATATAAAATGACACATCAAATTTGAAGTAGTTAGATTTGATATGCAAAAAACATACTATAGCATGTGTGTTGGTTTAGATGATAGTTTAGGTAGTTGGTACAAAGAAGATTCGAAGAGAAACACGGTGCGTTCAGATTGTACTTGGACTGACAAATTATTTATGTTCAAAAAATAATTGACATTGCAGTCTTGCACACGTTTGTGTAACGAAAAAAGCTTCTAAAAATGATAAAGTTGATTACCATTATTTTGTAAGTCGGAATAAGGCTGGCAAAACAGTTAGCCGTACCAGAATTGACAGTAACATATTATTTTGACTCTAGCTATTTCACACGATATAAAAAAACTTCAAATAATTATCTTATAATACTATATGTTAAGTAATATTGCCCTAACCCTAATGATTAATGAAAAAAAATTTTGGTGGAGATCGAACCAGGTACCACATGCTTCCAAATCACAACTCTTACCACCAAGGTACGGACCTTCTTTCTTTCAATCTCACAAGAGTTCCGGTGGGGATCGAACTAGGTACCACATGCTTCCAAATCACAACTCTTACCACCAGTTACTGATGTTTTTTATGACATGTAATTGCTTCAATGTTATGTATTCAACACAAATTTCGGGTCTTCTTTCTTTCAATTTCACAATCCCTAAATCATTTCTCACTCACTTTCATCTCTCTCACCATCATGCAATTGAACCTAATAACCATAACTCCGCCCTTTATGGCATACCTAATTAATTTTTATGAAAAAAAAGGTTTGCAAGGAATTGAATCAGGTTGCACATGAAAGATCATTTTTTTTAAAGTCACTAACGTCATTGCAATTCCTTTTTTGATAGCAGTTCCTTTTCATTATTAGCATTTCTTTTTCATTATTATTTTTTCTTTCAATTACCACATAATGGTCCTTTTTATTATTACTTTTTTTATTTTGGTTACCACATAGTAGTTCCTTTTCATTATTTTTTCCTTTCGATTACCACATATCATATTCTTTTCCTTTTCATTTTTATAAATTTAACAGCTTTTACGGTTATGACCAATTGTTTTTTGAGGTAGTTTTAACATAATACTGAATGTAACTATAAAAGTAATAATATAGTCAATTTGATAGTTATATATGAAGCTCTACAAAACTCGTGCATCGCACGGGTTAGAGTCAAGTAACCTTAATTTCTAGCACTATATAAACAACATACCCAAAAACGTTAAGATGTTATACTATACGATAAACAACACCTAAATGCGTTTAGATGAGATGACACATATTTTTTATAGTTTAACTCTCATAACACTCGAGAAATTAGTTCGGCAATTACGTGTGGAAGACACCGGTTTACAAGATGAACAGCACGCATGCAACATGCAGTAGTGTAAGGAATGGAGGGTCTGCATTTACATCTCACCATCACAGCTACTTCCCAATCTACCTCGATAAACGTGATTCTCTCAGAGAAGTAGTGACTAGTTGGCTGCACTGATTCGTCAGGATCCAATTCATTCCATTCATTAACGTTCTCATCGTAAATTCGTTACATAATCATTTTCTTGTGAGATGTTGTTTGGTTAGAAATGTGAAAAACAATAAAACAACACTATGTACGAAGTGCTAATCTAACTTATTGGGTGGATGAGTTCATAATACCAATCCTACATATACCCTCATATTCATAATGTGAATACTAAATAAAAAAAAAAAGTTGAAGAAATTATTTTTTTTAAGAGTAATTTGCTTATTTTGTTTTTTTAGGGAAGAGTAATTTGTTTATATTACGAATGATGTTCTAATATGTTCGATTGTATGTTCTTAGGTAATATTTTACCTCCTTTAAATGCGGAGAATTCTTTTTATCTTATTTTTTATTGGATAAGTGCCCCTTATAATTAATTATGGATTGTGGTTATAGTATCATTTGTACTTATTGTCCATTTTTGATATAATCTTCTTTTGCTGTTAGAAAAAACACTTAATAGACGTGAATGTTGAATTCAAATTTTCTCAAGTGGATCAAGCTTTAGCATATTTACGAATGTCAAAACTAATTAAAATTTGGGTCATGCTAACCGGTGCTCTAACGATATTGGTTAAGGAAGCCAACAAATAAAATTTTAAGTTAAAAATAACACTTTTTAAACTTTCAAGAAATGACTTTACAACTTTCAATATAATACTACTATATTTGATTCATTTTAACCGATGTTTCAGGACACTGGTTAGCATTTCTTTTAAAATTTAAATAAATCATAAGATAATATACATCTCTTGATTTAACAAATTTTTTTACAGCAAATCAACCTTCATTCATTCAAACGATGAAATATGAAAAATATTGAGACAATTATGAATTAGGGCAATCCCAATCCATATTTTGAGATTAGTGAAACTGATTAATATCAATTGACTTAACAATTGGTATTAGCATTCAAGTTCTTACTATCCTTTAAAAAAAAAGTTCTTACAAAGAACCATTTTTAGTTTTCGTCCAATATTATGTTTTTAAAATAATATATGCATACAAAGTTAGTTAGGTCTATAATCTATTCCAGTGTATCTTATCTCATCTCATCCTTTTATGGCATTTTCCGTTGGTGACGGAGGCAACCTAGAAGCTTGTATCATTCTGACAAATGTAATGTGACTGTGGGGTCTACTTTGGCCTTTTCATAAATCAAAGTAGTAAAATTTCATAGCAAAGCAAAGAGTTTTTCAGTCAAAAGTAAAGAACACATTCATATGTAAACTTTGAAACCTGGTTCATGCACCAGCATTCAACCAATCTTTCTACCCCATCCACTATGTGGTCCCTCTTTTATGGTCAACCATTGATCTTAAATGCTTCAACCTTTGACCTTTCATCTAGCTATATACAGATCAATGGTGGATTAGAGACCCTTCCTAGACGAGAGGTAACCCCACACATCATGGGCGGTTTTGATCCATCGGTGATAATAATTAATATAAATTGTAATATCAATCATTTATGAGCTTCTTAGATTTTCTTTTATGTTTCTAACTTACATAAAATATTGCTCACAAGTATCAACACGGTGTAGCATAAATGAAAGGTATTTGGTTGCTTAAATAATTAAACATAGCTTCTATATGAATGTGATGTGCCACAATGAGTATATGGCATATGCTGTTTTTAACTCAGACCGTTAACTCATTTTATTACCAAATAATTTCAGAATATAATTAGAAGGATAATGAAAATTATTGCAAGGACCTTAAGAGATATAAATCTTTGTCAAAACATGAACATTATCATTAGATTACGTTCCTTAAAAAACAAAAACAAAAATCATTTGGTTGTCGTATAGTAAACACAACCTTAATGTTGCTCCTCTTAAGAATAGATCTAAATTCATCAATAATAGGAACGTCTAATATAGACTCAATCAAATGTGACATTACTATTTTTAGTAAATTTTAATACAATATTTTGTTTATTATTATTTTTATTATAATAAAATTAATTTTTCTAATATATTGGAAGTTACATTGTAAAATGTAAATATCCATCAACTAATTTTTTTACACTCTAGCTCAAAAATGACATTTGTGAGACTTGTTGCCAAATATGTTCTCTTAAATGGATTTTAAGGTATTTTTCAAAGACAACTTAAAATTATTTATGAGTAACTTAGTCATAATTTTCCAAAGACAACTTAACATTTACCTTAATTTATATTTTGATCCTGAAAGAATAGTCAATGATAAAGGTTGAGACTCTAATCATGAAAGACTATATTATAAATGAAATATAGTATCATTTTTTTATCTATATTATTAGTCTGAAATATCTAGAAACTTTACTGATAACCAACCTTTGTTGACAAAATGGTCGGTCGCCTTTAATAAAATCTCTTCTTCCAACATTATTTTTTCATCCACGAGACTCGAAACTAAAGTCAGTCCACATTTACTCTCCTCCTAGCAAATTACTAACCCGCTAACAAATTTTTTACTATTTTGCTTAATATATATATATATATATATATATATATATATATATATATATATATATTAATGGTAACAAGTTGCTATAAAAAGGCCTTCCACTTACACCGAGACTGCAGCTATAGATATTGTTGTTGGTCGGTTATCATATCTATCTTTCTATCCTCTGCACTCTCATTCCTACAATAATATTTTTATTTATAAATTCTTTCACTCCCTTATCTTTCTGATCACACAAACCCTACTTTCACACCCTCCTCCTGCATAACCCTCCCATACTCTGCACCTCCCTTTTCTCATCTCCCCATTTCTCCAACCTCTCTCTCATCATCTTTCATGGATGTCGACGTAGTGAAGACTGACGGAAGCATGGACATGATAGCAATGATGATGCAAATGGAAAAGTTCCCTGAATTCTCTGATCAACCTTTTTATAACACTCCCACCACTTACCAAGAAATCACCAACAACACTGTTCCATTATTTAACCTTAACACAAATGCACTATCATCTCTACAAACTTTGAATAATATTGATCCAGTTCTACACTCCAATGTCAATTTCCAACAACAATTGAATATCACACCATCACCTCTTCAAACTAACTCTTCATCATTTCCTTACTCGCATTCGAATTCTTCTGAAAAGAAGAATTCGATGGCAGCGATGAGGGAAATGATATTTAGAATAGCAGTGATGCAACCTATACATATCGATCCGGAATCCGTTAGGCCGCCGAAGAGAAGGAACGTGAAGATATCAAAGGATCCACAAAGTGTAGCTGCTAGGCATAGAAGAGAAAGGATAAGTGAAAGGATAAGGATATTGCAAAGATTAGTACCTGGTGGAACCAAAATGGACACTGCTTCAATGTTAGATGAAGCTATACATTATGTGAAGTTTTTGAAGAAACAGGTTCACACGTTGGAACAAGTAGGGGCTAATAATAGATCACAATCACACATTGGTGTTGGTGTTGGTGGATTCATGGGAGGGAATAATATGATGAACAATTTTAATAATGTGAATTATAATTCTGGTTTGATGATGAAGGGTTGTCAACCTTTTCAAATGGTGGGTTCCACTTCCAAACAATTGCTTAGCTAGCTGAGGAAATTAATGTATGTAAGGAATGGAATTAAGCTGCTTAATTAATTGTTTCTGATGTAGTGTTAATTGGTGCATGGTTTTGTGGATTATGTTATTGTAAACACAATTAATGTTTCTCCATGTGTTTGTCAATGTAATTTCTGATATTGAATGATCACTTCTTTTAGAACTTTTTTTTTTTGGTTACTCTATTTAGAACTTGATAAAATTGGGTGCCAAAAAATAAATCTAATTATCATATGGAGTCTTTTTTCTTATAAAGTTATAACGTATGTTCCCCATTTTGATTTATGTGTCTATTTTTAATTTTTAGTTTTATAGTTGTCTTCATTTGCACGTCCCCTTCACACAATCTAATAGTGAAATAATGATAGTTGTACCAAATAAAATTAAAAAGAGAAGAGAAAATAATGTTAGAAAAATAGTTTGGCTTTTGCATAAAATAAACAAATTATGTTTAGAGATCTAGACTCTCACGATCACTTTGTCATATCAGACTTTTTTTTTATCATGTTATTGTCATTCTAATAACACTACTAGAAAAATCAGTTTTAGTGAGGGTATAAATCCCTCACTAAACTGTTATAATTCCCTCACAAACAAATTTAGTGACGGATTTTGTGACGGCCAGTAATCCGTTCCGAATTTTGGCCTTGCTAAATATTTGTGAGGGATTTTGGATTCCGTCACTAATTGATACGGATAAAATCCGTCGCTAATAATGTGAATCCGTCACTAAATATGAGGCAAAAATGTCCTAAAAATGGGACAATTCCCTCACTAATTAGTGAGGGATTTGTATTCCTCTCTAACAGCGAGGGACCATTTCTTCCTTATTCACCAATATTTCCGTCACTAATTAGTGAGGGATTTGCGTTCCCTCACTAATAGCGAGGGACAATTTCTTTCTTAATCACCAATATTTCCGTCACTAATTAGTGAGGGATTTCTGTTCCCTCTCTAATAGCGAGGGACCATTTCTTCCTTATTCACCAATATTTCCGTCACTAATTAGTGAGAGATTCGTTTTTCCTTTCAAATTGTGAGGGTATATTTCTTTTTTATTAGTGACGAAACTGGAATTCCCTCATAAACTAGTTTAATAACGATTTTATTTCCCTCACTAATTAGTGAGTAAATTCAAACCGTTATTGATTTAATGTTCAATTTCCTGCCGGATTTCATTAATTATATTAATATGGCAACTGCATTTATTATATTAAACCATATGAAACTTGTTGGAAATTATAAATACACAATAAAAAATTCATATCCATCACATACATTCATCATCATAAAACATAAAATTCATAAGGAAACTCTTAATAAGTTTACAACCATAGTTCAACACTCTCAAAATACATAAGAGTACTCATAAGAAAACTCTCAAAATAAGTTTCATAAGAAATATGTCAACATTTTTAATGGTACTAGATGTAGCACATTGTTCTTGAAACTAAGTTTGCAACCAAGCTATCAAAATAACCATATACTATACATATTATATATCTATATATCAAGTAGATGGAGGTGGAGGTGGAGGTGGAGGTGGATGACCTTGAGAAAACATTTCCATCAATTTAGTCATTTGCTCCCTAAGCAAACGTGAATCTTCTTGCGATGCACGAATTAACTCATCATGAGCCTTCAATTGATCTTTAAGTGATGCGTTTTCAGCCCTCATTTGTTCAAATTCAGATTGTAGGATGCCGTCGGATCTGGAAGATCTAGACGACTTATATTTCCCTGCTTCCGGGCCCAAACCATATACACGACCCTTCTTGTTTACTCCTCCAATAACATCTAAGAAGATAATGTTGTCACTTTCATGACTGGAAACATCATCCCCTAATGCCTCCTCACGTGAATCCCTCTCAGCAATCCTTTTTTCAAACTCATCCTGCAAAATAGGCTGAAGAATTAGCAATCTGAATTCTTTTTTTTTGGAAGGCAACACACCACTTTTAGTAGTAGAAAATAATGCAACTGGCATTAACAATATTCCAAGAGGACAATGCAAAAAGATATTACACAGAAACTTCAAACTCATCAAAACAGTAACATTTAAACATAAAACTAAGCCATGTTTCAAACTATACAACTTTAGACTAAGGCAATGGCCATTTCAACAGCTGTTCAAATCTGAATTCAGACTGTGATGCTCAATTTCAAGCAGTAAGATAAATAGATCAAACAATAAGTACTATTACGCCATTCATGGAAGGCAGCAACCAGTCTACAAGCAACACACATAATTTACTCCAACTATTAATTGAATACAAAGAAACATTTTACACCAAATAAGAATGCATACTATTAGTTTGCAACATTTTACACCTAATAGTATCTGGACTGCCTACTATTAGTTTGCTAATTTGGTAAATTATTTGCTAGATTTTAGAACATTCCTGGACTGCCATACAGTAATTTGCAAACTATGGAGTAATTTGGTAAGACACATTTCCCTCTAAAATCTATGTGTCATGACATGCCATTTTCACAGTGACACATTTCCCTCTAATGCCTAGGAATTCATTTAGTTCAAACATTCCTATGAGAGGAAAAGGAGTATTAAATGTTATACACTCTGATGTGTGTGGTCCTTTTGAAAAACCATCTCTGGGTGGAAGCAATTACTTTGTTTCATTTGTAGATTAATTTAGTAGGATAATGTGGATTTATCTAATCAAAGCAAAAAGTGAAGTCTGCTCAATTTTTAGAAAATTCAAATTGTTTGCTAAAAAATTGAAATAGAACCAGCATAATGGTTTAGCAGAGAGGAGAAATAGAACCATTTTAAATATGGCCAGAAGCATGTTAAAGACAAAAAGCTTATCTCATGATTTTTGGGGTGAAGCAATAAATACAGCAGCTTATGTGTTGAATAGATATCCTACTAAGAGATTACAGTCTAAAGTTCCTAAAGAAGTTTGGTCAGGAAAGAAACCACTGGTGAATTATCTAAGAATTTTTGGCTTATTGTGCTATAGGCATGTTCCTGATGAAAAGAGAAAGAAATTTGATGACAAAAGTGAACCAATGATATTTGTTGGTTATCAACAGCAGAATTCACAGCAGACTGTTATGCTAACTAATATCAACAGAATTGAAACCCCTCATGTGATTTAATATCAACAGAATTGTTATGCTAAATAATATCAAAAGCACACTGTTATGCTAAATAGGCTACGGTACACTCTATCCAATATTTTTAAAAACTTGCATGTTGGCTTGCAGAGTGACATAAAACATAAATCTATGAACTTACAACAATATCCTTTGATTTTGAGGAAACCCACTTGCTTGGATCACCTTTCAATTTGTGTGTCTTTAGAAATATTTCCCAACATGTTGGAGTCACATCTGGAGATGTTTTCTATAAACAAAACGGATCAATCAATGTTAACTGAAATTAAAATGCTTAACCTAACAAATACAATTAAACTAAAATTCAATTACTTACTAATCTCTTAGAAATCTCAGTTGTTGGAATCGACCCTCCAGTGTGGAGTGGAGCATCAGAAGATTTTCTGTTTTCGCTGTTAATTTGTGCCTTCTTTTTCCATTCTTCCTTACTCCATTTTTCATCCAATTTCTTACGCATTTCAACAGGAATCCAACTACCATCATCTTCCCCTTTTCTGACCCTATACATTGCACTTGAGTATAACTGAGAGGCTTTATGGTCAAATGACTTCTTAATCTCTCCATCAAGTTCAGGTAGCCACTTAAACTTCCTCTACAATATAAAAAATATAGGTTAATAAAAGAATAAATCAATATATTCAGTATAATCTACATGAAAAAAAAAATATAACTATTAAGATACTCAAATATTCATGAATACTTTCATACATTAAACTCTCTAAACCACATTGAAATCACACTATGGGGACCATTTTTTTTCTCTTCAGCCTTTAGTTCTCCATAATTTGACCAACATCCAGTAAACTTTTGCTTGATAATTTTTATTATTGCACGTGTAGGCGCAATAGCAGGGTCAAACCTATAAAAACAACATTGAAGAAATTGTATGATACAAGTATGATATATTTTAAAATTAAAGGACAAAAAGTAATAAAAGCTTACATGTTCTCTGGTCCTGGGCGAATCCAAATACGCCCATCAAGAGGGTCCTCTTTGGGTTGTCCGGGCCAGGAATTATAATGGTCAAGTACATAAATTCCCTTCTCATACACATCCATGGTGGCAAATTATAAGGGGTAATAATCACGGGACAACTAGAATACTTCCGGCCCGATATGTCAAATGGAGCAAAGCCATCTGAACACAAACCTAATCTAACATTTCGAGGATCTCGAGCAAAGTCAGGCCATCATTCATCAAAGTGTTTCCAGGCTTCTGCATCTGAAGGATGAGACAAAGAACCGTTCTCCCTAGGTTTATCACGATGCCATGTCATTTCACCAGCTGTTTGTATGGAGGAATACAATCTTTGTAGTCGCGGAACAAGCGGAAAGTACCACATATGTTTTTTTTGCACTAATTTATCCTTTCCCTGCTTTCTAACATGCCTATACCGCTCCTCTCCACAGATTTTACAACTTTGGAGCGCAGCATTCTCCTTATAATACAACATACATCCTTTCGCGCAACATTCAATCTTCATACTTGACAACCCTAGTTCAACAACCGTCTTCTTTGCTTGATAAAAATTTTTTGGCATACGATTATTATCTGGCAATGCATTTCCCATAAATTGCATCAATGCATTAAAACAACCCTCGGAAAATCCATAGTCTGCTTTCAAATTTAATGCTGTTAAAGAAGCTGACAACACAGAATATCTATCACAACCATCCCATAAAGGAGATTGTGCGGCCTTCAACAATTCAAAGAATCCCTGAGCTTCTTCGTTAGGAGATTCTTCCATTGGGTCTCCTTCGTCTTCACCTTCTTGCTCTAGATAGTTGCCAATGTCTGGTCCCGCAGCATCCATTACTAACTGCTCATAATTGTCAAACATTTCCCTTTGACCTCTACTTGCATAATATGAGTGATTGACAGCCACTTGGGGAATCGGGGGAATTTCCTCACCATGGTTCGTCCAATGATAATAATTACTCATGAATCCCTTTAAACATAGATGTGTCATCACAGTTGCTGGACTTTTATGTTTCAAACACTTGCAAATATTACATGGGCATCTAATATCCCCTCCTCCAATGTTATCTTTATCTTGTTCCAAAGCAAACTTAATAAACTCCAGAACACCAATATTAAATTCTGCAGTAATATTCTTGTAACAATCAACTCTGTTATACATCCACTTTCTATTTTCAGGTACTTCCATTGCTGATGCATTATTTACACAGTAAAGCATTAGTCGTGGGTCATATATCGCTTGAAATTTTAACATCAAGCGATAGAAAACTAAATTACACTCTAAATTACCCCATAACAGATGTATCATTCACAATAGAAAAAAAAATGAATCTGAAAAAGAATCCATATCAAACACAAATGCATCCTTCACAACTATAGCTGAAAATCATTTTCATAGAGTGAATGTAACGCGGAGGAAAGTCAGAGATTAACCACATTTAAACCATAATCATAAAGGAAATCATGACCAAAAATCAGTATGATAAATTAGAAAAATACATCTAAAATAGATCTAACCTGGTTGTGTGTGGCTCGGAAACGAACGCAAGTAATGATTTGCTAACGAACCGAACAGAACGAAATTAATGGTTCAATAACTGCGAGTGAGACAACATCCATTCAATCAAAATCCAAATTAATAATCAAATATAACATAAAGTCAATATACAAATTAAGGTAGCCACATTATTTACCTTTTTCTTAAGTTAGTGATGTGCCAAAGATATATTTTTTAAACAAATAATAAGAGTAATTAAGAAAAACAATTTATTATGCTTCTAAGCCAAACCCCCAGATCCTACATGATTAAGTGGGAATAAAGGTGGCTACACTACACATGAAACAGAGGTTGAATGTGTCATTTCAATAAAGGTCGTTTCAATTTTCAATTACAATAATTACTTCTTTTTTTATGTTTGTGTCAGATATGTTGTGGAATGAAATCTTTTGCAAATTCCAATTAATTTCTACCTACTTGTATGTCTATCAATTCAGGTATATGGCTCCTGAGTATGCATCAAGTGGTAAGCTAACTGATAAATCTGATGTCTTCTCGTATGGTGTTATGCTTTTGGAGCTCATAACAGGACGACGACCAGTCGGTACCGCCAGTGATTATGAGGAAGATAGTTTGGTTGATTGGGTATATATTGCATTTCATATTTCAACATTCTTTTGATTATGAATATTTCCAATACTAGATTATCACTGTCATATTCATATAATTACTATACTATGTTTATGAAAATGCAGGCTAGACCACTTTGTTCAAAAGCACTAGAATGTGGAATATTTCTTGGATTGGTTGATTCACGTTTAGAGGAAAACTATGACAAACAAGAGATGACACGTATGGTAGCTTGTGTTAGGCACTCGGGAAGAAGGCGTCCAAGAATGAGCCAGGTATAACATAATTCATTAATTTGAATAGCTAAGCTTATGTTAATTGTTATGTAAGAGTAAGTCATGTTGATATTTAGTTATATTATATACTAACAAAAACATGAAATATATTTATGTATTTGAATTGAATAGATTGTACGGGTACTGGAAGGAGATGCTTCACTAGAAGTGCTTATAATCCAGGATGGAGTGAAACCTGGACAGAGTGCTATGTACAGTAGCGCAAGTGGAGATTATGATGCAGGGACATACAGTGCTGACATGAAAAAGTTCAGGAAACTAGCATTGGACAATGGCACAGGCACAGCGAGCTGTGAGTTCGGTGCAACTAGTGAGTTTGGACTCAACCTTTCCGCCTCGAGCAGTGATCAATCTTCTGCTGATTATAGTAGGAGGACGGTAACTGGAACTGGAAGCGGATCAAGATTCCATGAAAATAAAGCCTGATATGATCTTATATGATCCTATTTTATTTGTTAACTAGCTAGATAGCTAGCAAAAGTAACAACTAATTATCTAACCATATGATTTTAATTCAGGCCGGCATAAAATTAGTGCCACAGGGAAAGGAATACATGACAGAGTTATATTCTTTTGTATGATTCATTGATAAGGATAAACCTAATTCCCATTACAAAAAATTTATTGTAATTGAAAATTGAAACAACTTTTCTTAAGACAAGGATTCCACGTGCAATAATAATGAGTCAGACACAAGCCATCAAACCAGACTTTTAACGAGAAAATATTTGAAAAATCGGCCAAAAAATACATGTTATTGATATTGAAATTAAGCAATTAGCATGCAGCATTATGGACCATATGCACACAAGACACTAAGCAGCAAAATCAAAAAAGAAAAAAGAAAAACTAATTGTATTATCTACGCACGTAGATTGTGAATGAACTATGAAGTATTAAACTAATAAGTAGAGAATATGAGGAAAAAACATCACCAAAACCCAAATACTTTTTGGTATTGCACATAATACATACCTTTCCAGTACCAATAGTCAAATCTGCAAATCCCAGAGCGTCCTTAACTTGGATACTTAACTTCTGCTTTTTAGGGTTGGAAACAAGCATATGGAAATCCTGTAGTGCTAGAACGTGTGAGTACAACGAAAAATATGGAAATAGTATAAACAAAGATGAATCAGGAAATTCAAGAACAACACCTAATTCCAAATTGGCATTCCAGGGGAGCCAATGACAGTAGTTTGACTGTTCTTTTTGCTGCGTATGGTTTGATCTCCAAGGCTAAGAATAACATATGGATCTGTTTTGCCTGGAAAAACAGCAAATCAAAAAATTGAGTAGGGCAGATAATACAACACATTTCACATTATTTCCTAACTGGTATTCTTGTGAATACTGAAACTGGTAATTGAAGAAAACAAATATAAGACAAAATAGGCTACCAAACAAAGATAAGAACAAAACTACGTTTTAGTTATGATTTAGAATCCAATAACTATTTGTCTTGGAGTTATGTATCAACAGGGCAGCTTAGTACAAAATCAGATGTGTATAGTTTTGGAGTTGTGTTTTTGGAGATTATCACAGGAAGAAGAGTCATTGACAATTCTAGGCCGTCAGAAGATCAAAATTTAGTCCTTTGGGTAAGTCTTCAAACTTTTCTTATGTACCAAAAATCACAACATCACCCTGAGATCAAATTACACCGGTGTAGTACACTATGTCTGGCCCTACTTGATTTCAAAAAAAACTCCTCTCAGCTACTTCTTGAAAAATTCTTAGTATCCAATTTGTATACATAAAAGATAAACTCATTTTTTAGTCAAGATCTTTTTAAAAATAATGTTTAGCCTAACTTCTATTAAAAAGGAGAGAAGTACAAAATAAGTCATGCCAAATGGAGCCTTAGAAACTATCACACCATTCAGTTATATTTTACCCAATAATTATATTTCAAAATTAACTGTTAAGTAGAAAGTTACTATCATATAAATTATCCCTATCAAATTTAATGCTAATTTAACATTATTCATTTATGTGATGGATGTTTCTTCTTTTTCAGGCACAACCTCTTCTAAGAGACAGAAAGAAATTCACACAAATGGCAGATCCATTGCTAGAAGATAAGTACCCTATAAAGGGTCTATATCAAGCTCTAGCAGTTGCAGCTATGTGTCTGCAAGAGGAAGCTGATACTAGGCCTTTAACTAGTGATTCAAATAACAGTTTACACCAACATAGTGTGACACAGTTAGTAGACAATTGGATCTCTAAGCAAGTGGCCATGGGTTTAATCGTTGGCCGGTGCATATGAAATAACACTTCTGGAAATGATAACTATTTTATTGCAACAAAATCGAAGATTCAGTAGTAGTGATCAATTGCCATTATAGCTTGATGAGTACACTTTAAAACTCATCGAGCTCACATCAACTTAGAATTTGTCATCTCTACCTATCTATTTTTTCCCTAGAGATGCAACTTCTTCACCCAAGCTCTTTTTTCTCATCCTTGATCACAACCATCATCCTAAACAAATCCCAACATCTTCTTGTACTAATAATAATTTACGGTCCAAAAAACATAGTTCTTTATTAGACTGTACAAATTGAAAAAACTTGAGATATCATTTATGGGGATCAAGTAGACGCCAATATTTGGCCACCACAATTTTGAGCTACAATGCAAAGATGAATTTGCAAGCATTACACACAGAATTATAGAATTCTTGAAGTCACCGACTCTGATCATAGACACAATTGTAAGAACTGATTACTGGAACAATATTTGTCTCACCAACCTTAAGAACTATAGGTTACACTTTCTAAGACCACGGTTCAGATTCTCCAAACCTTACACTCTACGGTTGCACTTTTTCACAGATAGTGATTATGCTCTTCATACCACAAAATCAATATATACCATTATCGATTTCAATACTCCAAAGATCTGCATAATAGCCTCAACTTTAGCCACCTCACATTTACTCACTTAGTTCTAATTAGTGCCAGTATATATAACACTATTTTTTGAAAGTCGAAACAGAGGACAATGAAAGAGTGTATTATTGAATCCATGCATGTACACAAAGAAACAAAATAAATACAAAAACTTACATTACCCTATATACTATATTTACATGATACTGTACAACCATAGCTACCATAATTACATTATTTTTAACAAGCTCTGTCACTTTAGAGCATATAAATCATATGCATCAAGCTTGTTACTTGTATTGCTTATACAAGGACCTCTCAAAGGCTTAGTGAAACATCTACAAATTGATCATTTGAACCAACAAAGTTAGTGATGATGTTGTGAAGAAGATTTCCTTCCTTGTGACTTGGCTGGGTTTTGATGATTACAAGACTACATCACAAAAAGAAGAAAGCTTATGGAGGCTCATGGATCAAGATGATGAACAAGCTTAAGGACTTTGGGTTTTAAATTATAATCATTGTAAGTATGGTCCTTATCTTTTGATTTATCATTCTTAACTTATGGAACAACTTAGAATGCTCAGAAAATAATTACAAACATTTTTATAAGCCTCCATATGAAGCAATGCTAAAAATCTCATTAAAATAAATCACACACTCACAATGATTTTCATTTAAATGTGATTTTGAATTAAAATGTTTTTGGAAGAAAAACCATAATTGATTTTGGAAAATCGCATATTTATTTATGACATTAGAAACATTTTTTAGCATGTTTTTTGAATAATCAATTATGTATTAAAATATATTTCATGTCATATTTTTGCCATACTTAATTGACTCATTTGATTTTGGTACCGTTGGCTTTAACAAGCAGTTTATATTTGGCCATTTTATTGCCTATTAATCAATTTGGATTCAACGGCTATTTCTTAAAATGCAACGGCTACTTCTAATTTATTTTACCAATCAGCCACATTTCTTTTAAATGATTTTTCATTCTCATTTTATGAATGGGTGCCATTTTAAATTTGTGCCTTTTCATTTTAAACCATTTTTGAAATGTAGTATTGCTTCATAAACATCTTTTTAGCCTCTATAAAATTCAATTGAGAATCAAAGCAATAAAAAAAGACAACAACTTTCAAATTCTAAATTGCTATTTTCAATATCACATACTTACAAACTTTCATTATCCTTGTTAGAAAACTTTGAACACACTTTCATATCATTATAAAAGTTTTCTGAGCACTAAGTTATAATCTGTTAAAGTGATATTGAGAAAGATAACAGCCATACAATTTATTATTCTTCAAAAACCATTGTTGTGAATTCTTGCCATAGTTTTGGTGAGAATTGTTGAAAGATAGTGGGGTGCTATCTTGTGTATGTTAGAAAGATTGTTAGGGGGTCTTGGGGAGAGATTGCTTGTAACAAAGATTCTAACATAGTGAATTCCTCACAGGGTTGTGGGGGAGTGGAGTACCAGTAGGGGAACCACTATAAATTCCTTGTGTCCATCTTCTTCTTCCCTACACTCTTTATTTTTCCAAGCATTCGTTCATACATTCATACAAAATTCCGGAAAAATTTACAAGAACACAATAAACCAGAAAAATTATCCATTAAAAGTCATACAACCTAATTCACCCCCCCTCTTAGGTTGCACTCTGAAATTACAATTGGCATCAGAGCAAGTTAAGGTAATTTGCTCCTTGATCCAGAAAAATGGCTTCCGCTTCAAATTCAAACATTGTGTTCAAAGATGGTGGTAGTAGCAACAAACCTCCATGCTTTGTTGGTGAATACTATGATTTCTGGAAAATTCGCATGCGTGCATACTTGGAAGCACAAGGGGAAGAAATATGGAATGCCGTTGAGAATGGTCCATTCATTCCTACAACGGTTGTGAATGATGTTGTCCAAGTAAAAATAAAAACATCTTGGACTGATGATGATTGAAATTCCTGGCAACCTGACTGAAATATGCTGTGCACAATGTTGGCACAACTGTCCGAGCGCGTGTCTACTCAGAACTACAATTAAAATAGCACAACGTAACAAAGCACAAATTAAAAGGAACACAGCGGAAATATAAAGTACACAGTGAGTTTGTTAACCCAGTTCGGAGCAACACTCCTACTCTGGGGGATACCAATCCAGGAATGATTCCACTATTATAGTTCTAGTGAAGAGACCAACGCAGACACACTACTTGACTTTGCACCTAGACCCTACCAGTGGCAACTCTATCTAGGAACTCCTAGATATGAGACCCCGTCTCAATTCCTACGAACAACACACACAGTATTGTTATCAAACACACAAAACATAAAACACAACCAAGAGAAACACACGCTAATAACACACACTCACTCCGTACTTAAAAGCTTAGGAGTAGCTTACAAATTACAACTCAAAACAAACTCAGTCCTTAGCTTGAATCAGGGTGATACAAGCAAGGCTCACAATTAACAAACAAAACCCTAAAAACCTTAAAACACACGCTTTGCTAACACACACGGTTTTTAGTTACCCTACTAGGGTTTGCCTTCATGAATATATAGTACTGAAGTAGCACGGGACTGGGCTTCAAAATAGAGCATGGACATTGACCGGTCCAGCTGAAAAACGATCTTCTAGAAATAATAAAAAGCTTCCAAATATAGAACAATATCTTGTGGAACAAATGGCAAGGCAAATAAAACTTCAAGCAAATCTTCAATCAGATACACGCGCCTTGATCAGCAAGCTAGAGGAAAATAAATCTTCAAGCAAATCTTTGGAAGATTGCGTACATAAATATAAGGCGCTAGCTGGCGCGAAAACACAACTCACGTAATGCTGTTCCATATGCTACCACATCTGTCCCAGCATCTGGCTAGTAGATGTTTTTGCAAAATGTAGCCAATCTACAAAAACCCAACAATCTCCCCCTTTGGCACAATTTTGGCTAAAACACTCTAGAGCCAGTTCCTTGGTAGATACACAGAAAAGTTTCCTTCACGTCAACATAGGCACACAACAAGGAAAGAAAATATCGTAGCATATAATGAGATTACTTCCAAGGGAGAAATATAGTCAAAGATGGCTTGCAAGTAGAATCAGAGGCATGCACCAGATAACACAAACATCTAGCCTCATAGGAACAACTAGAGAGAAATAAACTCTCATATAGTGGAATCACATAGATAAGGGAAAAAATAAATTTCCACACACCAAGAATAAACTTAAGATAGCTCCCCCTCAAAACATGCATGTACCAGAACTCCCTCTCAACATATACTACACCTCAAAACATGCATGTACCAGAACTCCCCCTCAACATATACTACACTCCCCCTCAACACATGTAGCCATACATAAGATAAGCTTCAAATCATGCACACAAGCAAAAGATAATAAATCTAATTCATCAAAACTCTACTCCCCCTTTTTAGCCAAAAATTCTGACAACCAACAGATAGGGCATACTCATAGAAAGTGCATAGAACCATAAAGAGTGCATATGACAGACCAGAAGCACACAAGGTGCATAAGAATTCAGGGCATAGCCCAGTCACCAGCAAAATCAAAAAAAGAGTACATCAAAAGGATTCAGAACAAAACAAGAAGATCAAAAATCCTCAGAATCAGCAGAGGAATCTTCAGAGTCACCAGCAGAAGCAACAGTATTATCTCCTCCTTCTTCCTCATCCTGCTCACCCTCAGCATCAGCTTCAGCCTTCAAAGCTGCAATAATCTTGTCAATCTTCACCTTCCTAGCTCCAAGGGCCACACTTGTCTCAGTAAGATCAGCAATCATTTGCTTTCTGGAGAGCACACCAGATGTCCGGACAGAAGTACCAGCTACATCAGCATCATGTGTCTCAGACAGCAAACTGCAATCCAAAGCCATAGGACCAGGCCTCTTGCAGGGCACATCACTGCTTATCAAAATATCAGGGTGTTGCTGAAGAATAATTCCACACAGGAGGGTAGGAAAAGCAATTGGGAACTTAATAGCAAAAGATTTAGCATGCTCCAGAACTTGATAATAGATGTAAGCTCCATAATCAAAGGGTGACTTGGTCCCCACAGCATAGATGAACTTGGCCAACCCAGATGCAACAGAAGTTGAGTGAGTGGTTGGAGTCCAATTTTGGGCACAGATCCTATTCAAAGCAGCATACAAAGGAGACAGTTGAGCAGAAGACAAATGCTTTGGCCAATGTCTAATCTTGTTATCAGTAATTGTCCTGCAGATTGTGTCCTCAGTGACCTCAAGCTCAGGGGTCTCCTCAGTAGACCTCTCAAGGTATGCATTCACCACCATAGGAGAAAAATTCACACACTTACCACGAACAAAAACCTTCCTATACTCAGGGTTTCTTGTGTCATCACACTCATCAGAAACATTCACCAAAAACTCCCTGACCAGCTTATCATAGCATGGACCCAGATTCCTCACAGTCTTCATCAGACCAGCAAACTCCAACAAATCAACCAGCTTTTGACACTTGAAAACATCTTCTTTAAGATTTCTTTCAAGACCCAGTCTTCTGTGGTATATGAACTTCCACCTAGAGGAACCATTTTCCAAATGAAATGAAACATTATCAAGAGGGGCAGGAGGAATAGTCAGAGGTATCTTCATACCCTTCATCGTTTTTCTGGAAGCCCCACCAGATGTGGCAGCTTCAGGCTCAGCAACCTCAAACTCAGAGTCACTAGAGGGAGGGTCTTTTCTTTTTAAGCTCTTCTTCTTGTGACCACTTTGAGCCACCTTCTTGCTTCCAGCCTTGGGGGGACCATACACAGGCCTCTTCCCAGCCTTAACAGCTTTCTTCTTCTTATCCTTTTGTCCTTCACTGACAACTGCAGCAGTTTTGTCAGCTTTGCTCCTTGTCCTGCGAGCAACACCAATGGTACCAGTTTCTTCCTGAGGTCTTTCTTCAGGCACAGCTTCCTCAACAACAATAGTGTCAGCACAGTCTAACATAGCAGTCTCAGTATCATCTACAACATCTTGAGTCTCAGTCCCTTCATCTTCAGACTCTGAGGACTCACTCTCAGGGACACTCACAGAACCAAAAATATTAGGAACTACCACGTCAGGCTCCTCTCGAGCTTGTGACAAAGATGCGAGAGCATCTGTCACAGCATTCTTTGTTGTGGCAGGGGAATCAGCAGATGTCTCAGATACGGCCGTATCAACATCATTCTTTGCACCAGAATCAGTAGTAACATCTTTTTCAATAGGTGAATTCGAAGAATCACCAACTAATTTTTCATTTACCTTAGGATTGTCAGAACCTAGGGTTTCGGCCATGGCTACAGTACTCTCAACAGCGACATTTTCAGATTCAGTGACAGTAGGTTCAGCATGTGGTTCAACAACAGTCGATACAAAAGGGTTGTCCTTAAGGTACAGATCATCCATACTAAGACCTACTCTTGGAGCAGCAGGAGTGATAGAAGATTTACCTTTTGATTTTGATCTGGTGTTCACAGCGGTGGAGGAGGCAGCTTTGCTAGATTTGGCAGGTGTCTTCCTTCGTGGTGCAGATGCCCTAGTTCGACGCTTCTTAGTAGGAGCGCTAGGGATAGTGGTGAGGGGTTGCGCATCAGTGATGACGGCTTCAGCTTGATCTTGTGTAGTTGGATGCGAAGACGAATCAGCCATGGTGATGATTTGGAATGTGAAGGTATGAGAAGTGGACAATTTTTGAATGAAGATGTGCGCGGTAAGAGAGGCAATGAGAGGTTGAGAGAAGTTAGGACAAAGGTAATGATGATAACGTGCAAGAGTTTTGAAAAAGGCAAGTGAGCAATAACCTCCTTGAGTGACGTGCAATAAGCGGTTGACGAGGGAAAAAATAATAGCTGCACGTCCCTTGCACATTAATTGCTACAATTCTTCAACTAAGCATATCCCCAACTTCCGTCTTAATTTTTCAAATTGATTAGCATCAAGGGCTTTGGTAAAAATATCTGCTAATTGCTCTTCAGTTGAAACATGTTCAAGAGTAACAATTTTGTCTTCAACAAGATCCCTTATAAAATGATGTCTAATGTCAATGTGTTTGGTCCTGCTATGTTGAATAGGATTCTTGGAGATATTAATTGCACTCAGATTATCACAATATAATGTCATAGCATCTGTCTTGACATTGTACTCACTCAGCATCTGTCTCATCCACAACAATTGAGAACAACTACTACCAGCTGCTATGTACTCAGCTTCAGCTGTAGACAAAGAAATGCAATTTTGCTTCTTACTGAACCAGGATATAAGGTTGTTGCCTAGGAAGAAGCATCCACCAGAGGTACTCTTTCTATCATCTGCACTTCCAGCCCAGTCAGCATCACAATATCCAAACAACACAGTGCTTTCCCCATGAGAATACAACATACCATAATCACTAGTACCATTCACATACTTCAGAATTCTCTTTACTTGAGTCAGATGACTTATTTTTGGTTCAGCTTGGTATCTGGCACACACTCCAACTGCAAATGTGATATCTGGCCTACTTGCTGTAAGATATAGAAGACTTCCTATCATGCTCCTATACATGCTTTGGTCAACATCCACACCTTTCTCATCCTTAGATAATTTTACATGTGTGGGAGCAGGGGTTCTTTTATGAGCAGCATTTTCCATCCCAAATTTCTTGACTATATTTTTAGCATACTTACTTTGAGAGATAAATATAGTATCTTCCATCTGTTTCACTTGAAGGCCAAGAAAGAACTTTAGCTCACCTACAAGACTCATCTCAAATTCAGATTGCATTTGCTGAACAAAATGCTCTATCATCTGGTCAGACATTCCTCCAAAGACTATGTCATCTACATATATTTGAGCAATCATCAGCTGTCCATTTTCATCTTTCACAAACAGGGTCTTGTCATTTCCTCCCTTCCTATAGCCATGGTTGATTAGAAACTCAGCAAGTCTCTCATACCAAGCTCTAGGAGCTTGCTTCAAGCCATATAGAGCTTTCTTCAATTTGTACACATGGTTTGGAAAACTAGGATCAATGAAGCCTTTAGGCTGTTCTACATAAACCTCTTCATTTAAGTACCCATTGAGAAAGGACTCTTGACATCCATCTGATACAACTTGAATTTTAGTATGCATGCAATCCCAAGTAACAATCTAATAGATTCCAACCTAGCTACAGGAGCAAAAGTCTCATCAAAGTCTACACCTTCAATTTGAGAATATCCTTGTGCAACCAGTCTAACTTTGTTTCTAGTGATAGTACCATTTTCATCAGACTTGTTTTTATAAACCCACTTGGTACCTATAACATTCACATTATCTGGTCTAGGAACTAGGTCCCACACATTACTTCTCTTGAACTGAGTTAACTCTTCTTGCATAGCATTTATCCAGAACTCATCAGTTAGAGCTTCCTTAACATTCTTTGGTTCAAGTTTAGATATAAAGCAAGAATTTGATACCTCATCATAGTTCCTTCTAGTTGTGATCCCTTGGTTAGGATCGCCAATGATTTGGTCTATGGGATGATTTTTCTGAACTCTGATAGATGGTCCTTTGTTGGGAGCAGTCTTCTCTGGGCCAGTTACTTCAGAATCTTGCTTATCACTTGCTTCATCTGCTTTCTTTGCTTCCTGTAGGTCAGAAGCTGCGTCAAATGTAGCATCATCTGGCATAGCATTATTTCCTTCATCATCTACAACAACATTTATGGATTCCATCACTGTCTTGGTTCTGGAGTTGTATACTCTATAGGCTCTGCTGTTTGTAGAATAGCCTAGAAAGATTCCCTCTTCACTTTTAGCATCCATCTTTCTTCTTGGTTCCCTGTCAGCTAGAATATAACACTTACTTCCAAACACATGAAAATGCTTCACTGTTGGCTTCCTGTCCTTCCATAGCTCGTACAAGGTTGTAGATGTACCTTTTCTCAAAGTCACTCTATTATGAATATAGCAGGCTGTGTTCATGGCTTCAGCCCAAAAGAAAAATGGCAGCTTCTTTGCATGTAGCATAACCCTAGCAGATTCTTGCAAAGTCCTGTTCTTTCTCTCAACTATCCCATTTTGTTGAGGAGTAATGGGTGCAGAGAACTCATGAAATATTCCTTCAGAAATACAGAAATCAGAGAACTTACCATTCTCAAACTCCTTCCCATGGTCACTTCTGATTCTAACAATTCCACAATCCTTTTCTCTCTGAAGTTGTAAGCAAAGATCTTTGAATTTTTCAAAGGTGTCTGATTTCTCCTTAATGAAATTTATCCAAGTATATCTAGAAAAATCATCAACAACAACAAAAGCATACTTCTTACCACCTAAGCTTTCGACTTGCATGGGTCCCATTAAGTCCATGTGTAATAGCTCAAGAACTCTGGATGTGGACAGATGTTGCAGCTTCTGGTGAGGCATCTTGGTCTGTTTTCCTATCTGGCATTCTCCACATATACTTCCTTCCTGAATTTGGAGTTTTGGTAAACCTCTGATGGCTCCTTCAGCAATAGCTTTCTTCATGCTTCTGAGATTCAGATGTCCAAGCTTTTGGTGCCATAGCTTAACTTCATCTTCTTTGGTTATTAGACAAGTAGATAACTTTGCTTTATCTTGAGAGATCCACAAGTAGCAATTGTCCTTTGATCTAACACCTTTCATCAGGATGTCCCCTTCACTGTTAGCAACTAAGCATTCACTCTTAGTAAAGTTGACCTTCATTCCTTGATCGCACAGTTGACTAATACTAATTAAGTTTGCAGTTAATCCTTTCACAAGAAGCACCTTGTCAAGTTTGGGTAGACCTTCTTCCACAAGATTTCCTACACCCTTTATTTCTCCTTTGGCTCCATCCCCAAAAGTCACAAAGCTTGTAGCATAAGGCTTAACGTCAGTCAAGTAATTTTTATCACCAGTCATATGTCTGGAACATCCACTGTCAAAGTACCAATCATTTCTAGATGACACTCTCAGAGAAGTATGAGCAATTTGAGCAATCTCATCAGCTTCTGGTTCTATTTTTCTAGGATCCATAGTGTTGCTTGTGAAATTATCATTTTTCTGCTTCCACTGCTTCTTGGTGATCTTTACTATGGGATCAGGTCTTGGTGAATGGGTCCTGTCTGGGTAACCATGTAATTTGAAACAGAAAGGTCTGATATGTCCTTTTCTTCCACAGTAGTGACATACCCAACCATGATTCCTTCCTTTTGATCTGGGCCTATATTCTGATGCCTGTTGTCTCACCTGATGCTGGGGCATCTGTCTTGACATAGTATGATCATGAGTATTAACAGGTGGCACAAATTGTCTTGCTGGTAATTGTTTCTGCTGAGGCATGGAACTGTAGTCAAACCCAATACCTTTAGAATCTCCAGGTTTCTGTCCTATTTCCAAAATTTCGTCTAAAGCATCAGTACCTTTGTTCATCATCCGCAGTTGCTTGTTCATATTGCCAATCTTGGAAGTAAGTAAGATAACCTCATCATTGAGGTCTGAGTTTATTTTCAGAAGTTTGTCTTTCTCAGCTTGCAAGAGAGTAATGGTCCTCTTTTGTTTTTCTAAAGTTCTACAAACTTCCTCACTTTTGAGATACAGCTCCTTATAAGAATCAGCCAATTCATCATATGTTACCTCTTCATCACTAGATTCATGGTCAGATGTGCACACTCCAGTCAAGGCATTCACATGTTTAGCAGTTTCAGATTCTTCTTCTGATTCATCCTCATCCGTCCAAGACACAGTCATCACCTTCTTTTGTTTCTTCAGATACGTTGCACACTCAGTTCTGATGTGACCAAAACCTTCGCATTCATGGCATTGCACCCCTTTGCTTTGATTGATTTTGTCATCAGTTCTAGGTTTCCTCTGATTGTTGACATTTTTAAAGATGCTGCGACTGTTGTCCGGAGCATTTGTCCTAGGGCGTCTGTCCATCCTCTTCACAACTTTATTAAATTGTTTGCCCAACAACACAATATCTTCAGAGATGCTCTCATCAGTATCTAAATTACTCTCCACATCATCTTCATCAGTGTTGGAGATGAAAGCAATGTTCTTGTCTTTCTTTTCAGATCTTTCATTAACCTTTAACTCAAAAGTTTGAAGAGATCCAATCAACTCATCAACTTTCATATCTCCAATATCTTGGGTCTCCTCGATAGCACATACTTTCATATCAAATTTCTTAGGCAGGGACCTGAGAATTTTGCTTACCAGTTTTTCATCGGATATCTTTTCCCCCAAGGATTCAAACGTGTTAGCATATTCTAGCACATTCATGTGAAAGTCATGAATACTCTCTCCTTCTTTCATTCTCAAATTCTCAAACTGTGTTGTTAGCATTTGTAGCCTTGACTTCTTGACCTTTTGAGTACCTTCATGAGCAGTTCTTAGGATATCCCAAGCTTCCTTGGCAATAGTACATTGTTTAATCAACCTGAACATGTTCTTGTCAACACCATTAAACAAAGCATTTAGGGCTTAGAGTTTCCAATAGCTGCAGTGTCTTCTTCTGTAGACCACTCCTCTTCTGGTTTCAACTCATCAGTATCAACATTATTCGCATCTTTTATTTTAGGAGGGACCCATGCCTTGATCACAGCCTTCCAAGCTCTGCTGTCTAGAGATTTCAAGAATGCTGTCATGCGTGATTTCCAAATGTCATAGTTTGACCCATCCAACAAGGGTGGTCTGTTCACCAGTCCTCCTTCTTTATCCATTGAGCCAGAAACTTCTTTCCCTGGAGCTCACCCACACAGAACAGGGTGCCTGCTCTGATACCAATTGAAATTCCTGGCAACCTGACTGAAATATGCTGTGCACAATGTTGGCACAACTGTCCGAGCGCGTGTCTACTCAGAACTACAATTAAAATAGCACAACGTAACAAAGCACAAATTAAAAGGAACACAGCGGAAATATAAAGTACACAGTGAGTTTGTTAACCCAGTTCGGAGCAACACTCCTACTCTGGGGGATACCAATCCAGGAATGATTCCACTATTATAGTTCTAGTGAAGAGACCAACGCAGACACACTACTTGACTTTGCACCTAGACCCTACCAGTGGCAACTCTATCTAGGAACTCCTAGATATGAGACCCCGTCTCAATTCCTACGAACAACACACACAGTATTGTTATCAAACACACAAAACATAAAACACAACCAAGAGAAACACACGCTAATAACACACACTCACTCCGTACTTAAAAGCTTAGGAGTAGCTTACAAATTACAACTCAAAACAAACTCAGTCCTTAGCTTGAATCAGGGTGATACAAGCAAGGCTCACAATTAACAAACAAAACCCTAAAAACCTTAAAACACACGCTTTGCTAACACACACGGTTTTTAGTTACCCTACTAGGGTTTGCCTTCATGAATATATAGTACTGAAGTAGCACGGGACTGGGCTTCAAAATAGAGCATGGACATTGACCGGTCCAGCTGAAAAACGATCTTCTAGAAATAATAAAAAGCTTCCAAATATAGAACAATATCTTGTGGAACAAATGGCAAGGCAAATAAAACTTCAAGCAAATCTTCAATCAGATACACGCGCCTTGATCAGCAAGCTAGAGGAAAATAAATCTTCAAGCAAATCTTTGGAAGATTGCGTACATAAATATAAGGCGCTAGCTGGCGCGAAAACACAACTCACGTAATGCTGTTCCATATGCTACCACATCTGTCCCAGCATCTGGCTAGTAGATGTTTTTGCAAAATGTAGCCAATCTACAAAAACCCAACAATGATAAGAAAAAATTGTTGTTTGACAAGAAGGCAATCAACATGCTTCATTCAGCCCTTGGCATGGATGAGTTCTTCCGAATTTCTCAATGCAAAACTGCAAAAGAAATTTGGGACACTCTAGAAGTAACCCATGAAGGCACAGAAGAAGTGAAGAGATCAAAACTGAACACTTTATCACAAGAATATGAATTGTTCAGAATGCAGCCCGGTGAATCAATTCTTGATTTACAAAAGAGATTCTCTCACTTAACAAACCACTTGATGGCTCTTGGAAAGACTTTCACAAATGATGAATTAAATCTCAAAGTCCTTAGATCATTAACAAGGGTTTGGCAACCAAAGGTGACTGCAATATCAGAAAAGAAAAGTCTTTCTAAAATGACTTCTGCCGCTTTGTTTGGTAAACTCCAAGAACATGAAATGGTTGGAAGATTGGAAAAGCATGAAGGGCAAGAGAAGAAGAACAAAAGCATTGCTCTAAGAGTTGAGTCAAAACAACAAAATGAAGGAGAAAGTTCTGATGAAGGTGAGACCATCAATCTTCTTGCAAAAAGTTTTAAAAAATTTCTTAAAAAGGACAAGTCCTTCAAGTTTGGTAATAAAAGAAAATCTTTCAAGAAGAATGAGGGCTCTACGTCAAACCAAAACATTACATGTTTTGGATGTGGGAAAGAAGGTCACATGAAAGCAAATTGTCCATCTTTTACAAACAAAAATGGTGACAAAGGAAAGAAAGAATTCAAGCAAAGGAGGGCCTACATTGCATGGGAAGAAAATGACATAAGTTCATCTTCTGAATCAGAGGATGAAGAGTATGCAAATCTTGCACTAATGGCATCTCATCACTCTGATGATGAACAAGAGGTTAGTGATTCTGAACTTGATATTAAACCTTCATATGATGAATTACAAAATGCATTTGATGAATTATATGAAGAATGTAGTAAACTTTCTAAAACTTGTGTAAAACAGAAGAAATTAATTGTTTCACTTGAAAGAAAAGTTTTTGATGCACAAGTGGATTTAGAAAAGGTCAAAAATTCTTCATGTAATAAATGTAAAGAACATGAAACAAAAATTATTAAATTAAATCAAGTAATAAAAAATTTTGAAAAAGGTCACAATAGTTTGGAAGATGTTCTTAGCAAACAAAGAGATTTAAAAATAAAACCGGTCTTGGATTTTCAAATTTTGATAAACCAAGTACAAGTAAAACAATCTTTGTTAAAGCAGGCACAACTTCCAACAACTTAGAAACCAAGAAAATGCATGTTGTTAATTCTTCCAAGAATGTGAATCAAAGAATTAATTCTGAAGGAAGAAATTATTCTAACAATTCCTTTAAAAAAAATAATTCAAATGTTAAGAATAATTTCTACAAAGGAAATAATTTTGGTTCACATCATGGTCATAATTTAACATGTTTCTATTGTAACATAAAAGGCCATACTCCAAATACTTGCTACATAAGAAACGTTGGAGTTCCTTATGGTGAATTTGTTTGGGTAAAGAAAGGAATTACCACACAAGGACCCAAATTACAATGGGTACCTAGAAAGTTCTATTAATTGTTTTGTAGGTACTTGAAGACCATATGAAAATCTTGTCATGTTTAGACCGGGTTCTTCAAGATATAAGACCATATGATATGGTTCGATTTATTATTTATGTGTGGTTAAATTATCTCTGCAACTTTGATGGAGAGATGAACACTTCTTTTTTATTAATGATCATGGTGAAAGGTACACAATTATTTTATATAGATATATGATGTTTTTTTGTCTTCTAAATTCATGTATGGTATTAAATTAATGCATGCATGACTTAGAAACGATTCATGTTTGTGAATTTTGACAAGTATGAATAAGTTTGGTTTATCAGACATATTTGAATGCATATTAAATGTTAATTGTTGTTATTTCATGCTTGCAATGTTTAGCCTAAAACATGAACATTACTTGCTAGTATTTTACTGTTCAAGGGTAAAAAGTTTTGGAATATAATTAATTAATTTAAATAAATATATTATGTCTGAATATTTGACTAATGTTATAACAGTAGCATATGTGACTTGTGAAAAAATATCAATTGGATGCTTTAATGATGCTATTATTTTGTGTGAGAAATCATTGTATTTAAAATATTTATCTCATATGATATGTGCAAAATAATGTCAAGGATTGAATATTCATTGTGAAGAAGATAAGTTATTTTTATATAAAGTTTATTATTTCCTTTCTATTTCGACCCTTTGGATCTTATCCTTTCTTTCTTCTTTTTGATGATGTCAAAAGGGGGAGAAAGTGTATGTTTGTGTTTTGTTCTTAAATTGTTTAAGGTTATCCAATTGCAAATCAAAGGGGGAGATATACAAGACAGGGGGAGCTTTCTTTGCACATCAATGTCAACATGATATGGTTTGTCATCATCAAAAAGGGGGAGATTGTGAAGAAGATTTCCTTCCTTGTGACTTGGCTGGGTTTTGATGATTACAAGACTACATCACAAAAAGAAGAAAGCTTATGGAGGCTCATGGATCAAGATGATGAACAAGCTTAAGGACTTAGGGTTTTAAATTATAATCATTGTAAGTATGGTCCTTATCTTTTGATTTATCATTCTTAACTTATGGAACAACTTAGAATGCTCAGAAAATAATTACAAACATTTTTATAAGCCTCCATATGAAGCAATGCTAAAAATCTCATTAAAATAAATCACACACTCACAATGATTTTCATTTAAATGTGATTTTGAATTAAAATGTTTTTGGAAGAAAAACCATAATTGATTTTGGAAAATCGCATATTTATTTATGACATTAGAAACATTTTTTAGCATGTTTTTTGAATAATCAATTATGTATTAAAATATATTTCATGTCATATTTTTGCCATACTTAATTGACTCATTTGATTTTGGTACCGTTGGCTTTAACAAGCAGTTTATATTTGGCCATTTTATTGCCTATTAATCAATTTGGATTCAACGGCTATTTCTTAAAATGCAACGGCTACTTCTAATTTATTTTACCAATCAGCCACATTTCTTTTAAATGATTTTTCATTCTCATTTTATGAATGGGTGCCATTTTAAATTTGTGCCTTTTCATTTTAAACCATTTTTGAAATGTAGTATTGCTTCATAAACATCTTTTTAGCCTCTATAAAATTCAATTGAGAATCAAAGCAATAAAAAAAGACAACAACTTTCAAATTCTAAATTGCTATTTTCAATATCACATACTTACAAACTTTCATTATCCTTGTTAGAAAACTTTGAACACACTTTCATATCATTATAAAAGTTTTCTGAGCACTAAGTTATAATCTGTTAAAGTGATATTGAGAAAGATAACAGCCATACAATTTATTATTCTTCAAAAACCATTGTTGTGAATTCTTGCCATAGTTTTGGTGAGAATGGTTGAAAGATAGTGGGGTGCTATCTTGTGTATGTTAGAAAGATTGTTAGGGGGTCTTGGGGAGAGATTGCTTGTAACAAAGATTCTAACATAGTGAATTCCTCACAGGGTTGTGGGGGAGTGGAGTACCAGTAGGGGAACCACTATAAATTCCTTGTGTCCATCTTCTTCTTCCCTACACTCTTTATTTTTCCAAGCATTCGTTCATACATTCATACAAAATTCCGGAAAAATTTACAAGAACACAATAAACCAGAAAAATTATCCATTAAAAGTCATACAACCTAATTCACCCCCCCTCTTAGGTTGCACTCTGAAATTACAGATGTCTCTGAAAAATTGATGTCTACTGCTTTAACATAACAGCCTCTACCATTAAATTATATCTTAATCAGTTTCAACTTAAATCCAATTATCAACAAAAATGGTATTTTCAGATTCTAATGATGAGACGAAATACAAGTTCAAAATAGAAATGAGGGATTAGTGATTTATACATATTTTTGTCCAAATATAAAATCAAACCATAAATAAAACTAACTCATAGGTAAATTATAAGATTAGATTTGAATTTCAAAGAACAAAAGATTAGGGTTTCAGAAAAATTAGGAATTCAGGGTTTTAGTAAAATACCTAGAAGAAAAAATGACCCATTTTGTTTGGACGGCTGATGAAGGAAGAGAGGAGAGGACGGCTGATGAAGGACGGTGAGAAGGACGGCCCAATTCGGCTGATCAAGGACGGCGGCGCTGAAGGACGGTGAGAAGGGTGAGCGGTGAGCGTACTGAGAAGGGTGAGCGGTGAGCGGTGAGCCAGGAACGGTGGAACAACCCAGGAGCTAGGAGCGGTGAGCGTACTGAGAATACGTGCGGTGGTTAAGTTAATTTGGGGGAAAAAAATTTGATTTTAGGGTTTCTCATAAAAGAGGGGGAATGTTAGTACCAGAGGAGGGAAAGCTAAAAGTTAATTTCAATATTGGTTTGTGAGGGATTAATTCCCTCACTAACTATGTAGTTGAAATTAGTGATGGATTTAGTGAGGGAAAAATTAGAGAAGGAGAAATTCCGTCTCAAATTCCGCAACAAAAGTTTAACTCATCAATTTTGTGAGGGATTTAGTGACGGAATTTTTGTGAGGGAATTTTTGTGAGGGATAATTAATCTTTTCCGTCACTAATGTTTGTCCACTCGATTTTTGTGGTGAATATGAAATTCCATCTCTAAATCCGTCACAATTAGTGAGGGATTTTTTTTCCCTCCCTAAAATCTGTCTCTAATTTGCATTTTTCTAGTAGTGTAAGTAATAACGAGTTTTCCATGTTTTTGACATACTGTACTTCGTGTTTTATATTTCATCTGTCCAATGAGGAATTGATGGAGGCAACGATGGTGGAAGATGCTTCGGTACGGTGGCGATGAGTCTTCGAGGTGGAACAGAAGGTGCCTGTAGGCACGTTAACACTCCGACGATCAAGTTAGTATTAGAACTGAGAAAAAGTGCGTGAAAAGTGTGGGTAAATTGAATCGTACCTTGGGGGTGAAGCTAACTCACCCTTATATAGACGTGTGTGAGAATAACTGCTTCCGTGATATGCGGCGTGTGATTATGAGGACACGTGTATGGTGTCCGATGCACTTGGGCGTGCTCTGGTGAGGTGACGTACGCTGATATTGGCATGTTCCTTCAGGCGATGCACCCTGGTCTGGTGGACGTTTAATCCACGTGTCACTGTTGGATTGGCCTTCTGGCCGGTCCATAACAGTTGCCCCCAAGCCGTTAATGCCTTTATGGCGCAATGGTTTAATCATGTGAGGCGTTCACCGGGGTGTTCTCAGATATCGGGCACCCTTAAGGGTTTTGAGGAAGTTCTGCGGCCTCCCTTTTGTTGGAGATGATGGCGTCCTGGATCAGCGAGTGGGGGTAGTTGTATTTAATGTCTTGAACCGAACGTTTCAGATATGATGACTCTTTAGCTTTACTTTCCACGTGTCAGTTTCGTGAGCCACATGTGCGTCAGGGGAAGTGCCTTACGCGCACGTTGCTTGAGTGCACTTCTTTGCTCGAGGCTGATTCCCACCCATTGGATCGCGACATTCAAGTTCCCCTTCATCTGGGTCGTCGACTTGTTAGGTTCATAGCCTATTTAAAGGGGGGAACTCCTTTCCTTCTCTTCTCCCTCTAACTTTTCCCCGAATCTTTTGTAATTACTTCCCTTGTTATCTTTTTCCCAGTCACATCTCTCCCCTAGTCCTTTCTGGGCCCAGAGGGAAGGATGGGTTTCTTGTTCTGTGAATTCTGGAAATCTGATGGATTCATCATCAAGCGACTCTTCACTTCCTAGTGGTTATCAGGGTGTTGATCTTGGTGGACGTTGTCGTTGTTTCGGAGTTGGTCCGGTCTTCTCCTTCGTTGTTTTGGGGAACCATTCTGCAACTATGGGCCCTAACGGTGGTACTCCTTCCTTTGAGGTGAAGGTGTCTCACGCCAAGCTGTTTTTCATAGGAGTTTGGTCTCGTGCATCTGCCACGAGGATGTACGTTGGGGTTGAGGAGACTAGGTTGGCCAAGAAACTTGCAAAGATTAAGGAAGAACAGGGGATTATAGCTGAGGTTGCTGATTTGATGCAAGAAATTACGGTGGAAACTTTCGGGTATTGTGACGAAGACTGGGATTTTACGATGTGTCTCCGCCTTCACCTAGTATCCAGAATCATTCAGTTTGATGGGACTAGGCTTCCTCCTTGCGAGTTTTGTGTCGCCAGGTTTGCTCTTAATGTTAACAATTATGCCTGTCCATGGTCAGGCATGGCCCTCATCCTTCTTTTTTAGATTACCGCTGAACGGAGTGAAGCGTGCCTTGACAGGCGCGCTTGTTCGCCTCCCTTTATTGTTTATGTAAATTCCGCTGCGGTGGCCCCTCTTGCAATGATTTGAACGTTTTAATGAAAAGAGGTGTTTTTGTCCATCGTCATCGTCACCATCATCCCGATTATCATTATCAAATTCAGCCCCAGATAAAACACCTTATTCATCATTAACGGTAACCTACCTTGGATTATTTTAACTTCCTCCTAATTTAATATTGCCTCCACCACTTTGCACATCATTATTAGCAACATTAGTTTCCACAATATTTCGATACGCAACAAGAGAAGGTCGTCTATGAAGGAAGAAGAAATGTCGTCGACGAATATGAGTATGACCTGAATTCTTCTATCTTTAGTGAGAGTGAGGGTTTTGTTTCTAAATTGAGAGTTTGATCGAAAAAGAAAAGAGGTTTCTAGGTTTTTCTCTTTTCAAATTTTGTTTAGTTTGAGCTTTTTTTAAAAAAAAAAATTCAAAAAAACTCATTGACTCATAAACTCGTCATAGACTCGTGAGTCTATGCGAGTTTGTACGAGTCTAACGAGTCTACCACAAAAACGACTCTATGAACGATTCCACTCATTTTAGCCTTCTAGACTCGTAAACTCGTACGAGTCTACGAGTCTACTTGCTAGTTTGAAAACCATGATTGAATAAATTACCATATCATGTCCCAATTTATTATTTTGATTTTTTGAAACCGTAAAATATTATTATATGAACACAATCATAAGCACATGTGGTGCCCAAACAAGCATCGAAAATATAGCATAACACAAGCCAGGAAGTCACAAAAACTCAAGTTGCATCTACCAAATGCTAAAGTAAAAAACAAACAACAAAACACACTTACACTAACACAACCTCCGAGACCATCAACAAAACCAAAACTGCAACATACAAACTAACATGCTTCACCTAAAAAAACTAGAAAACCATAAACGAAGATAGCCTACAACTAAATAAACTGCAAAAAAAAAAAAAAAAAAAACATAAAAATCAATACAAAACAATAACGCTTAATTGCATGTTTGGTCTCTTATCTTTATTTTAGGTTTCAAGTTGGTCCCATTTGTTTTAAACGTTTCAAGTTGGTCCAAGCAGTGTGTCTAGGAGGTATTCTCGTCGTTTTCCATGCAATTCCAATTTGAATCTGAATGTGAACATAATTGGAGCTCAAATTTTAATAGAAACTCCTACGTTCAGGTGTAAAAAGTCAACTTGAAAGGGACCAACTTATGCTAACGTTGCAAACAAAAGGGACCAACTTGAAAACATTTAAAACAAAAGGGACCAACATGAAACCTAAAATAAACGTTTTGGACCAACTTGAAACGTTTAGAACAAAAGGGACCAACTTGAAATCTAAAATAAACGTAAGGGACTAAACATGCAATTAAGCCTGAAGACCATAAGCAGGGTGAAATACAAATCGATCCATTAGAGAGAAACACTGAAATGAGACATCATCCCTCTGCTTGATCCCCATTGCAATGACAGAAGTTTGTTTTTGTACATTGCTTCCTTCATTTCCTTGTTCCCATTTGCAAACATTATCCCATTTCTAGTAGCCCAACTAGTTGTGTGGAAAATAAGCCAAATACCCTTTCTTAATTTTTTTGTTTCTGGTCGCATCACTTAAGCACTCGAATAAGGTGAACAAATTAGGAGATAAAACCACGATCAATCATGTAACACCTAATATTCCATACTTAAAGGATTTAGAGAAATACCCGTTTTCAAAGTGGAAAAGCATTGATTTCTTCAATATTTCTATTAAAGACCTTGGAAAAAGGTTCACAATTTGGAATTTACACTTATACTTTTAAATGTGGAAATAACAAATCTTAATTCTAGACTCTAACATCATCCAGATTCGACATAAAATATCGACGGTTGACGAACTACTAGATACTCCTCGATCATCCAATGTGCACTGCTAAACATGGATATATCGCCTCAAAAACATAGTGAGCAAAACACAATAACATGAAATTTAATAATTAGTCCAATGATGTTTTCCCGCCACGCCGGTGTGTTGAACATAAAAAATCGGTTGTGAAATTTAACCTTTACCACGAGCATTTCAATAGATTTAAATCATAATTAGTTTTAGATATAATATTCGAGTCCCTTAGGCTTTAGAACTAAAAAATAAACACAATTTCTAGTCTATAATCTAACTATAAGATTCATTTCGTTTGTTCATTTCGTGCGTCTACAACTTCCCTTGAGTACGGGTTTACTCAATAGAGAGTTACCTAGTAAATTATACTTAAAAGCGGAAGATGACGCCCCACCTATTACTTTACTGTAATCGTAAGATAAAATATTCATGTTTTCCGATGTTATATTTTTTTTGAGGGATTGAGTTTACTTAATGTTATCTTTATGAACTACATAATATACAAATAAATAGTTTATATTGGGGTTTCATTCCCTAATCACATCATTTATCATATACATTAGAATATCAATCTCATTCTAAGTGCAATTATCTACTCCGATCATGCAATTAAAACAATGTCATTATAGATTAAGATTAATAATATGCAACTTGTAACCCATTCTTCTCTATCAATACGCAATGAAATTTAGGGAGACTAAAGTCTATTTCGAAAATAATTAAGCATGGAAGAGGATTGGAACTACTATAGAGTTTAATGGATTGAACTACTTTGATGAAACTCCTCTTGGCAATACAACAATGTTCGGTTCAATCACTACAACTTCACCTCTTGAAGCTTAAAAGGTTAGTCCATCCTAGTTTTTCTTATCTTAGGCATTTGTTTCCTGAATTTTCTAAAGAAATAAATTCCTCACAATATCATAGTGAAACGTCTCATTTAGCTAAAGATCATAATGTGTCTTTTAATTCAAGAGCTTATTGCGCTTCCAAATAGTTTTATCTAACAAAGTGATGTCTAAGGTTCTTTAAATATTAAAATTTTATCTAAAAAAAATGGTTCATGACATTAATTGATGATCATATACGGGTGTGTTGGGTTTATCTCATGGAAAAAAAATTCATAAGTTGAACATAGGTTTCAAGATTTTTTTTTAACATGATTAAAAGTCAGTTTTAAAACATTGTTAACATTCTAAAGTCTAACAATAGCACTAAATACTTTTACAAATATTTATGTACATTCGTAGTCATTAAGGGGATAATTCATCAATCACCTTGTCGTTATACTCAACAACAAAATGGTAATCTTGAAGTAAAAATAGACATCTACTAGAACTCTAGAAGTTACTAGGATGTGTTTAGGTTTCCATATAATTAATTGATTATTATGTTGAGCTTTGATTTATGAAATGAGTTGCACACATGTACCTTGAGCATCCATTGGCAATGTGTTAGCATGCACTGATGAAGAAAAAGAGTTTTTGACCCCCAACTTGTATAGGTACACCTTTGATATTTTGTTCATCAAGGTACTTTAGTGAATTCACCTTCCAAGTAAATAAAAAACAAAAAGCACAAAAACGGAAGACAATGTTTAAGTTTTTCGATGCCACTAATAGATCGAACACCAATCTATAAGTTTTATGAAAAACCAATCTTTATTGGAATCATCATATGAGTTTTCTGTCGAACAAATCTGATAGCGAAAACATTGTATATGTGTTTTCTGAATGTGAAAATCAACCGAAAATGTCGATTATGAGTTTTATGAATGCTAGATCCAAACTAGCAAACTGAAAAACTTAAACTCGTGTTTTCCGATATGAATCTTCATACTCTCTCTCTCTCTCTCCCTCCCTCCCTCCCTCCCTCTCCTGGGTAAATGAAAACGATGGAATGCTTGTGAAAAACAAATGAGAAAAAGTGAAGTGTTTTAACTTTATATAAAAGGGCAAAATAAGTAAATCATGGGTGAGGGTATAAATGTAGGGGTGTGGGTTAAAACTTTCCTATATTTATAGCCATTTTGCTCTTTGGTATATCCATGAGCCCACTACTATATTCTACACAAAGCCCATACTAACACATATTTTATGAGCCCATTACTAATACTATATATAGTATTAAATGTACTCCCTCTGTCCTTTTTATAGGAGTAGTTTACAAAAATCACGTGTATTAAGAAAAGTTGTTGGAGTAATAAAGTTGTCTCAAATTGGTGTGACTATTACTAAATTACCAGTCATTAAATATATACTTAATGTTAACTTTTCATATACCAAGACAAATTGATAGTATTAATAAGGGGTATATTTGGAAAAAGTGTAATCAATGCATCTAGGAATTTATATATGATCTTATATTTAGGGACAAAACTTTTTTGTAAACTGCTCCTATAAATAGGGACGGAGGGAGTACTAATAATGAAAATATTATTTAATAAGAGTATATTTAAAACTTTTAAAAAGGTGTTGGTGGTCAAAGAAGGTTACTGCCAAACCTCCACTGTGGCCTCATCGGAGAACCACCGTGTTACATCGTGATCTTGCTAGAGAGCCGCCAGCAGAGCTTCGTCATGGTGTCGTCGGTAGCCGTCGTGTTCCACCATTGATTGGCGTTTATCTCCACTATTCTTATACATAAATACATTTTAGTTTTAATTACAATTATTAATATGATATTTAAATATTTTTAAACTATAAAGAAAATCAGTTTTGGGCCAATAAGATTATATTTGAACCCAATTTATTTTTTTTTTTATTTTGGGTTGATTTTTCTAATAAAGCTTAAGACAAAATATGCTTGGATTATTCACCAAGAGATAAAAATAAAATCAGTTATTAACATATTTTTAAAAATCAGCAAAAAAAATATGTTAACAAAAAATTAATATACATTATTAGATGGATCAGATAGATATTCATTCATTAAAAATATAAACATAGATAGATTTCATGTTCAATGGCTAGATTGGATTGAATCTTTTAAAAGAAATTTTAGTGGATTGTTATTCAATTAGTGGATTGTGTTGATTCATTCATTACCATCCAAATTTAAAGCCATCTATTTGGTCACCCATAATGTTCACTTCTTGATCATTGAAAATGACATTCATTGCCCTAGATCTTAGCTTCGTCAACAAGTTTTCAATCTTTGAAGTATTTTTCTCCTTTTTGCACCATTTCTTCATATTCCTCTTGCAATATCTATCTATTCAAAATAAAAGGAAGAAATAGTAAAATGCATATAATTAAAACATACTGGAGATTGCTATAGTTTATTAAAGAAAACTTAACTATAAATATAGTAAATTATCATGTTATCACCACATCGATTGCACAAAATAATTGGGTAGCACCTGATAACTGATTCAGTAAGAGTGAGACATCGCACAAATGGAAGGATTTTGGCTTTCGATTGACTTAGGGTGTGTTTGTTTCAAGGATTAAATTGACAATCATGTGAATAACATTCCCTGGAACATTATTCCTAAGAATATTAATCCTATTAAAATGTTTGGTAATTAATTTAGTGTCTCAGGAATATTTTTAAATAAATTTAATTTATAATTTAAAACAATAAAATAAAAGAGTTAAAATAGTGTGAAAGTGAGAAGTTATGAGTGGTTACCTCTTATTTCCATGGGGATAAAAGATTCCCATACTTTAACATAGGAGTAACAAGTGAAAAAATCATGTGTAAATTTTATTTCTAGGAATAAAATATACCTAGGCATAATTTATGAAAACTTGAAACAAACATGGGAACCAGGATTCTCAATGTCGCATATCCATGAAACAAACACCCCCTTAGTTTTGATCAACCTTGTCTAAATATTTTGGCTTCCCAAAAATTTACCGTCAACTCTTTCCGCTTTTTTGCTTTTTCATAGAATGAAACACCTCTTGAACCACACATATAAACCTGTGTATGTTACACAAAATAAATCACTTATGCACCTTAAAAAAAGTTGCGGAAGACCAAGTAAAGTAAGTTAAAAAAAAATCAACATTTAGTAGCTTCTCCCTCTCCAATTAGTCGGACCTAGTTTTCTCTTCTATTTTCTTTATTGAGGGGGTGGTTTTCGGTCAATTTTTGACCCCAAATCACTTATCTTCATCCCTTTCTCTATTTCAATCTAAATAAGTGATTTTCCAATAGATCTAGTTTTTTTTTTTCTTTTTGATTTTGTTGTCTTAGGCAGCGCTGTGTTGTCTGTCGTCTTTAGCGGCGTTGTTTAATTTTATTCCCGTCTTTTTACAATGTTCATTTGGACCAGCTATTTAATCAATGACTTGGACATCAACGTTGGAGATCCGGAGACATTAGTGTTCCGATCATTTTAATTGTATCATATTATTTGTAGGCATTTTACTGTTTTATGCTATTAACTTGAATGTTGTGAGTTTGCTCGAAATTTATGTTTTTAGCGATATTGAATGATATACTCTATCAATTTGAATGAATGAATATCATTTTATTTTATTTTAAAAGACTAAAGTAAGTTAGGTTGAGAAAGAATAGATGCTTTTGTTTTGAAACTTCTTTAGTTCAATTTTGATTTGTGAAATTTGAAACAATGGGTTGTTGCTTTTAGTCAAGATAGAAATAAATAATTTTTTAAGATTATACAAACGGGAACTTCTACGGTACACCTCACAAATTGAGGTGTACCGGTACTCTTACTTCATAAATTTATATATTAACGATCATTTTATGAAATAAAGAACTATTTGTTAATATTTATATTTTAGAAAACATCATTTCATAAGAAAAAATATCATTTCATTGTTAATAAGAATCATATTAAATTTTTAACATTTTTTCATAAAAAATAATCAATATTCTTTATTATGAGTAATAAAAATTCAAAAAAAGTATATTTTATTTCGTCGACGCTTTTGGTAAATAAGATTTAATTATTATAATTGTCAATGATAGAGAATAATTTTTTTCTTCAAAAAAACAACTCATTTAATTATTAATTTAACGATTTGGTGTACTGGTACACTCAAATTTTGGAATGTACTATAGAATTTGCCTATACAAACTTCGTCTAGTTGATTTTGTCCAAAATTTATCGACGACTATATTTTTTTTTTTCAAGAAGAAAACAACTAGGCTTCTCCTTTCAAAAAAGAGAATAACTACACTTGATACGGATAATTAAAGTGGCCGTCACGTTTGGGTTGATAATTTAAACTACACTTGTCATACCCCAATTTTTGACCTAAAATTTATTTTTTTACTCGTCTTTTTAGTTCGGAATTTTTCGTCGTCTCAGACGAAATTTCGGCAGAGAGATATTTTAAGATACCTCATTTTTTTTCTTTTTAGTCTCGTTGGGGCCCTTTTTTTTATTATTATCATTATTTATTTATTTATTTTACTTTCATTTTTATTCCCTTAAGTGTTTTATTATTATTTTTATTTTATTTTATTATCATTAATATTTTTTGTTATTTACCTTTTTTAAAGGTCTGACTCTTGAATCTGTTTAGGCAAGGATGTTTAGTGAGGAGTGTTTTTGGTTCAGAATTTTAATTTGGTTTTTATTGTCATTTAGACCGTCATTCATTGATCTTAATGATCAGTGATGGCAAAATTAGTATAATTAGGGGCCGAATTCAACTGATCAAAGGGGAGAACACTCACACACAACTCAGTTCACACAAAACACCACCCCAAACTATCCATTCACGGCCACTGTACCCCTGCCCCAACCATTCACGGCCAACAACCACACCACCACAAAGCAAAGCCGAATCACCCTCACACACGAATCACCCAACAACCCAAACCGCGCGGCCAGCAACCACCTAACACACCAACCGCCCACACAACACCTCCTCCTCACCCACTCAACCACACAACACACGAACTCCACCACCATCAAACTCCCAGCCGTACGGCCCACCATAACCCAGCCACTCATCAACCCAAAAAAACAATAACAACATAGCCAGCTCCTCCTCCTTCACACACAAACAAACCGCGTCCCTTTCCCCCAAACTTCCCACAGCCGCGGCCACAACCACCCTCCACCTCTCCATACCACACTCGGCCGTACAACCTCCCCACCCCACACAAACACGCGACCCACATAACCACAAACGAACAGCCCAACAAAACCCCCCAAGTCCGAATCAAAAAGAGGAGAGGTAGAATCCGAATTCCTTTGTTTTTAAGTGTAGATCTAGGGCTTTTAATCTTTCTTTTGAAAAAAATGAGTCTAGAAGTGTGAAGAGGAGAGGGAGGAGAGTTTAAAAAGCAAGTTTTTTTTGAAAAAGGGAGTGAAAACCACTCCGGCGCGGTGGCGCCGCCGGCGGCCGCCGCGCCGGAATCTTTACCGGCCAGGCGTGTTCATAGAGAGAAGGAGGAGGGAGTTTTGAGAGAAGAGGACTTAGAGAGAGAGAGGTGGGGAAGAAATGAGAGAAAAAACAGAATTTGTTTTTATACAACCCAAAAGCCTAAGCCCAATCCATGTGGCCCAGACCCTTTTTTTTTTTCCTTTCTCCATTCTGGTTACTTCCTACACCCTTTTTTTTGCTCACAGCACCCCCTTTTCTTTCTTACTTCTTTTTTTATTTTCTTTATCATTTCTTGCATTTCATTTTTTTTAATTCCTCGTTTTATTTTCATGCATTTTATTTCATGATATTCATCTTATAGTATTTCATGCATTTTTCTTCTATTATTATTTTTCTTTTATTTGCATGCATTTTTATTTCTTTGTTTATATTTAGCATATTTATTTTATCGCATTTGCAATTTTATCTTTATTGTTCCATTTTTATTCTACTAGAATGTACTTAGGTACAATGTAAATATAAATGAGAATTTGCACTGACACTCACTCTATTTATTTTGTTTTATGTCTTTTATTCTTTTATTTTGTTTCGCCTTATAAAAAAAAATACAAAAATATTAGGTTAATTTAATTTTAAATGGGTTTCGTGGTGATCCAACATAACCACGGAAATCCCTCGTTTTTAACTTTTTGTTACGTTTTAGTCTTAGTTAATTAAAAAAAAACAAAAAAATGCAAATAATCAAAAATCACAAAAAAAAATCATTTTTCTAAACAAACCTTGATCTTCAATCAAGTGTCCCTTTTTCTCTTTTATTTTCTTTAAATAACCATTAATCCATTTTAATAACATTTAAATCATTTTCAAAAATTAAAAAAACACAAACCAATCTTATTTTGGCACTTGGCCTTTATTTTATCTTTAAAACCTTTTTCAAAAACCAAAAAACACCTAAACAAATCAAACGGCATTTTTACCCCGAACTACGAGGTTTTGATCCCTCACGGGTACGTAGGCAGAGGACCTTGTCCTTCCAAATCATAAAAAATACAAAAACATTTTCATTTTTTTTCTCACTATTCTAATTCATTCTTTTCTCTTTAAAAAAAAAATAAGCAAGTTATAGCCAAAATAAATAAATAAAATCAAGAGGTTCTCGTAGACTACTACGAACGTTTAGGGTGCTAACATCTTCCCTAAACGTAACTAACCCCCGAACCCTAATCTTTAAGAATGTGGTAATTTAGAATTTTTTTCCACTTTTCCTTTAAAAAATTAAAAGTTCAGTCGTGAAATAAAATTAGTGAGTCAACGCTAATCAATAGCTTGATCTCCGAAAATCACCGCGACAACACTCGACCTCTGTTTTCCCCATTTGACCATATTTAAATTATATAATTCGAAGCTTAAAAATATGCTTCAAATTATATAATCCACTTGTCTAACCTCCATCTATCATTTTCACATTCACATTTCCATAACCTAATATACTAAAGAAAAACCCAAATCCAAATCTTGCTACGCTGCGTCATATTTCAAGTTTAGTTGCTAGAATATATCACATTTAAGACGTTTTCAACATTTAAACAAGATGTTAGTTCATATTTGTTCAAACCTTTTGTGTTTCAATTGCATTTTTTTTCTTCTTCCGGGGTTTTGATAGTTTTAGATTTAAGAAACTCAAAACATGTTCGTTAGTGTTTCGATTTCTAAAATTCGAAATGGGCTTAGGGATCTTGCATTTTGATTTATCTCAAAATTTTATTCATCAATTTTATTTCCCTCTATATTGTAATTTATTTCATATATGGATGCACACCTGACCGTGTTTGTAACGCCCCAAATTTTTTATCCAAGACATTGCCAAATTCTATTAATTTTAAATAATTAAGATTAAATTGTTTAATTAGACTAAGTAAATTTCACAAAAAAATACTTCAAGAATTATTTTAAATTAAAATTTAACAAAACCATATTTTTTACCATGTGTGCTTCTACAATTCAAACACCGTCAACTTTGAAAATTCTTATTTGGTACTTAAAATATTGGTCGTAAGGGTTCAGTATTCCTAAACCACAAAATACAATCATATAGACATAAAAGCACAAGATAAGAAGAATAGTAAAACACCCACCATATAAAAGTCAAAATGTCAATACAAACAAAATAAATAGAATTCTAAACTTTATGCAAATGATGCATGAGATACAACTAGACTATAATCCAGATAACGCCCAATTGCTAATAATATAATCGTGCCATTTGGCACCTAAAGACAAATCGTCCTATTTAGCACTTAATAATAAATCGCTCCATTTGCCACAATAATAAATTGTCCCATTTGACACAATAATAAATTGTCTCATTTGTCCCATTTTGTTATGCATGTATAATTTTTTGAAATGTTATGTTTTGAATTTATTTTTATGTGTGTTGGCAATATCTTGTTTATGTGTGTTGCTAATATAAGCATAGAGTTTGTGTTATCCAATACGTTTTGCTTATAATGTGTTCTCTCGGTGTGTGTATAGTCCGGATTATATAAGTTGAACACATATTTACATGTTCAGTTTATAGAATCTAAAATATATCAATGTAATGAGTCCAAGTGTGGTTAAAATTGGTCTCAAGGGGGTTTGACGTAGTTCAGATTGTATAATTTGAGATGAAAAATTTGTTTCAAATTGCATATGCCAAACCCATAAATCACATGCTTTTTTGTTGTTGAGTCTTAAGGTATGTGATTTATTGGAAAAATATTTGATCTTCTGCATCTTGGTAGCTTCCGGCTTCTATAGTCCAAAAAATTTAAGACACGTTTTGGATTGTATAATTTAAACAGGAGGAAAATTAGGAACTTGAAAGGCGCGAGAAAAGGAGGAGGGGGTGTTAAGAAATTATCTTTAAAGTTTCCCTAGTTTTGCCCGCCTAAGTAAGGTATCAGTGAGATGAGTGTTAGTTGCGAAACAAAAGTAAGTATTTTTAAATTATCGTCTCCTCAGGGATTAGTGCGCTATCTCGAACCGTTCAACAATCGTTATCGTTTTGAGTAAGGGTTTGTACGATTGTTTGCATATAAACTATTGGAACCTAAAAACGGAATTAAAGACGACAACTAATAGGGAATAAAAGCGTTGAGTTCGGAGTTCCTCAATCGAGCATCGAAAATAATCTAAAAATCATGCATATGAATTCTAGCGAAATTATCACGTATCACTCGACAAAGTCATTCGTGTCCAAATGACGTCGTGAGATTGATCGTATCGTTTAATAGACGATTTCCCAAATCTATCAAACGATCCGAAAACATTACGTTCCAATACATTGTGTGATTATCAAAACCAAATTCCGTGTCTAGAATTTCTTGTTTTAATAGAAGATTATTCTAAACCTAGATTCAAAAGTATTTGTCAATAACAATTAAATCAAGCATGAGAATGAAAAGCAAGAATAACTTCAATATCACATAAACTACTAAAATCATATATTTGCATAATCAAAGATTACATCTAAGCTAGATAAAGTACCTCCAATCCCAACAAAGGGAAGTTAGTTGTTCATTTTCATGACAACTATACAAAAGTGTAAAGAAAGATGAAGATCCAAGCCTAAGTTCTTGATTTTCCAAAGAGCCTTAGTTGATTCCACACTCCAATCACTCTTGCTCCATGAAGATCAAAGCTTCTAACCCTATTTTCTATTAAAAACTATATCCTAATAATATTACACACTGTAATAATAATGTTCTAAGCAAAAAAGTATGAAACAAAGCTTAAATACTAAAAGCTGAAAGTGACATCTCGCTCGGCGAGATTTCACTCGCCCGGCGAGATTTGCTGTCTTTGCCAGTGGTTTTCAGCCACGTCTTCAAATCTCCTTAAACCGGCTTGGCTCGCTGAGCGAAATCAAGCTCCCTTGCTCCTGAAAATCCCTGCCTGAGCTCGCCAAGGACTCGCCATTAGCTCGCTCGGCGAGTTTATCAGATTCTTTTCTTCTTGTTTCTTTGCTCAAATCATGTCCTGGCTTGCATTTTCCTGCACAAATGGATGGGGGAAGAAGTAAAAGCAATATTGGGCATTTGATCAGTGATTATGAGCTTTTCTCATGATAACTTGCAAAACAAACTAATTATGTGCTTAAATTAACTATGCTTTTTTACTCATTTTTGGCACTTATCACACTCCCCAACTTAAATCTTTGTTTGTCCTCAAACAAAGGACTCAAAAGAAATGGAAAAGACAAGGCTTTGGACAAAAGTACAATACATGCAAATAAATGAAAAGTTTTCAGATGACAAAATTCAAATGTGGATTGCGCGGACAAGTATGAAGTTTCTCACTAATCTAGATATATACTATGAATGCGGCATAAGTCCTAAACACAAAATTCAAATCATACAATGCAAAGCAATAACATAATTAACAATGAACCACACCTAACACACTTTTTTGAAAGCAAATAAAACAAATTGAATTCATGAAGTGAGGGTTTTGAACACTCATCCGGCAAATCTGCTTACATCTTGATTAAGTTATGTGTCCATCCAAATATCATCTCAAAAAGCACAAAAGCATATATCAAAAGGTCTTTGAGGGTTGTAACTTGGCTTGGTTTCCAAAAGAAATGGCATATGTGGGAAAAATTGAATTCAAAAGGCCAAGCATAGAGGAACATTCTTTCTATTTACACAACTTCCTCCAAAATCTCATTATCAACCCTTGGTGATATACAAATAGTATTACTTTGATCTTGACAACTTTTTCTATTTATTGAATTTTTCTCTTTTTTCTTTTCTTTTTCTTGGTTCCTTTTCTTTCTTTTTTTTTCTTTTCTTTTTCTTTTTCTTTTCTTTGTTCTTTTTCTTGTTGTCAAGATCAATTTTTCAAAGTTCACCGTTACTTGACATACAAAACCTCCTTTTTCTCCCCAACTTATTCAAAATGATACCCTAATTGCATGTTCCCATATCAATCGACAAGGGACAAATAAACATGATGGTTTAGGGTTCAAAATGAAGGTAAAAATATCAGAATCCAATAGTGATTTAACTATGAACTGGATTTTTTTTAAAAACTTGGGCAAATTCATTAAGCATTGTGCTTATGAATATTGACAGTTCATAGTTAAGGATTCTGATTCATTAAGCTCAAATGGGGTTATCAGATGCTCACTCTCTCACCGGGTTGGCTTTTTGTGGTCAAGTGTTTCTACTCATTTTCAAAACAATGCCTTGATCATTTCTGTGCTTTCATACAATTCAAAACAATTAGCAGATTTAACATAAAACAACCAAGTAAAACAATAAATGCCGGTCTCCTGCATATATGTAAAGCACTTGAGGATTCCTCACATTTAGGCTAGTTCTAAGTGGTTCACATAATAAGCATGTTATCGCGTAAAACTGTATGAGATAAATTTTGTGCAAAGTACTCATTTCAAATTCAAGTACACACCTAGAAAAGCAAGAAACAAGTACCTTGGCTTTGCACTTTCAAACAATTTTCTATCATTATCATTATCATGCATCTGATACTTTGCTTAACGAGCTTATCAGTAAGTGTCGCTCAGCGAAGTAATATCTCGCTCCGCGAGAATGACAGATTTCAGAATTTTCAAAAATGCAGCATTTCAAAAGACTTGTCAATTTTAGCTTTACCTAAAGTTACTAAAAAGCATTAATAAAGCATAAAAACTTACAAAATTGGGTTGCCTCCAAACAAGCGCTTGTTTTACGTCGTTAGCTCGATGCTTGTTTCGTTAGGGTGGCCAAAATGAGACGGAACGCACATCAACCTTAGTATTCCTTTGCTTTGGGAGGAATTCCATGAATTTGAAGTATAGCTGGTGTGGAGTCCATAACCTCCCTATCCAGAATATATTGAGCAAGGAACATATGTCATCTATTGCACACTCAAGTTCTACCTTGCTCACTTTAATCCCCTTCTTTTCACAAGTTTCTTCCTTGTTAAGAAACTGTTCTGTTTTCTCAATATCCATCACTTGTTCACTATCAACAGTTCTGGCCTCTTCAGATTCTGACCTTTCTTGAGGAAGTTCTAATTTGTGTGGTATCTCTATTTCTTCCACTAATTCCTTTATACCACATCCTTCTAACATTAACTCTTCCTCACTTTCATCAACATCTTCTTCAACAATCTCTCCAAACTCCAAAGTGGATTGATTGTTGGTCTGAACATCCATGATTCCTGGTAGAAAATTTAATCGAACTTGCAAAATCTCCAATTGGCATGATAAAGCTCTCAATCTATGGTTGGTATTTTGCATGTTGATCATGGATTGTTGCATGAACATATTCAAAGTATTTTCCGTTCTTGACCTTTGTTCATCTTCAGACGGATATTGTTGATACTGTTGATAGGATTCATACTCGTATGGAGTATAGAAGTTGAAATAATCATGATGATCAGCCATGATTTCGTTTATGTTGAGAATCTGAAACAAGTGTAACTAACAAGAAATTTTTCTTTGTATAACAAAGAGGGTTAATGCAAACACAATTTAACAATGTACAAAAGAGAAGAAAAATATTAACAAGATATATACAAATGCTCAAAACAATACAAATTGTTGCGATGCTCAAAATATCTAAACACTAATCCCCGGCAATGGCGCCATTTTGTTAGTTGCGTAACAAAAGTAAGTATTTTTAAATTATCGTCTCCTCAGGGATTAGTGCGCTATCTCGAACCGTTCAACAATCGTTATCGTTTTGAGTAAGGGTTTGTACGATTGTTTGCATATAAACTATTGGAACCTAAAAACGGAAATAAAGACGACAACTAATAGGGAATAAAAGCGTTGAGATCGGAATTCCTCAATCGAGCATCGAAAATAATCTAAAAATCATGCATATGAATTTTAGCGAAATTATCACATATCACTCGACAAAGTCATTCGTGTCCAAATGACGTCGTGAGATTGATCGTATCGTTTAATAGACGATTTCCCAATCTATCAAACGATCCAAAAGCATTACGTTCCAATACTTTGTGTGATTATCAAAACCAAATTCCATGTCTAGAATTTCTTGTTTTAATAGAAGATTATTCTAAACCTAGATTCAAAAGTATTTATCAATAACAATTAAATCAAGCATGAGAATGAAAAGCAAGAATAACTTCAATATCACATAAACTACTAGAATCATATATTTGCATAATCAAAGATTACATCTAAGCTAGATAAAGTACCTCCAATCCCAATAAAGGGAAGTTAGTTGTTCATTTTCATGACAACTATACAAAAGTGTAAAGAAAGATGAAGATCCAAGCCTAAGTTCTTGATTTCCCAAAGAGCCTTAGTTGATTCCACACTCCAATCACTCTTGCTCCATGAAGATCAAAGCTTCTAACCCTATTTTCTATCTAAAAACTATATCCTAATAATATTACACACTGTAATAATAATGTTCTAAGCAAAAAAGTATGAAACAAAGCTTAAATACTAAAAGTTGAAAGTGACATCTCGCTCGGCGAGATTTCACTCGCCTGGCGAGATTTGCTGTCTTTGCCAGTGGTTTTCAGCCACGTCTTCAAATCTCTTAAACCGGCTTGGCTCGCTGAGCGAAATTTATCTCGCTGAGCGAAATCAAGCTCCCCTGCTCCTGAAAATCCCTGCCTGAGCTCGCCAAGGACTCGTCATTAGCTCGCTCGGCGAGTTTATCAGATTCTTTTCTTCTTGTTTCTTTGCTCAAATCATGTCCTGGCTTGCATTTTCCTGCACAAATGGATGGGGGAAGAAGTAAAAGCAATATTGGGCATTTGATCAGTGATTATGAGCTTTTCTCATGATAACTTGCAAAACAAACTACTTATGTGCTTAAATTAACTATGCTTTTTTACTCATTTTTGGCACTTATCAATGAGAAAATTACTCTTCTAACTTACGAAATCGCTCAAAAACATAATCCATCAGCAGTTAATTGTCGTTCGGATTTCCGGCGGTAGTTAAGTGTCGTGAGACACTTTTTTTAGAGGTTCAATCACTTTATAAATTGGTTTAACTGATCTTAAAAGTGTCCAACGACATTAAACTGCAGTTGGAAAGCCGAACGACAGTTAACTGCCGCTGGGCCAATGACAGTTGAAAAAAAAAAGCAATTTAAGAAGTGAGAAGAGTAATTTTCTTGAGATAAGAAGTTCAATTTAAAGGTCCAATTCCTTGGACCATACAATGTTTGGGTTTTGAATGGATTTCAACGATAAACGTCAGCCCTCCCATGTTGTTAACAAAAATGGAACGATATTAACAGAAATGGCCAAGGCCATATGCCCATAGGGGGCCCAAATTTTTATTTATTGAGGGGGCATATATAGAAATACTTGATTTAAAGGGGTATATATAGCAATGAGCGCAAAGAGGGGCTAAACATTTTCCAGACTTCAGTCCATCAACCGTTTCACCCTTTTTTTTACAACTCAACATCATTTCATTTTCACACCCCCCAATCATTTTCACCCCCCCAACATTTCATTTGCCAAAACTCAAAAATTAGAAGTAAAACGTAAATTGTAGATGCAATACATAAAACACAAAATATCTACACCTTCCCAGAGACCAAATTTGGTTTTTATTTTGAGGATGCTATTTGGTGTTTCAGATTGAAGCTAACCTGAATTTGTATTTAGATTTCATAATATAATATGACTTTCATCATAAAAGTTTTATGTTTGAGACGTCAAATTTGGTCTTATGTGATTTTTGATAAGTAACATATCATATTCTATTGACAAATGATAAAAGGTTTTCATGTTCCTGAGTATGAGGGAAGTGTATTTTATAATATTATGGATTTATGGTGACGAATGATGATGAAACTCTTTGAGAAATTTTAGAGTTAATAAATCAATTGAATTACCAAACCAGATAATGAAACTTATATAAAGTTTGGTATGTTCATTATAGTTTTACTAAGTTTTGTTGGGTTTGGTTTCTCCCGCACAATTATTTATTTGTTGGGTTTGGTTCTTCCCGGCCAATTATTTATTTGTTTTGTTATTCTTTTTTATTAATAATATATAGGACGGGATGCATTTGACACACGATGTTTTGGAGTGTCAGCATGGTTGAGATTTCAAAACATCGTATGGTGACCACCATGATTAATACATATCTCATTCACCGTTTATAAAAAAATTATGATATATTATATAAGGGGTCCTTTCCTCAAACTTTGCCTAATACTCATAAAATGCTAGAAATATGTCTGATCAACATCATATTGGTCGAGTGAAATTAGACTCAGAACCCTAAAACAATTTCTCGAGTTCAAATAATGATTGGCAACACTGGGTAGTTATGCATGGGAATGAGAGGGTGGCGGTGGAGGATGTGTGGGGTATAGGGAAAGCAATCGGTGTTAAGTTTATTGGAGATACTCACAATATGTTTAGTGTGCTCTTTAGAGCAAGGAAAGTAAGAGGGAGTCAAAAAATTTGGTGAAGGGGAGGGAAGGAGGGTCGGGTGTGGAGGTTTGATGAAGCTCTTATCTTGGAATGTCAGGGGGTTGGGTGGGGCTGAAAAGAGAAAGGAGGACAGTCAGTTGGTAGGGGAGAAAAACCCGTTTATTTTGTGTATTCATGAAACTAAGATGGCGGTGTGTGATGATTTTTTATGTGCGTTGATGTGGGGTAATTCTGCTCATGCTTTCTCCTTTCGCCCTTCAGTCAGGGCGTCGGTATGACATTATGGGACTGTTCAGAGGTGGAGGTGTGGGCGACTGTTAATTGTGAGCATTACTTGATGATTCATGGCAAGTTTATTAAATCAAATGAGGATATTTTCTTGTTTAATGTTTATGCGCCTTGTGATCCTCTGGCGAAGCAAGTTTTGTGGGACTCTCTTTCGGCCCAGTTACTTAGGTTGGGTGGGAAAAAGGTCTGTGTTTGTGGGGATTTTAATGAAGTCAGGTTGTGGGGGAAAGGCGTTCTGGTAGGGATGGTTATGTGTCCTTGGATTACATCCCTTTTTGAAATTCTTGCGCTGTAAAATCCTGATCCTGAACGTAATGCGAAGTACACAGTTTCAACATTGAGCTACTGATCAATACAAATAACAAGGAAAGAAATAACAGACAGAAAGTAAAAGGCACAAGATGTTTGTTAACCCAGTTCGGTGACAAACACACCTACATCTGGAGGCTACCAAGCCAGGAAAGAAATCCACTATATTAGTATCAATTCAAAGTCCTATGTGAACAACCTCCGGTTCACCGCCTTCTCACTTAATCACTACCCGTGGTATTTCTACCTAGGAACTCCTAGATATGAGACCCCTCTCACTTCCCCTCAAACAATCACTGCCCCAGTGATCTTAGACTCAAATAACGATCAAAGACGGAGACACACTCCAAACACATAAAAGTCACTCTTGCTTAAAAGTTTCAAGTGATCTACAATTACAACTCAATAAACACAGTCCTAAGCTTGCATCAAGGTGACACAAGAAAGGCTCACAATTAACAGATTCGAAACCTAAGAATACTCTTTCTATGATGGCTTCAGTTTCAGTTAATTTCTTCCATAGTGGCATCTTCTATTTATAGCCTTCAGCAGCAAATATATTTGAATCAAATATTCTTCTCAGAAATATATTGACACAAATATTCTTCAGAAATATATTTTCCAAAGATCTCTTTGAAAATATATTCACAAATAAAAATATTCAATCTGAAAAATATATCTCACGAAAATATCTTCCTTCTGGAAACACACGCAGCTTGGAGAACAAGTAACATGAATTCTTCAATCAAATCTTCAAAAGATCAGGTGAGAAAATAAACAGCTCCAAGGCGCGAAATCAGGAGTACAGTAAAATGCTTCTGAAGGTACTTCTGAAGAAGTGCTTCTGAAGGTTCAGCTTCTGAAGATTCAGCTTCTGAATGTTCAGCTTTTGAAGTTCTGCTTCTGAAGATTCAGCTTCTGAAGGTTCAGCTTCTGAGGTTCTGCGTCTGAAGACTCAGCTTCTGAGGTTCTGCTTCTGAAGACGAACATCTTGCTTGTATATTTGATTTTAGCAAAAATGAAGCCAACAACCAAATATCCAACACTTTTAATCAATTTATTGATAATAATGTCTTGGTCGATTTACCGTTATGAGGCCGTAAACATACTTTGTTTAAGGGGGATGGTATCACTATGATTCGGTTGGACATGTTTCTGCTCTCAGAGGAGTGGTGTTTGGAATGGCCTAACTTTTTGCAGGTTGCTCACTTGAGAGGTTTGTCTGATCATTGTCCTCTGATGTTGTCTATTGATGAGGAGAATTGGGGTCCTAGGCCCTCCCGAATGTTGAAATGTTGGCAAGATATTCCTGGGTACAAGCAGTTTGTTAGTAATAAATGGAAGTCTTTGCATGTTGATGGTTGGGGAGGATATGTGATGAAAGAAAAATTTAAATTAATTAAAGTAGCTTTGAAGGAGTGGCATGTGTCTCATTCGCAAAATTTACCTGGGAAGATTGACTCTCCTAAATCTTGTTTGTTCGTTTTACATTGTAAAGGGGAAGAAGAGGTGTCGACAGTCGATGAAGTAGAGGAAATGCATAGTATTACTTCGGACATCAACTCTTTGTCCCACATTAAATCTAGTATTTGTTGGCAGCACTCCAGGTTGCTTTGGCTCAAAGAAGGTGACGCAAATTCACAATATTTTCATTCGGTCTTGTCCCGCCGCCGGAGGGGTAATGCTCTTAGTTCGATTTTGGTGGATGGTGCTTGGGTGGAGGGCGTGCAGCAGATTCGTGACGTCGTAGTTTCACATTTTGCTACTCATTTTCAGACGCAGAATATGGTTAGACCATGTGTTGATAATCTTCAGTTTCAGACTTTGTCAATTGTGGAGAGTGGTGGTTTGATTAAGCCGTTTACAGAGGAAGAGATCAAAGTAGTTGTGTGGCATTGTGACAGTTATAAGTGTTCAGGACCGGACGATATCAATTTTGGTTTTATCAAGGAGTTTTGGCAGGATATGAAGAATGATGTTTTGAGGTTTATTTTAGAGTTTCATCGGAACGACAAGTTGGCAAAAGGTATTAATACTACTTTCATAGCCCTTATTCCCAAAATTGATAGCCCGCAAAAATTAAATGATTTTCGGCGGATATCTTTGGTGGGGAGTCTCTATAAAATCCTGGCAAAGGTGTTGGCAAACAGGTTACAGTTGGTTATAGATACTGTTATTTTAGAGTCTTCAACAACGTTTGTTAAAGATATACAAATTCTTGATTGGATTCTAATTGCGAATGAGGTGGTAGATGAAGCTCGTAAGTCTCTGAAGGAATTATCATTGTTTAAAGTGGATTTTGAAAAAGCATATGATTCTGTGGACTGGGGGTATTTAGATGCGGTCATGGATAAAATGTCTTTCCCAACCTTATGGCGGAAGTGGATCAGAGAGTGTGTGTCTACAACTACAACTTCTGTGTTAGTTAATGGTAGCCCCATAGTAGAATTCCCTTTGAAGAGGGGATTAAGACAAGGAGACCCCCTTTCTCCTTTTCTTTTTTTGCTGACAGCTGAAGGTTTGAATGTGATGATGCAAGCTATGGTGGAGTCCAATATTTTTACAGGGTACTCAGTTGGATCTCTCAATTCAACCGTCATTTCCCATCTTCAGTTTGATGATGACACGTTACTGTTAGGGGTCAAAAGTTGGGGAATGTTCGAGCTTTGTGGGCCGTTCTTGTTCTTTTTGAGGTGATGTCAATTTTGAAGGTAAATTTTAATAAGAGCATGCTGGTTGGGGTAAACATTGCTGATTATTGGTTGGGGGAGGCTGCCGCAGTTTTGGGGTGTAAGGTGGGCAAGGTGCCTTTTTTGTATTTGGGTCTTCCTATTGGTGGTGTGCCGCGGCGTTTGAAATTTTGGGAGCCGGTTCTAAATCGCATTAAATCTAGATTGTCTGGTTGGAAGAGCCGTTTTCTGTCTTTTGGTGGACGTTTGATTCTCCTTAAGTTTATCCTTACTTCGTTACATGTTTATGCTCTCTTCTTCTTCAAAGCTCCGTCAGGTATAATCTCTTCTATTGAATCTCTTTTAAATAAATTTTTTTAGGGAAGGAGTGAGGAACATAGGAAAATTTCTTGGATTGGTTGGAAAAATGGTTGTTGAGATAAGGAGCATGGAGGTTTGGGGGTTAGGCAAACGAGGGAGTTTAACATTGCTTTGTTAGGAAAATGGTGTTAGAGGATGTTAGTTGATAGAAGATGTTTGTGGTATAGGGTATTGGTGGCTCGTTATGGTGAGGATCGAGGTAGGGAGGTTGGAGGATGGGGGCCGGAGTGGTTCTTCGTGGTGGAGGGAGGTTGTGAAAATTCGTGATGGTGGAGGTGTTGATGGGGGTGGGTGGTTTGAGGAGAATATTGTGAGAAATGTTGGTAATGGTGTGGATACTTTCTTCTGGATGGATCAATGGTTGGGAGATTCTCTCTTGTGTGTGCGGTATAGCCGCCTTTTTAACTTAGGTGTGAATAAGTCGAGTTCGATGGCGGCAATGTGTGATTTAGGTTGGGAGGAAGGCGGGGCGGCTTGGCAGGGGTGCCGTCGGTTAGGGGCATAGGAGCAGGATTTGTTAGGCGAGTGCAGTATTTTACTTCACGATATTTCTTTGCAGTATAATTCTACAGATCAGTGGCAGTGGTGGCTTGATCCTATTGGCGGTTACTCGGTTAGGGGTGTGTACAGGATGCTCATTAGCCAGGAGACCCCAAGCTCTGATGTTATTACATATTTTATTTGGCATACAGGTTCCGTTGAAGGTTTCGATTTTGGCTAGGAGACTCCTTCGGAACAGGTGACCGACGATGGATAATCTGATGGCGCGCGACGTTATTTCTCATGATAATCAACTATGTGTGACTGGGGTGTGGAGGGTTAGAGACTGTTCAGCATCTGTTCTTGTCTTGTCCTTGCTTCGCTTCTCTGTGGGGCCCTGCACGGTCTTGGCTTGGCATATCTACGGCCGATCCGTCGCATCTTCAGGAGCATGCTATTCAGTTTACTCATTCTTCAGGTGGTTTGAGAGCTCGTCGTTCCTTTTTGTAGCTTGTTTGGCTTTGTTGCATTTGGGTTTTGTGAATGAAAGCAACAACCGAATATTTAAGAACATTGAAAGTCCTATCCATAAATTGCTAGATAAAGTGAAGCTACATTCATTTTGGTGGATGAAGACTACTAATATTAATATTTGTCTAAATGTTCATATGTGGTGGTTGAGCCCGTTTGTTTGTCTGGGCATCAGCTAATTTGTTATATTTTCGCTATCTTTGTGACTCGATCACTTGTATACTTTTGAGGTCCTTATTGACACACCTTGTGCTATTAAAGATACTTTATTATTCGTAATATATCTTATTTTGACTTATTCAAAAAAAATTCTCGAATTCAAACCTTACAGATAGGAAAAACAAATTACTTTCACCAGTAACATGTTCACCAAAATAAATTAAAAATAAATAACGTGTTCAAGATAGACTCAACTCCGTTCAAACATCCAACAAAATAGAAGCTAATTGGTATTCTTATTCAACTTTTGTGTTGCATTGAATGAAACTGGAAAAGAATAATAAGCATGTTTATAATTCAATTGTTTCCAGACCCTTAAGGTTGACATTGGGTTTAACGAGATAATAAGTCTGCGGTCAATTGGGTTGACTGGGATTAACATTTTTTTTTTTGTTTCGGATAAATATTTGCAACTAAAAGTTTGATAGTTATACACTAATAATTTTGAGTACTATACTTCCTAAAACAGACACTATTAAGGCCTAAAAAAACATACATATATATATATATATATATATATATATATATATATATATATATATATATTATTTTTTGACAAATCATAAAACTTATTTAAACCATTAGAAAATAGTAAAATATATGATTTAAGTATGTATAAATTGGTTTCTGTAAAAAAAAAAGTATGTATAAATTGGTAGTGTAAAAAACTTAGCCTTATAATTTAAAGTATAAATTCCACAAGAATATACCCGACTCGATAGATTAGTCTTTGCCGTTACACAAAGATGATATATGTTCATTAAAAAAATTAATTTTTAAAATTGGTACTAGTAAGTCATATGTACATATGATTGTTCCACTAACAGAGGGCGGCAATGGCATATAAAAATGCGTTTATCTTACACTTTTATAAATGCATCACGACCAAGCATTATTCGAACCTAGACTAACTCATCTATGTTGTTGTTATCACTTTCCTTGAACTTAGCTTATGATGATTTTTAATTAAAATATCACAACACAACTTGCATGTTACAACTTACAACTCTCCCCCCAACTAAAACCTGACTATGACTTTCTTGCAGCCCCCTGATTACAACTTGTCCAAATGGAACAAATATCATTTTAAAATTTGAAATAATAAATAAGATCAATCTTGTAAAAAGAAAGAGTAAGGCAATGAAAATGGAAATGCAAATGCACCGGAATGGGTTTCATGACTTGAGGTTCTAAATCCAATAAGGTGGGACCCAAATAATAACCAACAATTAAACTTGCATAGATTGATACCCACTCGATCCGTCTCAAATTATTATAGTTATAATCGATCACCTCATTTTTTTTAAAATTATTATTGGTGTCTATAGATCAATGTATATGTGTCGGTGCATGATTTGTACTTTATTCGGTCTTGAATATAAGCAACAAAATAAAAAAAATTAATGGTCTTAAATATAAACAAATGTCAACAACTTCTATCATATTTAATGTTACTATTCCTAAATTGTCCTTCAATTAATGTGATTTTATTTATTTTCTTTTCATATAACAAGTTCCCATGAAGGGTAAATTAGAAATTGCAATTGTATTTTTTATAACTTTGAGAGAAATAAATGATACAAACTAATTTTCTTAAAAGGGTGTGATTTTTTTTGTTGCTTATATTCAAGACCGATGAGAGAATTTGTATAGTAATACCCATAAAATTTATAATAACCAAAACAAAAATCCCACTCCCACCCATGATGACGCACTGAAGCCGAAAGCAAACAAATCAGAAACGTTGCTGTTGGTGCAAAGTGAGGGACTGGAGAGCTAAAATTAGAGGGTCGTACTCATATTTCATGAATCTGAATCAGTTTTCATGAACGCAAATAACTGGGCCCCTATTTCTCTAAAACTTTATATTT